>OX382269.1:7810000-8160273 GCA_947507595.1 Pyralis farinalis | reverse complement strand
AGTTAGCGATGCCTACGAACACCTGCAATACACGCAGTATTACTAGAGAGTTGGCGTTCTCCGCTGCTAACGCAACAACTTCCTTCCTGGTGACTTCACTCGTTCGCAGGAAGAACACTATTTTGCCAGAGCTTCGTTCGGCGAAGTTTGCTTTGGCTCCAAAAGTGACGATGAGTCACTTACACTCGAAATGAATACATTATTATTTTTTAAAAGGAAAAAAAATAAAAGGAGCGTCGTGTCTGAATAAAGCCTTAGGCCTCCTTGTAAATTTGAGATTTGTACATTTTGAGCGATTCGGTTGTGGTCCCCATTTTGAGTTTTATGTACAAAACTCAAAATGAGCACCAGATGCTCCGAAGGGGAAAAATGATGCTAGAAATGAGTATTAACACTTTGAAAAGGATCTGAATGTTTATTAAATACAAAATCTAGACTTAATGTAGATTAGATACCAAAAACAGTAGGTACAGTTGTCACGAGACAATAGTCAACCTAGGAGTAACATGGGGCGCTTTTCCGGAGCTTACTGATTTTCAACAGAAGGGTTTGGTACTAGAGTTCTGGAGAGCCGAAGACAGCTTCAAGCGCAGGTAGAGTCCAGCTCGACACCGGCAAAACGAATTCAACAGAACAGTGCAGCAGCGCGGAACGTAGGCATTGGCGCATCAAGCTCTGGTAGACGACGAGACTCATATTGCCAACGTGCCTGCTAGGCTAAATCTTCAGCTCTCAGCAACGATAACAGCACCCTCCGTAGCACGAATAGCAGGGGCTGCAGCAAGAGTAGCAAGGGCCGCAGCACGGGCTGCAGCAAGGGGAACACGGGTAACAAGGCATCTTCAGTAGAGTTCGGTTTCTCGGCGGCAACGAAAGGTCACGACGATATGGTAGATGCGAGAGGTTTGAGCTATATCACTTTTTTTGTATTTTCATCAGTTATTATTTCAGCGGTATGTTGATAGTTTGAATCTTGATTTCTTACTGCTGAATATTTTACAGAGAATGTATAATGAAATCTTCGTAGAACACAAATAGAATTCTAGATTCAAATATTTTTCAAATTTCCTTAGAACTTTACTTTTCTGACCAAATATACTCATATATTTTTTTTAATAATTAAGCAACTGATACACCTTCAATTTTGTACATTCAAAGTACTTTTTTTTATACTACGTCGGGAAGCATACAAGCTGTATGGGTTAATAATAATAATAAAGCGGTTACCGTAGCCTATAAACGCTTGCAATACATTAAGTATTACTCGCGCGATGCCACCTCTGCTGGTAATAGCACTACTCCCTAGGAACTTACTGCCGACCTCACTCACACGCAGGAACACAACAACCCTCCAAGGAGTTGTTATTTGTCTGCGGTTTTCTATGAGGTGGAGATACTTCCCCAGACGGGCTGCTTTGATGTAGAATCACCTCTCTTAAAAACATCCATAACAAAACAAACAGACGTGCACATGCACACAAATGTTTGTCCTGCGTGGGAATCGAACCCACGAGCGTTGGTGTCAAAGTAGCGTAACAATGCGTTTCACCACAGCGCCACCGACCTCGTCAAATTACACATACATATTTGTTTTTTTTTTGTTTTTTTTATATTAGTTCAGCATAGTGGCCCCTCTTTGCCTGATGGTAAGCGAAAGAGGAGTCCAAAACGCAACTGCAACTGACAACATACTACATCCCGTATCCTATCAGTTGACGCTGCCATGCTGACCTGCAAAATGCTTCTTCACGCTTCGTTTGAAGGATCCCATATTGTAGGAAGGAGGGAACACATGTGCAGGCAAGGCGTTCCACTTTTTAATGGTACGACAAAGATAGGAGTTGCCGAACTTTTTGGTACACGAAGAGATATTCTTAACCCTGGAACTATGACATCGCAAGCCCGCACGTGTGGTTCTGTGACGGAAGGGTGAGGGTGGGATAAGGGAAATCAGTTCTTCAGAGTACTCGCCATGGTAAAGGCGGTAAAATAAATTTGGCATAAAAATACAATGTCTGATACAACAGATAAATTAATTGTTAACAAACATGTCTATTATTTACATTCATATCTAAAGCCCATTTTTCTTGGAACTCATTAGAATAAAAATGTTAATATTTTAATTCAAAGTAAAGCTAATTTAGTATAATAACATGCCTAAGTAATTTTATAATTTCATGGAATCTATTTTTATTTAGTATGGAACCCTAATTAATGGATATTTATTGTCTAAGATATTTATCAAGTTAGTTGAGAAATGTATTCAAAAGTCTATGCCTAGTACTTGTCTTTACCTATCAAGTCATGTATAAATTCATACATACCTACATTAATTCAATATTTAAGTATTACAATTACAAATACCAATTTATACTAATACTGTTGAAAAGTTTGTTTGCACGTGCTAATTTCTGGAACTATATGTTACGAGAGGTAGGGCGCATCAAAGCAGGCCGTCTGGGGAATTACCTCCACCTCATAGAAAACCGCAGCCAAATAACAACTCCCTAGAGGGTTGTAGTGTTCCTGCGTGTGAGTGAGGTCACCAGTATGCTCCCAAGGAGTTGCTGTGTAAGCAGCAGAGGAGGCATCGCGCGAGCGATACTTAATATATTACAAGCGGTAATAGGCTACACTTTACATCAGGTGAGTCGTATGCTTGTATGCTTCCCGACGTAATATAAAAAAAATCTGTCGGATTTGAAAAAATATTTTTGTATTTAATTATAGACCAATTCTTGAGGAAGGTTATGGGCTAATCAATATGATAATATGACACTTGGAAGGTAAGTAAAAACCATATGGGTAATTCAGGAATGATTCCATGAAGATTCTATCGTCCTCATTGTATAAATTGTCAGTAACGTCTTTATCTAAAAAAATTTATACCACTAAGCCGGTGGTAAGAACCCTACAACCCGCCTAATGGTAGGCAGTCAGGCCATACCCTATGGAAATTTGCCATCTGTACATTGTTCTGTAAATGAGTCATACGGCCTTAGATTTTCAATACCATCAAAAACGGTAGTAACATCTAACGATAGCTAAGTCATATCAACAAGATTTTTTATTATTATTTTTTAAGAATTTTCCGTGTCAATGCGATACGGAAAATTCTAATTCGAATCGGAAAGTTGTTACACTGAATTGAATTTATTTCCAATGAAATAATGTATTTTCATTTCATTCGCATTGATACGGAACGCAATGTACGTCACGAAATCGAAATCTTTTCAATACAATTTGAATCCATGCAAATTATGATTACGCAGAATCACGAAAAACACAAAGGTCCGTTTAATGAACTGCTTGATCTTTCCAATTTTCCTGTGCGGGGCGGAAACGTGAACGCTAAAACTACAAGACCAAAGAACGCTGGCGACGCTTACTCGGGGAGAGCTGGACTGCTCACAGAACAAAGGTATCCATCCTTAAAGAACTCCGAATCAAACAAAGGCTTTCGTCAACTGTTCAAATGCGAATTTTAAGATTTTATGGACATATTACACGGAAAAACAATGCCATGGAAAGTTTAGTTATTCAAGGTAGAGTAGAAGACAAGCGGTCACGCGGTCGATCGCCAACAAGATGGCTTGATCTCGTGAAAACAGCTACGCAACGCCCCATAACGGAATGTTTCCGAGACGCCACCAACCGGGAGAAATGGAGGAACATAGCGAGAGCGGCGGTCATGGATGACGGGCACGCTATAACCACGATTACTCTGTCAAGAGTGCACGACTGAGAAGAGAAGAGAAATTATGATTTCAGGTCAAAATGTTGTGGTCAAAAGTGATCAAAAGTATCTGTGAAAATGTGAATACCCCTGCAGATCAATTTACATTAATATTGTAAAGTAGTGTAATCAACGTAACGCCCGCGGCACAATTTACTTTAATTGCTAAACTTCACGATCTTATCCAATAAGTATTTAGTAAGAACCTAATAAAAAAATAATAGTACCCAATCTATTTAATATTCAATTCCTTATAATCTTATATAGTCGTATTTTGATTAGAAAATAGCTCAACTTTAAATTATCATTTTAAATTGCTGATTCAACTATAGCTCTGTCTCACTTTTATTTGCGGAAAACACCAAGTGTTAAAAACTAAAATATATTTGATACTAGCTCCATGTGGCTCCGCCGCCGGCGTGGTTCAGTTCTTCAAGTTTTCTCTGGAACCCCAAACATTTGATTGGATTGGATTGAATTATGGTCATGTAAAATTTCAGAAGAGAAGATAAGCAGACACGAATTAGAACATGTTCTTCTTCTTAGCGTTATCTCGTTTCCCAATCCATTTGATTGGCGGGTCTTTGGCGAAGATATTGATTTTGACATGTAGCGACTGCTGTCAGATTTCCGCAACCCAGTGGGATAACTAGACCTTTCGTAGGTCACAACGTCTTTTGAAATATAATTACTTGAACGTACGGGTTTCCTCACGATGTTTTCCATTACCGTAGAGCAAGTGATAAATTACAAATATGTACATATATATCCAAAAAAAAACGAACTTGGTGGTACATGCCAGGATTTGAACCGGGGACCAGTGGATCTATATGTCAATTCCTTATTATACATTGGACTGCTTTTAACTATAATATGTTGTTTTGACTTATATTAGACCCTAGGCATCACAGTTTTTAGTTTCAATCAAAATCCATTCATTATTTTTTTCTGATTGCGTGTGTGCACCACAGACAAATATACAGATATCTTAAAAATATGTTCTACTTTAGTATCCTTATCAGATTCAATTATCATTTATTTCAAATAAATAATCATAGTATACGCTCAGCACCCCATGTATTTTATTCTACAGGTATATACAATATATAGAGGTCCGTTGTTAAAATGTGCTTCGTCTGAACATATAATATTTCCACTCTAAAAATACGGTTGTTTGTCAGTGGCTCACCCGTTCCACTTATCTCGAATTCACAGAATACCGTCCCGCCGGTATTCTACGAGTGGATTAGATACGCGCGTTCATGATTCTCAGATTTTTCTGCTCTGCTGGAGTCGACATAAGGTAAATACCCAATATATACGGAGATTTCAATTATATATGGTACCTTTTCACAATATACATTCGAGGTCATAACTACAGCACCTGCCTTACATTTAACTTTGGATAAATTATAAATTTATCATGTTATTTTTTATTTTATACCTCCTTGATTATCAGTAACCGCCCCGTAGTAGAGCACTTGCAAGTGGTATAACATGATGGTTACCTAATGCCTCTCTTTGGAAAACCTATGTGGGCAGTACACATACAATCTTACGCTTAAAAGTTCTCGGAAGGAAACCTATCTTTAAGCACACAGTACGAGACCATTTTGATTTCAATGTGCGCGGTATGCCTTATTAATGGCGAATCTTACACAAGCTCGGAATGGTTCGCATTGATAAAAAAAAGTAGATAATTGTCGGTGCAGCCACAGCCCGAAAAGTAAATGTATGATCGTAGGTGCGAATGTTATTAAATCCGTTTTGTAGCAAACTGTTTTCATATTATTTTCCATTTTTGAAAGTATAAATCTCATTCTATTGTTTCATGATTTCTGTCAATCACCTAATATTGGTATTGTAGAATATAATTTCCTATGAAAATAGAATAGAATAACACAACAAGAATTTCTCGACAGAGTTGATTAACAATTCTAGAAAGAGGTATCTTGGTGCAGGGCTTTCCACTCGATGATATTGTTACAATCAGGTTACAATCTGGTTACAATGCAGTGTTTATCTCCTCACTAAATCCAGTCTGCAGTGTTCTTCTATAGCTTAAGAAAGGAGACCTTAAAAATCAAGTTAAGTGATCGAGACTCGCATCAAGATGTATTATTTTATTTTACCTTTTATAGTACCCGAATTGAAGATACATTCAGCATTCCAGTCAGCACTAAGCAAACCACTCTAAAAATATGAAATTTGCGCAGAAGAAGGTTAGATTCAAGTTATGATGTATGAAACTAAAATTACAGATGCTCTCCGTAGATAACAATGGATATATCTATAGCTATAACTTGACTATATAGTGTGACTATGAGAAAGCTGAAATCTGGGCGAGGAAAATCAAAGATGGGAAAGCACAATGTCAAGACCCTGTGTTTTATTTGAAAAAAGTAGATTAATGTATACAAAAATGCATCTGATATATTTAAGGCTAATCCATCTCAGGCCCTCCAAATTTCTGACCAATGAAGTTATACATTACAACAAGATAACCAATAAAAGCATACTGACAAGATTGCAAGAAGCTTGCAACAGTCACCGGCACAAGTACCTGACGTTGAACCTATGCAAAATGTATGGTTATAAATCAAGGGCCTTTCATATTTTTGGGAGCGTTTGCAAGAGCAGTGGAAACTCGTGCCCAATTAACTTTTTGAAACTAGTAAAATACTTGCAATATAGGTACTAAATAAATAAATGCAAACTATTCTATTTAGAGATAGTAGAAAGCCGAAGAAACTTCCCAAGGTATACATTTTGAACCAAATATGAACTATAAGGAACAAAATACTGAATTTTGGTTATTTGTACCCTGTGCGATACTGATTCAATATGAATTTAGTTATTAGTTACTGACATAATATTCTTGGACTGTATATTCATATTTTATTTATAGCTATAAGTCCACCTAATAAACATAAGCTTCATCAAATTCGCGTTATTTGTATTTTAATATCACTTTTGCTACTAGTACCTGAACACGCGTATATAAATGTTCTACTTAGTTATCGTACGTGGGATGTTTTCTTCCAGTTGGAACAGCGTACCTTCTTTTCAATATTCTACAGTCTTGTCGTGTAATATTTTAAATACGGCACGTGTAAATATCTGCCTTATAGTCATGTGGCGCTCGGTTCTCTTTGCAACAACTTTTCAACGAACACTGGGCTATTGATAATACTTTTCCTTTTTTTGGTAAACGATACCCTTCATTCGGTTAATGACAGGTTCGGTTTAGAATTGATTAGGTTTACGACCTTTACGACAGATTCTGCTTAGGACAGATTGGCTTAATTCATAAAATTGGTACTTTAAAATTAATAAACGAGTGATGAAAGAGACCATCACATTTATACGATTACTAGCTTTAGGTATGCCCGCAGCTTCGCACGCGTAGGTTTTGTAATTTCGGCAGTTTTACTTATTTTTATTTTACTTCTTTTTTTTAAGTTCAGCATTAAATAGTAAAAGTACCAAATATCCTTATTTGTGTAGGAATGAAGATATATCACGATCTGTTCGGTTTTCATTAACTATTTGATACATTGCCTATTTTTTAAACATAAAAGTTTCAAGTCACTAACTTGAAAAAATATCAGTCTGGGTTGAAATTCAAAAAACCTTTCTTATCTCTCATATGCATTACAAAAGGAACCTCTTGATTAGTCAGTGAATTAGTCAGGAACTCCATTTCTATTAATATAAATTTATTAATATAAATTAGCGTCTCGCCCAAACACACTTTCAACCCCCTAAGGGTGGAATTTTGAAAACGCTGAAACCATTTTTTTTTTTGTATTCTGATAGAGAGTATCTGTACAAAATTTCCAATTACTAACTTTAACAAATATTTCTACTCCCAAAGGGTGGAAGTTTGAAAAACGCTGAAATTTCTTTTTTGACGACTTAATTGAGAGTATATTTACAAAGTCTAAAGTTCGGATGGTGATTCTGCTATTAATACCGCGTCGTCTGCATAAAGCCGGCAGTTAACCACTGATTCACCCAATCGCATATTTTATATATGTCTTATTCTCTGACGACAACTGTCCAGATTCCGAGGCAACAGCACGGATCCCTGTCTGTCGCCAATGTTGGTATCAAACCAGGGCGACAAGCTGCCGTCCATCTGCACACTATATCTAATGCATGCTCAAGGTCCACAAAACCGCAGAAAGCCCTCTGGTCCGTACATCCTCTGCTGCTTCGAAATCCACCCTGTGCCCCAAAGCATACCATCGGATTTACGCCTCATTCTCATTTCAATGATTTTTCCATACACTTTAGCTGCTAAGCTGAAGTTTGGTTTTCCTTGTGGGTTGTAAAGATCTTATGGCAGTCGCTCCATGTAAAATCAGTATCTTCGCCAAATGCTTAGGTTTATGTAATGGACCTCGTCAATTATTATTAATATTACAAATTAGGAAACGCTAGGGAGAGGAAGACATATTCACTAGTTTTTTAATATTATTTTCCGTCCATTTGTTCCACTGACATCTATGTAGTTAATATGTATACTTGTTGTTGATTTTTTTAAACTTGCAATTTGATCTAACCTGCTTTGTGTGCTTTCGCCGCCAATATAAATTGGACTTTCGAAAAATAACGCCTAATTTCATTAACTATTTTTTAAACTACTTAATTAACTGACTTTAGCTAACTTTAGATAGTGGGACCTAAATTGATGAAAAATAATTATCTTATTAACATGACGAAGATAATGGAACGCACTTGGTGCGTAAGGTAACCAGGAAGCTGATGAGGAGGTGCTGAGTTAGCAGTGGAAATGGTGCTGCCCTGCGAATTCAGTCTCCGACTTGAGGGTGCTTCATCGGATACATCATAACTGCTTCTCATTACACGGCCACAGGCCCACTACGTAGGACGAGCACTTAGCGTATAATACATAAGCCATTTCATTACAAACCTATTGTTGTTTTCGGTCATACCCCCTTTTATTCGCTATTAAAGCAATGAAACAAAATGTTTGGTACAGGCTGTTTTAGCGGTAATCTCGAAAATGGGCAAAATCCGAAAATTATCCGTCTATCTATCTATAACTTCCCACCAAATCCCTTGCAGGGTAGGCAGAGAGTACCGCGCGACACATGACTCGATCCTTACACGCCTCGCTCGCTTCTTTAACATTCATTGCTCTTCTCATGCATGCTCACCGATTTCTACAAGACTCCTGACATCGCCTTGTGATAAAACACGATCAATTTGGTCATCGTAGGTAAATTTTGGCCTTCCTCGGCTCGAAAATTACGTATAATTGAACTATTTCATATTTCTTGCTTTAGCTGTGTTACTAGATGCCATTTTATTTTTCTTCCTCGCTTCATTTACGTTACGAAGCTAGTGTAATATGGTTGAGCGAGAATTCATTTTATCGACTTGCTTTATTTACCGTTTTATGAATTGTCGGAATTTCCCCGAGTTGCTTATTTCAGGCATTTGGTAAGTAATCTTGTTGATTGATTTGTTTGATTTAACTATAGATAATTGTTTTCAGTGCTTAGTGTCTAGGCCAGAATATGTTACTATTAAATTATTGTCTATTACATTTGGCAATGCCCCAGAAGCTATTGTGAATGAAATCATAATCGCAATCACCCCTTATTTCTAGTTAACAGTTCATTCCAGTAGTTGTCAATATGACTTTTTGTAAATTAAAATGTTGCTTACAATTTATAGTTACATCATCCATAACATAATTCCAAATAAAACAATAATGAGGACTTGAACTCATTTTGTATATTTGGTAGGCCTATCTACATATAGGCCTACTTGATTCAAGCGTTACTTTGCGAAAGTCAAATCTACACGCAATTTGATCCAACCTGCTTTGCATGCTTCCGCCACCAATTGGTGGCGGAAGCACGCAAAGCAGGTTGGATCAAATTGTTATATCTATCTATCCTGGTCACTCACACCTGGTCCTCAATTCCCCATACTAAAAAACTACTGAAATGTTTAGAATCACTATACACTACATGTTATAGCTCAGCATAGCGCCGCTTTGCCTGACGTTAAGCGAAAAGGGGAGCCTAAATCGCAGCGGCAACTGACAAAAGACTATAGTGTCATGTCAGTTAACGCTGCCATGCTGGCCCGCAAGGTGGTTTTTCACGCTTCGTTTGTATGCCGCCAAGGCGTTCCACTTTTTCATGGTACGACAGAGATAGGAGTTACCGAACTTTTTGGTACGTAAAGAAATGTTCTCAACAGTGAAATAATGATATCACAAGCCTACACGTGTGGTTCTATGACATAAGGGAGAGGGTGGGATAAGGAAAAACAGTTCATCAAAGCACTCACCATGGTAAAGGCGGTAAAATAAATTTGGCATAAAAATACAATGTCTGATACAACAGATAAATCAATTGTTAACAAACATGTCTATTATTTACATTCATATCTAAAGCCCATTTTTCTTGGAACTCATTAGAATAAAAATGTAAATATTTTAATTCAAAGTACTAAAGCTAATTTAGTATAATAACATGCCTAAGTAAATTTATAATTTCATGGAATCCATTTTTATTTAGTATGGAACCCTAATTAATGGATATTTATTATCGTCGCTGCAAGCAATCGAAAGCCTCAAGAAGATACTGTGCGGAGCCGTCCCAGAGATGCGAGCAATACTCCTACGGATAAAAGCATGTGAGTATTATCATCCTGAAAATCAAAGGGACATATATCAGCTATACCACAAATACTATCATATTTTTGTTCATACTGAGATAAACTGGAACATACTCGTAAAGCAAAATTAAACCATGAAGTCTGTACTCAAAAGGACTATTAAAAAACTACTGAAATGTTATGAACCACTGGTCTTTTTTAAAATCAAAGTGATAATTTTGTGTATCAGCTGTATCACAAAGAATATCAAAGTTTTGTTTGTAGATTTTTGTTTTGTTTATAGATGGGTAAATTTGAACATAAACCAAATCAAACCGTCAACTCTGTACTCGGAAGAACTTTATGGTTTACATACTTACCTTACAGATACTTTCTGAATTACCACAATATTTACACCTAGGTAAGTGTAATTTCGAAAGTAAATTTTAAAATGCTATAATTACGGAACTCAAGGATATTTTAGAGCAGAGTTCATGAAAAGCATAGATCATACATTTCAATAATCAAATGTTACTTGACATGCTAGAAAAAAAAATATATTAAAAAATATATGTTTAAAGTATTGTATTCACAACTACAAAAATAAGTCGGGGTTACCCCAAAGCACCTTAACAATATTCTCAGAATTCAAATGAAACGAGAATAAGAACAATAAAGACGACATCATCATAATTTAATGAACCCCATTATTCATTATAAAACTGTGGCCCAATTATTTTGAATTTCTTGGCTGCGTGTCAAACGAATTTGTAAACAGCCGACGTCAGATTCGGATACGTGGATATGATCTGTTATAACGTGTTCTATGCGAGGAGTGACAAACATATGTTGTCGCATACCTATGCGAAATGTTTGTTTTCAATTCTTAACAGAGAAAATCTTTAAAAGAGAAAAAATCCTTAATCTTGCCATGTTTTTGTGTGCGTGTGTAATGCTAATTGTAAAAGTCGTCTTGACTAATTGTATGCTGATTTAAACGTTTATTTTTTTATCCAGAAGCGCAAAGTAATGAACCATACTTAGTGAAGGACTCATCCGGTTTACAGATTTTTTAAACCTTCGTAAGTACCATCACAGAATAAGTAGCAGTGTAATTTAGTAGGTACAATTGTAGCGTAGAAAGATGTTACGTGTGACATCGCTGGAAAATCTATGCAAATAAGCGTTACACCTTCAAAGTAGCCCCCACAGCAAAACAAATATCCCCTGGTGATATTTGTTTTGCGATCATCTCGCCCGGCACACAATCGTGTCGGAGGAAATCCCCAGATATCGCGTGCGATATGTACTTACTGTCGCGGTAATGTCACCTGTTGATGTCTCGTGAGCGCGACTTCTTTTATATGCAACATCCAGAGGCAAACAAGCGCGCGGCCTGTGAAAATGTGAAATATGAACGCATGCAATAACAAGTAGTAGGTATCTAATGCTATTGTTGTTTCATTTAGCTTGAATTTCTTGCATAAATCAATCATTAAAAAGACATTGTGTATTGACTAAATTCAAAAGCTATTGCCCCGCCATTTTTTCTCTTACTTTGTTGTTCACCGTGCTTGGAGTGAGGACGTATTATTACATTCGTAGTCAAAAGAAAGAAAGTTATAGAATACATATTTACTTCATTACTTAGAACTACTTGTTTGTTTTATTAGTCCATATACCTAAACCCAAAAGCTATCACGATGCTACTCCTGAATCTGTTAAGATGGCAACTCCACATGCTTACTAACGTAACGTTACTCTCTCGCAGGAACACAACCGTACAAGTAATTAATTGGATGCGATCTTGTATGAGGTAATTCCCCAGTCAGGGTGTTTTAATGCATCCCATGCACCGAACTACTTACCATTAAAGGGGCATACCATCGGTTATTTCATAGACTTGTTTTCACAAACCCATCAATTCGGTAAGCGTATGATCAACTCACCCTAACGAAAGATTAACCAAATTGATACAGTTAATTCGGGTAAGCACTTATCGACTACAGAAAACCCTCAATAAGCTTACCCTATGAAATAGTGTTTTATGAACTTTAAATTATCGAGAAGAAAAAACGCTATTCCAAAAGTATCAGTGATTTATTCAATCCATACCGAACGTAAAATAGGCCGGAGTAAATTGCGCGGAAAAGAGATAATATTAAGTGGTTAAATATTAAAATTCTAACATCTTATTAGCCTCGGTAAGCACATTAGAAACAGTTAACCTTATTCAAAAATGTTTCCAATACGATACACTTACACAATTAGTAGCGTAACCATATCGTTTCATAACCTTTTCATAGGCTTTCGTTATCGATGGGCTGTCAAACGAATGGCTCTTCCGGGCCCTGCCGCTACGTTTCCTAGAACTAAATCTCCGCGGGCATAGCCGCCATCTCGTAAAGTATGGTCATGGAAAAAATATTTTTGCATTTGATAGCCTAAGTATTGAGAGTTGTATAGGCTATTTAACATCGCGATACGGCGATTAGAAGCGCAGGAAAAATGAAGAAAGTAAAAAAAACCGGTTCCCACTCCCGTGGGGACGCCGAGGTACACGCGGGCGGAGACTCGGGATGCAGCTAGTCTATTTATAAAAAGACAAAAGCGAATTATATACCTAACTAGCTACTCGAGCCAGCTTCGCACGGGTGATCCAATCGTTACCAAAGTTCACAGGATCACCTGCTGGGCTAACCTGAAAATTCACTGAAAATTTCATCAAAATCTGCCCCGCCGTTTTTGAGCCCATAGAAGACATACAGACAAACATTCATTTTTATATAAATAGACCAGCTTTCATCTCCTCGTGCAAATATCGAATATCATTGAACCTATCCCTGGTTTTACCAGCATAAGATTTATCTCTGAATAAGATTTCCAAAGTGCTCTCCAATTCCTACTTCTAAAAATAAATAAGAAAATAAACAACACTTTCATACCATATCTTTCACAGCAAATTATATTTTGAATAGCGCCTAAATTAACAAACGGAGATTGAATCCGTTCTTCCTCTGTTTAACGTGGTCTATTTTATAGTACCTTTCTTTGAACCATGAATGAAATAAGCTATGGAGAACCGAGGAAGCCTATACTATGCAGTAACTCAATTCACCGCTACAGGCCTGAGGATAAAGTAGAACGTGCAGCTCTTATTCGCGGCACATATCGTTCGTTGGTTGAAATATTTTCCTAACGGTTAGTAGGCGCGAATCGCTGAGACATTTAGTCGCTAAAACGCAACATTTTTGTGAGCGCGAGGTGCACCCATGCCCAGTCAAGTGGTTTATTAGTTTGTGGTTTGTACATATGATACCATAGAGTATAATGCCGCAACGTCGTATCATAATAGCTAATTATGGTATCTAATGGTCGAAATTCGACTGTAATTATTATTGAAAATTATAGAGGTAAACATATGAATTTGAACGTTGTCATTAATTTTTGAAGTTATACTTCTTAGACGCGTTATGAAAAAATGATGAGAGTGAAATTTTAAGATGCGCGCGCATCACTGTAACTGTAAAAGTAACAGGTTGAAGCTGCTAAATGTTTCACGGTATTACCGGTAGATGACGCTATAGTTAAAAATGTATAACATTTGTACTTGACATTTGACTTGTAGGTAATACATTCCATAAACATCGTCGCTACTACTTGAAAGACGTTTTTTAATTTTACTCCAATAAATTAAAATATTGTTGTTTAATATAATTAATACTAAAAGAAACGAATTATTAAATTGTTAATGTTAAATATTTATTTAATGATGCCAAACAAGTATAACTTCTCACGAGCGTACGTGAGAAGTTATACTTGTTTGCGTAAGTACACGCACCCATTTTTTTTTTACTATTTCCAATTTTTTTTATTGATAAGATTAAAGCTCGTCAAAAGTTACTAAACAAAAAAAATCGGTTGATAAACAGAGGACCAACCGGTACTGAATTGTTTCGTATTTTTCCACATATATAATATCATCACGCCTGTCTCCCATTGGGGTAAGCAGAGACTATGGAACACCAGGTGCACCGATCCATACGTACTTCTCTTGCCTCTTTCACGCTCATCAACCTCTTCATACATGCTCTTCAGTTTTGGGTGCCTTTGATTTGGCCCTTTTTCAGCACATCACCAGGGCGGACCATACCGATGTCTCCACTCACTCTTGCTTAATATACTTCTTTCGTAACATTATTTCCTAAAGTCCGAGCAATTTAAGCATAGCCTTTACAATTTTTGCCACTATATCATGTTTGATTCCACACAGTCGTAGTATCGTGCTATTTCTTACTCTGTCAATCATTTAACTCTACATATTCACTCCTCAGCGCTCTCATTTCTACAGCGTTCACCCTACGTTTCACTGCAAATTCATTTACAGTACATCAATGTTAGAGTTAATTCACCCTGAATAATAAACAGCAAGGCGAGCTTTGCTCGATATGTGAAATAGATTATAATGGTCCAAAAATTCCGATGAGGTAATTACAGTTCTGCAGATTTCCATTTTAACGATCTATTGCAAATAATCTATGGCGGTTTCGGGTAACGATTCCAATTCGTGCTTCTCAGAAGATTACTTTTAGCGAACGAGTACCAAGAGACCCGTCGTCGCTACTGTAGATCGACTGAACAGGACCTAAAATGTATTTAAATGTTCGATTCAATGCATGCAACCTCACAAAACAAAGTTACAATTTTCATTTGCTGTTGTTTCGTAACAAAAATCTATTATTGATACATTAAATGAAAATTAGTAACTTAATGTATAGCCTTACGCCTTTTGATCATTAATTGTGGAAGAAAACGTCATTTTCTTTGAGATTTGAAGAGTGAAGCCCAGAACTTGATTACATATTATTTAAGTTATATTTATGAAATATATGACATACGTATAAATATAAAATGTAAAGTCATTTTCTAATATCAGTGACAATCTTAAAAGTATAAATATTATATTTGATGCTATAATAAATTGTCCGTCTAGTTCTGTCAATTCCTGACCATGTCATCAAAAATAGGTACATACTCCTTGTAAATTAAAGGTTTATTAAAGAATTAATGAATATGTAACTGATAAAGATGTCTGAAAATGCTTCACCACAGACAACGATATATGTTTAATTCTACCACTTGGCATCATTATAAGTGTACACACATGCTGATATAAATTTATTGTAATATCTAATTGTCAATTTGAAAAGAAACTTATTTTGACTAATTTCTTTGAGCATCTAAACATAACAACTAAGAGAATTGAATTAGATACAGTATGATTATATTTAACCCTTCGAAACCCGGGTGGCCGTATACGACCGCGAAATGTATGGGAAAACGTATATAACGGGTTCTGACTGCTCAAAGACTGTAAGACGCGTCTAAGTGTCCACGAGGACACAATGGCAAATAAATATTTGTTACTATATCTTTTTATTTACTAATAGTGATCCTCCCTCGCTTCGCTTCGGTGTAGGGACTATAGTTTTTGTACATAATTTTATTAATACAAGATTTCAGAATATACGATGATTTTGTTCCGTTTAGTGTTGGGATCAATAATTATGTATTGATTTTCGGCATTTCATAAGCATAATTGAGGTCGCCAGTAAGCTCCCGTGGAGTTGATGTGTCAGTAGCATATATGGCATCGCGCGAGTGATACTTAATGTATTACAACCTTTCATAGGGTACGGTAACCGCTTTACATCAGGTGGAGCGTATGCTTGCATGTCTCCGGACGTTGTATTAAAAAAAAAATACTAACAAACTCATTCGTTGACTCGTCGATTTTAAGCATTTTTTTTCTTATTCGGTACTATGTTCTTCGTTACCTACTTAAAAGTTATAGGCAATAAATAATTAATCAAATCAATATACCGGCCGACGTGATGGAATCCAGTAATTTTATCAAGTTGACTCACTGCATAAATTTATATAGTGTGACGGTCGACTTCTACGTACAAGCTACCTATTTAGGATGCCCTACCGAGAACCGGGGTAGGTACGGGGTACACGGTCTGTATTAAAACGAATATTTATTATCAGAAGGCCGACTAAAATGATGATTTCAAGAAAAGTAACGGCCGGGGTTATAATTATAGTTACTTCTAAGTAATTTAGCTTATTATTTTTAATGAACAAACAAATATATGCAGTGCAACCTTTGATTTTGTAAAACAAGTAGAAGCATTTCAAAACTCTTTTTATACAGAAACAATGTATATATATCTATATAATATATATATATCTTCACGCCAGGTCCCTTGCGGGGTAGGCAGAGAGAACCGAGCGCCATAAGACGCGGTCCTTACACACTTCACTCGCTTCTTTCACATTCATAGCTCTTTTCATGCACGCTCGCCGGTTCCTAAGGCTCCTGACATCACCTTCTGATAAAACACGACCTATTTGGTCATGGTAGGTTAGTCTTGGTCTTCCTCGGCTCCTACATCCTTCCACTTTCGCATTGTATATCTGTTTCGTCATTCTTTCATCTTGCATTCTTTCTACATGTCCGAACCAACGGAGCATGCCCTTTCTTATCTTAACACCGACACTCTCTTTCAGTCCAACTCTCTTTCGTACGTCATCATTTCGAACGCGGTCAGCAAGCGTTATGCCACAAATTTTTCGCAGTGCTCGCATCTCGACCGCATTTATTCTACTTTCATGCTCTCTCTGCCATACCCAGAAACAATGTATATGTGTAAATAATGCCTCGTGTTCACCTCCGCTATTGGTATACCAATCACATGGTGGAAAACACAAATACGGCCGACGTGTGGTCTTATTGTGCAGAATTAGCTGACTAGTGTTGCTCGCTGTTTTTGCTGCATGCACTTTGGTTTTTCAAGTTTTTATCTAGCGTTAAACCGTATCTTAAACCATTATCTTAGCGTTACCTAAGCCTAAGCATTATATCTGTTATTCTCATAGAGTAATGAACCATTTTAGAGAAACCATAGCCCACAAGAAATTCATAAATAGATCTCCCCGCACAATCAGTGGGCCAAGCCACTCAGTATGATGGGTAGTAAAAGTCTCCCAAAATCATTTTTTTTAGCTTCCTCGCGATGTTTCCCTTCATCGCCGAGAAAGTGATCATTACAAATATATACGTATCAATCAGGAGCCACAAAATTTGTGGTTCCTGATTTACGAGTAAGTACACTAGAATTTCGGCTCTTAACCGGATGGTTCCAGATCCACCGATCCAAAAATACCTCTCGCGTTTCTTTCACACTCACCATCCTCTTCCGTTTTGATTGCTTTTGATTTGGCCCTTTTTCAGCACACCACCACTTTGAACTATGCCTATGTGTGCGTTTAGGGCGGCCCCTGCCGATATCTCTATTTACTTTCGCCCGATGCGCTTCTTTCTAAATGTCTGAATCACCTCAGCACTCCCCTTTTCAATTTTTGTCACTACATCATATTTCATAAAAGCTAATTAATTTATTATATAGGTATGATATTCGTCAAATAATAATATTCTCACGTACGTGTCTCTACCTGTATTTCGTAAATATTTCGCGAAAGTTTGAAAACACTGTTCGAGGTCATATATAAAATACGTCTACAGGCCCATAAATCGCTCCAGTTTATAATGCCGCAAGAATTCCGGGCCCGCAGAATCCCAGACGGGGAACGAATGCCTTGCAAAACAGGCTAGGTATACATTTTTAGACAGGGATATATTGTCCACAGTATATTATTTTACATGCTTAACGGTCGACAGGTGTTTAGTGATGTAATTAGACATAAAAATATATCCTTATGTATTTTGTTTTTGTCAATGTTAAGAGATACATGTGTCCATAACGTTATGCTTGTTTACCACCCGTCGTCGTATCTATCTTTATCAGCAAGTCCCACTCCGAGGCGCCCGTCGTACATCAGAACTCATCCAGCGCGCAAATCATTAAAATTTACTTCTTGTGCTTTTGAGAGCACAGGAAAAAACCCACCATAAAATAGATCGAAATTAAAATTAAATTTAGAAAAATGATATCAAAAACAGGATTACAATAAATACAAAATTTTACCTACAAATACTTATTTGAGCTTCGGATCTGAAGTTACCGTTTATAAAGTATAAATGAAATAAAATTATAAAGTATAAAAACCGTAGTAAGTATAAAAAAAGTCTAGTAGTCTAGCCTAGTGAACAAAGAATCAGCCTATTAAATGCCTGTTTCCTAGTTCGAATTCTGGTGTGAACAGATAACAATAAATTCGTGTAGTCGGATTTATGAAAACATTTACCTCTGGCTGAAATAAAAAATGTATGTTTTATGTTCTTGTCTTGACACCGATACTCTCTTTCAGCCTAATTCTGTAACATTTTTAACTCTATTTCTGACATCTACATTGCGAAGGCTGAAGTCGCAAATTTTGCGCAACGCTCACATTTCTACCATTGGTCGGCCGCGCGTTCTCCAGGTGATGATGGACCGCCTTGATGTTCGAGTGTAAACCCCTGATGTTGCAAAAGTTCACATACGTTGTGGAGGGGGCGGCCGCTGTGGAACTATTTTTCATTTTCCGTTTTGCCATAATATACGTGATGAGGTAAAAATGAGAAAAAAAATGAAGAACACAGTGCAACAAGAATGGCTATACGGAGACATTGTGGACAATAAGTTGTAGGGTGTCAAGCGTTGCCCACGGCACGAAAAGAGCCGAAGGCTCATATGACCGAGAGGTCAGTGGAGCCATGGGAAGGTGGTAGGACAATGTCTCTAAAAAGGTCCTCCCGCTGTCCGGCAACGACCTCTTAGTTAGCTGGCGGCCTTACTCACGCACAGGAACACAACAATCTTTCCGGAGTTGTTATTTATCTGCGGTCTTCTGTAAAGTGGAGGTGCTTCCCCAGGCGAATATTTAAAGTAAGAAGTCATGCTATGCTCCACCACAAGAAAAAAAAAATTGGTGGGAGTGGAGCACAGCATGACCTCTCCCTGGGTCCTAACCTGTTGAAAATTGTATTGTAAAAAACATAGTAATGATGCGGATAATTCCAAAAGCTAAAAACAATTGATTTAGTGAGAGGATACCTTTTACTTCAATGCCTATATTGATGAGGATATCAATATAGGCGTTGATCAGACGAAAATATAATTGTGAAGAGAGTTGAATTTATATTATCTACAGTCAACCGCTCATATCATTATATGATTTAGATGCATCTTCTCAATAGACAACTTGTGCAAAATATGTGTAAAAGTAAATACGTCGTTATAACCAATCGTACGAAATCACAGAACGAGCATTTACAATTTTTTCATAGATTACGCTACACCCCATCGATTTTATTTTAACGTGAATTGATTACGCTGAAATAAAATCGTAGGATGTAGCTTACTATTACTTTGTGGTTCGGTAAATCGACAGAAGCCCTAGCGATACACGACCAGCATTTCAGCACGTGATACCAATCTATCTGTTTACGCCAAGTCCCTTGCGGAGTAGAAAGAGAGAACCGAGCGTCACATATCTCACTCGCTTCTTAACATTCACAGGTCTCCTTGTAATAACACAAGATTAATTTGGTGATATGCGAGCCTTCCTTGGCTCCTACACTTCCACTTAAATCGATAAAATCCAATTTAGATATCCTATCTAGATATTCATCATCTCGGTAAATCCAGCGCTGGCACTGACATCAATAGGATCCGACGCAATTCAGATTCCGCGAAAACTCATCGTTTAGATTCCGTGAAGTAAATTTCGGAATATTGCAAACTCTATGTAGATAGAGACACTCGTGGCGTGTTACGCGATCATTCTGACGTCAGTCTGGCTTTCATTTAGTTAACACGATCAATGATTGGTAATGCGTTATCGGAAGTCGGCAACGCAGATACTAACGAGATATCTCAATCATACTAATCTAATTCTTACGCTGAATTATATGTCATATATCAGGGTTTCTCAAAGTGAGACACACGCGAACACCTAGGAATTCGCCATTTGATGGTAGAGGATTCGCGTCCATCGAATGGCGAATTCCTAGGTGTTCGCGACAAGATTTACGTAATGGTGTTCAATTTGCGAAAAAAAATTGTTACTATTGAAACGCGATTTATTTTTGCCACTGTTTGTTACATACATTGATATAAAAAAAAACCTTATTTTCTTCAACAGCCAACTTTATATTCTTGTGATGGGGGGTTCGGGGTTCGCTGTCATTTTGGAAACTTTAACAGGGACCACTTTTTATATGGAACCGTAAGTTTGAGTTATAAACTGTCGTATATATTTAAACGAGAAATTCTTGTATATCTATACATATAATACCGACCTCGTTTTACATCGCATCTGTCCGCGACGTCTCGAAATTCATGCTCACACACTGAACTGCAAAGTTGCGTACTGTGCAGTTCCGAAAAAGTTTTCTACTGAGAACTTGTTAACCTGCAGATTTTCCCTATAAGGACAGGAGGTTCTATAAAAAAGGTGGGATGGTTTTTACAGGGTCGGTAATGAACGAGGGACAGGCTACAGTAGCTGCTTACCATAAGGTAGGCCATATGCTTGTTTACTATTTAGTCGTACAAATAAAATAAAATTATATTTTTTTATGTTTTATAATTTCTAACTGAACTCTAATAATTAGTTTGAACTCTCTATCTACTGTAAGACTTTATATTTGTTATTAAGGAAGACATTGTTTTCTATACACGACGTCATGAAATGTTAATGACATCGTTTCTTTTTTGTCGTTGATTCTTTGCAGTGTCGGCAACGCAAGATTGACACCCCTGGTGTTGTAAATGCCTATAGGCTACGGTAACTGTTTACCATTATTTATACATATATTATTATTTTTACTTCTTTTGTAAGTGCTTACGGCAGAGCGTACGCTTGTTTCCCACCTAAAAAAATACGATCGTACAATGACGTATAATAAACACTTTTTATTTGATGAAATTTTATCTTTGCTGTTAAAATGAATTGTGTGCATTATGTTTTAAGCGTAAAGACATAGATTTCAATACATAGGTATGAAATCTCTCTGGCAATATGTATCTTCAATGTGTGAAGATGAATTCTCTATCGGTCTGTCGGGAAGCTACCATTGTAAACACAATTCCTTTCAAGATGCACCATTGCACAATTTGTGTAAAGCACAAAGAAAGTAAGGCTAAGTTCACATTCGGCAAACATAACAAAATTTCATCCTAATTTAGCTGCGGTTTTCTTAAGTTAATTTTTATCACACAATGATAAAAAAAATAAGATTTAGCTTGCTTATACAATAATTAGGTAGGAATAATATTTATTGTACCTACAACGGAGGACGTACCTACGCTTAGAGAGCCTATGTCCCTACGGAGTTGAAGAGGATCTAGGTTTTGGTGACCTCTTCGTCGTCAATTATGCGGATAGCCCGTCGCTGCAACCAATCGAAAGCCTCAAGAAGATACTGTGCGGAGCCGTCCCAGAGATGCGAGCAATACTTCACCCAGGCCCGAACTTGTGTCTTATAAAGCAGCCAAAGCTGGTCCGGCGTGAAGAACCGGCGCACCCTGTTCAGGACTCCGAGTTTTCTTGAAGCTGTTGAGATGAGGCTCTCGATGTAATAACGCTGATTAAGGTCGCAATGAATACACATACCTAGCATATTCAGGCTATCTCGCATACTGAGGGGGCGGGCATTTTTGTTGTAAACGCGCAAACCTGAGTTTTCTCAGCATTAAATTCACCAGGTTATTGGAACCCCGTTTACTAATGAGATCCAAAACCCGATTCAGTTCAACGACAAGACTCTCACGCCTCTCACCGATTTCTGTCCGACCAGCACCAGGCCGACCGAAATATCGCCCATGAACTGTACTGTCATCGGCATAGCAATGAATATTACCAAGTGGCAGCATGTCATTGATATGCAGAAGAAAGAGGGTGGGCGATAGAACGGAGCCCTGTGGGACACCGGCATTCACTGACATGAACCGCGAAGCGCATCCATCTGCAAGGACGCGGATTCTGTGCTCATGCAGGAAGCCAACAATCCTATTACAAAGCCGGAGGGGCAGACCGGATGCCGGAAGTTTGGAGAGAGGGCTTTGTGCCAGACCCGATCAAACGCCTTGGCGATATCTAGGCTGACTGCCATGGGTTCGCCATATTTATCGATTGCCTCCACGCAGAGGTGCGTCACATACGCTAGAAGATCACCCGTTGATCGTTTCGGTCTAAAACCATACTGATATCTTTGATTAGATCTTCTTGGATTGATCTTCTAGGTAACGGATCAATTAATTG
Source organism: Pyralis farinalis (assembly GCA_947507595.1). Classification (NCBI taxonomy): domain Eukaryota; kingdom Metazoa; phylum Arthropoda; class Insecta; order Lepidoptera; family Pyralidae; genus Pyralis; species Pyralis farinalis. Next base: position 8,137,622 of record OX382269.1, on the reverse strand, counting down.
TTAAGGATCCGTTCCATGGCTTTGCACAACACTGAAGTTACTTTGCACAACACATAATTACGCAAAATAGTAACACAGACGAGCTCGGTGACGCAGCGGTTAAAAACTCCCAGCAATACAAACAGGCATGTTCATGTGCACAATTGTTTGTCCAGTTTGGGAATCAAACCGACGAGCATCGGTGTCAAAGTCGCGTTATTAAGAGAAGTGAGGCGCATCACAGCAGCCCATCTGCGAAGTAACTCTACCTCACAGAATACCACAGCCAAATAACAACTCTCTGGAGGGTTGTTGTATTCCTGCGTGTGAGTGAGCTCACCAGTAAGCTCCTAAGGAGTTGCCGTGTTAGCAGCAGAGGTGGCATCATGTGAGTGATACTTAATGTATGACAAGCGTTCATAGGCTAAGGTAAAAGCGGATACATCAGGTGGGTCGTATGTCTCCTGGCGTTGTATAAAATAAGCCAGATGGCAAACTCCGGCCTCCGAAAGTGTACTGTATTTCTGAAAATGTATGGAACTGCGAATTTAAGTTCATTAAGTTATACGAGCCTTGAATTTTACCGTTTAACAGGTATCAGGAAAGCATTTATTTCATTCGGGAAAACCGGCCGAATAGGAATGAATATGAAATATCAACAGTCATATTGCGGTGATTATAATACTCAATTAGCATGTGTTTTAATTCATTCCTAGTATACAGTACATACATTGCCGCACGAAAGAAAATAATTGTATTTGTTTCCCCTTCGTGATGTAATGTAGGTGACTTACCGAGAATTTTTAGTTTTTACAGTAATTTCACAAACAGGTATCTATCCGTACACGGCTGTTCGTGATAGGCCGTCTCCCCGCCGCGGCCGACGCAGCGGGTGTATCTCTGCGTCATGCCAATAACACGTTCCCGGAACAGATACGACCGCGGTACGGCGAAACGTGGACAACATTTTTTCCATTCGCGGAATAAAAAACTATAGTGCAGTTTCCATATTACAGTTTGACACTTAATGCTTGCATTGATTGATTACTTTTTCCCTGTAACTTTGATCATGTGAATTAGGCACTCTGAATTCAGGAATTCAGGCTAGAAGCACTAAAATGATAGGTCATTAGTTATTGCATGTATATCTTCACGCCAGGTCCCTTGTGGGGCAGGCAGAGATATCCGAGCGCCAAAAGACGCGGTCCTTACACACCTCACTCGCTTCTTTAACATTCACAGCTCTTTTCATACTCGCTCGCCGGTTCCTAGGGCTCCTGAAATCACCTTCTGATAAATCACATACTATTGCCTGTGTCATAATCATACCCTGCAAATATAGTGCGTTCATGTAATAAAATAATTAATCTATAATCAGACTATATAGCCATAATGTAAGCAATGATGTCTGCAGTACGTAACTTGATGGGTGATCGTGAATATAAATCCTCTTTGTGCTTCGAAAGGAATGTTAAGCTGTCGGTCCACTTGACTTACAAACAAACAAACGTTATATATAAATAAACAAACGTTATATATAAATAAACAAACGTTATATATAAATAAACAAACGTTAGAATTAGACGTTTGGTAATTGTTAAGGCTTATTAAAATCATGGGTATCTACCACTAGAGCCGACCCCAAAAACTCTACAAAAGGCTAATACAAAGTTTATGTAAAAAATAGAAAGCTGTACACAAAGCATTATATGACCACATGTAGGAGGAATCTTAAATCAAGTACAGTTAAAAAATCACAGTATGTGGTCAATAAATACACGTTGACAGTTTATTTTCAGAACTTGAGGTTCAAGACTTAATCTACACTAATATTGTCTTGTATGTTTGTTTATTTATAACATTGCAATAATTGTGTAAACAGAAGTGGGGCAGAGGCGGCGATGGAAAAACTCACTTGCAATATTACACTTTATTACAAAAGGTTGCATTAAAATGCGCCTGTGCTCGTGTTCAATATTCTAACCTTACTGAGTTCCAAACTGAATGCACATATCTCAGATTATCAAATATTAATCAAAGACCCGAATACAAAGGAATAATAGAGTAATAATAATAAGTATATTATTATTACTCTATTATATATTATATCTCTATATCCGCAGGGCAGCTTGTGGCGAGCTGTTGGTGCGTAATGACACCACGGGTACCCGAGTGCTCCAGAGAGTCGATCAGGGCCTTCGTCTCCGACGTGTCTTCGTCGGTCGGAGTGAAAAGTCAAGAAGGCCCGCAGGACTCTCAGCTCTGGCTTGCCTTCATTGGCCGTCCAGAGAGGAGTCGATAGAGTATATTGCTCTAGCAGTTGATATGCTCCAGGGGTGGAAGTGTTAAAGGGCATAACGCCGCGAGTAACTTCGGAGAAAGCGCAGCACACCTCTCGACACCCCTGAGTCACTCACACCGGTGCTGCCCCCGGCCGACTATCTCTGGCATTTCGGGGGTCCATCTAGTGAGTGGCGAGCCACCGCCTGCCTAAAGTAACAGTCAGATATAATAGTTATGGCACGTGTCCGTCCCTCTTCTGCAATAGCCCGGTTCTAACAATACCTCCAAATCTCACTTTAATAGCACACTTTTTCCCGACATATTTCCAATAGTCCCAATACCTGCCGTGGCCTGTTCATTGGTATATTGCCCCATTGATATCCCCTGGAGCGGATCACGGCAGGTGTACAACATTACATACAATCTTTTCTAAGGGGCCTCTACGCGTTGGATCTTTATCCCCGCGCAAGCCTATCAAATGACCGGGATTAATACCCGTGAGTAGAAAGATAAAAATACGTATATCACTGGACGCTATTAATAGAATAATATAAACATACTATGCCCGACGGCTTTTGAAGAAATAATACAAAGGTGGTTCTTATCATGGTACTGACGCGTGAACAAGATACTGGTGAGGCCCCTTCACAAGACTGCAGTAACCTTACAATTGTGGCGGGCCCGGTCGCGTCGTGATTACCTACTTTAACAGCAAAACCCGTGGGTTTGATTCCCTCACAGGACAAACACTTGTGTATGAATATGTCTGATGATTATCTTGGTCTGGGTATTTTTAAAAGAGGTAGGGCGCATCATAGCAGCACAACTGGGGAGATATTCACAGATAATCGCAGTCAAATAACAACTCCCTGGAGAGTTGTTGCGTTCCTGCGAGTGAATTTATCAGTAAGCTCCTAAGGAGTAAGTTGATATAGCAGTACAAATCGATATACTATATATAAAACAATATAACTAGGTGTTTATTTTGTTTTTATTATTTATTCGAAAATCTAGACACGTGCCGTGTTTTATAAGGTGATGTGAAGAGCTTTAAAAACCGACGAGTATGCATGAGAAGAGCTATGAATGAAAAAGAAGCGAGTGAAGTGTGTAAGGATCAAATCAAGTGGCGCTCGGTTCCCTCTGCCTACCCCGCAAGGGATTTGTCGTGAAGTTATAGATAGATTAACTAGGTCACCGAGACAAAGAGTGGAACATCAAAATGTATAATAATCCGACAATTTGCACAGCGGTCCTAACTATTTTGTCGATTGAATAGCATTTCAAAATCAAATCAAGCCGACTAAATTATTGTAAATTATTGGCAGATTGGTGAAATGCCATTTTCATTTAATATTGAATTTACCAAAGAACCAAAGAAATTGTTTATATATGTATGTGTATATATGTATGTATGTAATTAGGTATTTATGTATGTGGAATTTATATATATGTATATATATATATATATATATATTAATCTATTATTAATTATGTAATGTAGTACTGTTACTTGTGAGTTTTATATTGTCTATATGTAATTATTCATATTTCTCATTGGTTTTTGCCCTCGCCACTCTGCAGTAAAATATCCAATCACTCAAAGGTTGGCTGGTAGAGATCTCTTATAGAGATAAGCCCGCCTTTGTACATTTATAATTCTATATTTTTATGTTTATTGTATTGTTATTTGCTATGAGTGTACAATAAAGAAATTACAAACAAACAAACAAACAAACAGAACCAATTTGGTGAATTCCCGTTACAATAACAAACATTATTAAATAAAGGGGGCGTTGTCGGGTGTACGGCAAGACGATGTTTCGAGGAATGTAATTAATATCGCGTTTGTTCGCTAATACCTACTTATAACAAGAAGTTTGTAACGGCTGATAATATTGAATTCGGGGAAACATACAAGTTCGCAGCAACCATAATAAGGCGATACAGTTCGTGAAATAGGTACTTGTTGCGTGAATATGTTCATAAAAGAATTTTTAATTTGCGATAGGGATAATTGAAGACATTCTATTGTATCAAAATATACCTTACATCTCATAATTGCTTGTGATAATCAGTGTTACTATTTTTACATATTTATTTCTAAACAAAAAAAAAAGGGAAGAATCAAACAGATATATAACGAGAACGTAGAAGAATACACACTACCTAGCATGATCAAATTGGTCGTGTTTTATCAGAATGTGAAGTTCTAGAAATAGATGAATGTACGTGAAAAGAGCATGAATGTTACAGAAGCGAATGTAGTGATCGAGTCATGTGGCACTCAGTACACCCTCTGTCATCCCCGCAAGGAACTTATCATGAAAATATAGATTGATAGACATCATATAAAATACAATTGAAAAATAACAATATGAACCAAAAGCCATCGAGCGGACTCATTCCCATCTTCCAACCTAGCCATCCAACCTAGGTCAAATGTTGGAAATTTTAAGTTCCACCTTCCAACCTACCTCAGGTTGGAATAATTTGGAAATATAATATCCTAATAATTTTTGTTCCCATTGTACAACTTACATCTATGTGCAGTGGGCCGCAAATGTCTATGAATAACTGGATAGGTTTTCGGCTGAATATTTAATTTTGGTCTAAGAACATGCGTATTGTTACAAAATTTTGTTTGATAAATCTATTCTCTGAGTACTAAAGTGAAACAATCGGAGTCGTTATTCATTAATTATGTTTTTCGATAACATTTACCACTACAAGCCAAAACTGGTCAAAAATTTGTGTGGGAATCTTCATCAATTTGTGCCACTTTATTATCTGTAACGAACCGATACTTTCAAATTATGGTAATTCTATCTGATACTGTAAAGTCATTTAAAATATTACTTTCAATAACTTTGTGTTGAATGTGTGATACCTTTCGGATATATGAAAATATTGTTCAAGTGCGTCTGTACATTATTATTGACGAGTTGGATAATGGGATCAAAAATAATTCGATAATTGTATCTCCATTGTCCAACTCGAGGTAGGTTAGAATATGGCACTTCAAATCACACTAGGTTGGATAGTTAGGTTGGAAAATGGGAATAAGTCGATGAGCGTGCATAAAAAGAGCTTTAAATGCTAGAAATGCACGTGAGGTATGTATGAATCGAATCATGTGGCGCTTAGTTCTCTCTATTTACCTCGAGCGAGATAGATAATGGTGAGAACCCGCGAATAATACCGAGGACATTAGGTGCTACTGGTAGCGTTGCAAGTGGAATTCCCAACAACGCATACTAATATAATTTTATAGGAAAAGTGATTTATAACAAGCCTAGTGGCCGAACGCGACCATGTCGATCCGACTACGGGACCAGAGTACGTGACCTATCCAAGTGCTCAGTGAGGGAAACATTTCTCCGAAATTATCCACCGTTGCATTGGAAGATTTTTCAGGTTGGAAAGGACCATCATCAACGGCGAATATATCACTCACTTTCCATTTGTTGATGATATAATGATGAATCATTAGAGGGTCAGGGTGCAATACTCAAATACCTCATTCTCGTAGATGCTCTATAAGGTCGAGGCCCAGCGGGTGGGACAAAGCGAACATTATGTCAAATATACATGTACTTACTCCAGTTGCAGTTAGGAATTCTGGGGGCAAACCGGGGGCAAACAGTGCGAGGTATCCCCAGGCGAATCCAACTCGGATGAGCAGCGTTCGAAAAAATGCGAAAAATCTTCTCATCGAAAATACCTCAATGTCTTCGACCAGCGTATGGTGCCAATGATGTCTTACGGCACAGAGACGAATATGGACTTTAATTATGTGCCTCATACGAAAACTTACGGTTGCACAGCGTGCGATGGAAAGTGCCATACTCGGAATTTCTTTACGTGACAGATTCAGGAATGAATATCTACGTAGTAGAAGTAGTGATTCTAATGATTAGATAGCCGAGTTGCATTGGTCAGACCACATATCTCGATGAACCTATGGCCACGGAAGCCGAAAGAATCTCGAATGGCGACTACAAATTGAAACACGCAAAACAGGACGGCCCCCACGCGATAGACTGACGATCCGGAAAAGATTGCAAGCTGAAAAGGAATCAAGTAGCACCACACTGATTGTCATGGAAATGTCAGTGGGAGGCCTATGATCGACAGTGGATGTCAGTCTGCAGAAATGATTATGATGACATTCACCTGTTTACATATTGCATGTAATTAAACAAAGCCCTACTGAAATGGGAGAATAACAATGTGTATCATTTGTGTGGCAATAAGACTTGGTAAAAAGGTTTGACTTGGACTAGAATATAGGGTACTAATTAACGCTATAACAGGCTTCATGGCGGACGAAGTCTCCAGCAGGGGGCCTGCCGCCTAACGTAAAGACGACTCAGATAGATTGTTTTGATTCCGTATATCGCACTTCAGCTTAGCCGAAGCTAACAGCTAGCTTAGCAAGTCATAATCTTCTGTGAAGAGAATTAAGTTAAGCCGAAGTTAGTTAACATAAGGCTGATGTGAGGCAGTAAGCCTTGAGAGCGCTTAAAATAAAAGTCAGGAATGTTAAAAAATATTATTATTATAAAACTTAACATGTCTATCATGTCACGACACCCTCGGTCGCTTCCTCCTGGTCGCCTCTTCCTCGTCACTGTCGACTGGTTCGCGAGGGGATTGTGGCTCGAGTATCTCAGTCTCTGCGTCGTTGATGTTCACTTCCTCTTCTGGAAAACAAAGATGATGATGATGTCTTGTTATTAAATCGCCCAGATCACGAGGAAGAAGAAAATACGTTTTTTTGCATTTTAGTGTTTACCAGGTATTTACATTCATATAGTAAACATATCTACGTAAATACTAAATAAGATACATTTAAGTTACACATGACAAGTACAAGACGAACGCCTGTACAAATAGGGTTCCGTACCCAACGGGAGTTCTAAGCCTATGCAGTCCCTCTGTTTACTTTAAATGATCTGTATATTTTGAACCATTCAAGTAGCGGGTTGGAATACATTACTAACAAAGAAATACATCTCGACTATACAAAAATAAGGGGGATCCCCATTATTCCCCATATCGATGCCTCTGTTTTGCATATCTTTTATTTTTACTCATGCGTGCGAACAGTAATATCCGTCAAATTTCGGAGTAGTCTTTCAAACACAGAGAAACCCCTAAAGTGAAACAACAAATAGTCGGCTTCAGTTACGTAACAAGAGCGTTTCGATACAAGAGACCCGTTCGCGACGATTTTTACGTCTTAATTAAGTTTACATATTGTTTTCACCTGTTTCTGTCTGTCTGTTTTTTTGGTACGATACACAAAACAATTTTTTTTAGAAAAGCAATATAAAGAAAAATATAAGGTTTTGTAAGAAATCTTCCTACTAATAATAAACAAATATATAGAATTATATTACTTTTTGGACAATTTGAGACTGCTATATTTATTATATTAAAATGGAGTTTGACAATTGATCAATGAGCTCAAGAAATGAAACTTTAAACTTGAAAAATAGGTAAAAATAGATATGTAACGATCCTATTACTCTAAATATGTTTTATAGAAATGTTTTACGTGTGATCGGCAAAAAACTATGTTAAATAATGTTATTTATTTTTATTTATTTATTTATTTCATATAATGTTTACAAATGTTTATTGCTAGTACCTCCTTTTAAGTATAGAAATACCTGTATTAGAAAGTACTGCTCATTTAATTATATGTATATGGCAGAGCTGTAATCTATATAGGTATAGACTCAAAAAAGCGGTATAGATTTCTAAGGATTTGGAATACGAGATATGGTATGGCTACTTTTTTTTATTGGGGACACGGCATGTGACACCCAGGGCCTACTTGATGGGCCGCAGGACACTGGTGTCCAGGAATAGTACCCACGAAATGCCATGCACTTCATGTCATCTCGTCGCGTCTACTATGCCGGCCTTGAAGGTACTTCTTTACATTCCTCTTGAAGAACCCAATGTCGAACACGTGTGGAGCCGGAAACACACCGCCGGGTACTTCCCTTATCTTTGAGCCCATATAATATATATTGTATTACTTACAATGTGTCTAAAGGTTCCAAGTTTGGGTACTAGAACCCAACTTAATGAACGTGTAAATGCCTGGGTCACTCACCATCACCAGCCCCGTCTCGCCTCTGGTCGTTAGAGTTTAGTGCCTCTTGCAGTACCGAAGCCTTTATCCTGAAGTCGCGCGCCGTTCCCAAGGACAGGTATTGTTGATAATTCAACTGCGGCACATCATACTTCATTGTTAATCATGTTAATTAAAACGTGTTGAGTTGCGTGTGTGTGCACAGCTTATAGGCGCTTGCAACATTAACTCGCACCTTGCCACCTTCGCTGTTAGCATAACTCCTGTTTACATTACTCTCTTGCATAAACACACATCGTCTAGGTAATCGTTATTTGTCTGTGGCCATCTTTCAGGCGAAGGTATTTCCCCAGTAAGGTGTTTCTTCTACACATATAACACAACTGTAGAGAAATCGAATTTGGACATCGAAATGTTTTTATGCAAATGTTCGAATGAAAAATGTTTCTGCAATCGTGCATGATAACCTGAATGACTCAAGCATGACTGAAGCAAGTGACGTGTGTACGGACGAGTCATGTGGCGATCAGTTCTAATTGCATTTGAAGATAAAGTTACATTGATAGTAATGCAGATAGACTCTACTATTGATACAGAAGTCAAAATATTTCTGTTTTCATTCGACGCACGCATGCATTTAAAAAAACCACGCGGATTTAGATGAAATTTCATATAATTATTTTTCTAGACTATAAAAATGATTTTTATATACATTTTTTATACGTCTTTTTTATACTACGTCGGGAGGCATACAAGCATACGGCCCACCTGATGTAAAGCGGTTACCGTAGCCTATGAACGCTTGCGATATATTAAGTATCACTCGCGCGATGCCTCCTCTGCTGCTTGCACGACAACTCCTTGGGAGCATACTGGTGACCTCACTCACACGCAGAAACACAACAACTCTCTAGGGAGTTGTTATTTGGCTGCGGTTTTCATTGAGGTGGAGGTACTTCCCCAAACGAGCTGCTATGACGCGCCCTACCTCTCTTAAGTCGTCGGGAGGTACAGAAGCATATGGCCACCTGATAAAAAGTTGTTACCGTAGCCTATAAACGGGTATGATATGCCACTATAGACCATATTTTCCTCGTTGAAAACGCACCTTTCCTTTATTTGCCAACAGTATGACGTGCTTGCTGAACTGCTCTGCCTCGAGCACGAGCCGCGGTATGTGCTTAGTGTCGCGGAGTACTTTACTCGCGGTCGGCTGTTGTTGCGACGCCTCCAAATACGTGATCAGGTTGTCCGTCACCGCCGACATCTTCTTACCGCTGAGTTTTAACACACGCTCCAACCTGCGTATTATGGTATGGTTATGGTAGTAATATTGAGACATATGTTGCTAAATCAATTTAAATAATACAAACAATAAGAAACATAAACCGCAGTGTTAATACCCTAAAAATATTTGGTTATAATTGTATGTTTTAATAGAATTTTTCGTTGATTTACGTGCCCCAAGCACATACGCACAATATATATGTTATAATAAATAAGTTAGCTTAAAGTTTGCTCAGATAAATATTGGAGATGAGATGTCCACCTCTGCCTTAAACTTCGGTCTTTATTTATTATAATTATATATCTTATCTTATATCACAGGTTATAATCCTGGTCATTTGACAGGCGTGTGCGGAGATATGGATTGAACGCGTAGAGACTTCTTTGAGAAGATTGATGTATGATGATGATGATGTGACCTGCTTCAGGGGCTATCAATGGGAGAACAATATACCCATGAACCAGGTCAACCAGGTTTATATAATAATATAGTATTATTATATAAATGTTTCCTTCTACTCTTATATCGGCGTTTCAAGTACCTCGTATAAGGAATGTAACAGTATGAATAAGTGTTGTAAGAAACTGGAATCTATTAGTCTTCATTTAGAGTCTTACGAGTCGCGAGCAAATTTAAGTTCTTATCGTCATGGCTTAATATATTAAAATAATGAATAAATGATATAACATGTACTTGTAAATAAAACTAGATAAAAACGATTCTAATAAGAACTGCTTATCTTTATTAATTTCTGGTTTCAGTTTCAATAACATGCTAAATTAATATTTACAAGCATACTATTTTTATTACTTAGAAAGTAATTACTTCATTCAATTTAACTTCAACTAATGAATCAGATCCCATTCTGTAATTTTTATAGTAAAAACTATATAGTAGATAATATTATAGTAGATAAATGTTAAGCTTTATTTTGCAGAAAAAAATATTAACATGGTCAGTAAAAAAATTTTTTTTTTAATATTTACTTCAGGTTTAACACTAGAATAAAATTCAAATTAGGAATCTGATTTAAAAACCAAAAAGAACAGTATTTTTTCTATGCAAAATACTACAATTATTGTTTTATTATAATTCACTTCAATGTGAACATGAAATTTAAAAGAAACCGTTCCGTCAATCAAGGGAATCTATAATCTTCTATAGAATCGGATACCTTAACAAGTAAACCTCAAATAAATGAAAAAATCAAACATTTCATATCCCCTATGCCCCTACCAATATGCCCAATATGAACGAATTTCAAAACATCACTTTATTATCGCCGTCTGCTTCGCGTGAAATGTCCCAAGACTCAGTTTCACGTTCTTTTAGAAAAGACTCGAGTCTTCCTACAAAATACTCCGAAATCAATAGAACTTGAGCTCAGAATATTTATAAAGTGAACAGTCTACGAAGAGAACTTAAATCCTAAAATTGTAAGACTTAGGACTCGAGTTTCTTACAAAGCTAGCCTGAGTAGTTAGTTGGTTTAGTGAAATACAAGGGTCTGCCTACCAGTACGTATGTCATAATTTTGTAATTCCCCACTTGGATTATATTAAAACTGTAAATACCATGTACCGTAATATGAGATTATAAATAAAAATAAAAACTTGAATATTAAATCTAATGCAGATTTATAAGTAATTAGGGCCCATGTTTTAGATTTACCTAGATGCAGCTAAGTTCACGTCAAACTTGACACTTTGACCTTTGTTTGGTTCTTATGTCTTACGTAATAAGAGTTACAATAGAACTTCGAATGTAAACCGTGATCTGCTCAGTCTCTTCAAGTGAAGAATTCACATTATGCCTTTCACATAATTTCTTGATGTATTCGGAGTAGTTGCATTTGTTATAAGCAGTCTCATTTACACTCCGTGTACACACTCATTTAACAAGCGGCAATCAAGAATCGTTTTGCACTACAAATATTTTTTTATCTTACCAATATACCTTTGTTTATATCATCATAATTAAAATAAAATGAATAAATATTCTTAAACAAATTAGACAGCGCCATCTAGCCCCAAAGTAAGCGAAACTTGTGTTATAGATACTAGACAACTGATAAACATGCGCAAATACATTTTTATAAATATATACTTATTATCAGTGGCATGCACAGAGATTTTTGACAGGGTAGGCAGAATTTTTTTAAACTATTAACTTACCAAAAAATACAGCATGTTGATTTTGGTTACCCAGTCTTGTGGAAATAATGATGTATGTGATTGGTTAGCCACCTCAAATATCTATAGATTGATTGATTTTATATACATATCAATTTGCAGATATTCGAAGCGGCCATTCGGTTTTGCATTAAACTTACGATTAACTTTGACTTTAGTTTGTATTAATTTCAAATCCGGTGTACAGCGGCCTTTCTCAATCACTTGTTTTTTTTTTTTTCACCGAAAGATAGTTTTGAAAACGCATCATTTTTTATTTTCCCTACACACACACCACCTGAACAACTTGAATAAACAAACAATGGCGGTTAAAAACAAAATAAAATTTAACATCAATTTCATACGAAAAAAAAGAAATGGCAGTTCCTTTCACTGTAATTATATGGAGCACACGACTCTTTAAAATAGTTACGTAGCAATGTTCGCGACACTTCGGTAATTTATAAACTATGCGATTGTGTGCGTTATTTGTGTTATTGTGGGCAATGTATTTACAGGAATGCACACTACACTATTCGTATTACCAATTTCTGTCTCTGCCGGTAAGGTCCCATTGCAGCGCTAGTGTAGCACATCGATGTAGCGGGTATTAATGAATCTATTTTAATAACTTGCACCGATACCGAAAGATGGAGCTGTTTTTAATTTTTTGTTTTTGATACGAAATATTAGTTAAAAACTATGTTTAAGAATTAAGAAACATCGGATGGTATTTATCAAATTGATAGGGTAGGCAATGTCTTTTTGCCTATATGGAGTGCACGCCACTGCTTATTAAACATACAAAATACCCAATACACGACAAACAGACATGTTCATGCACACAAATGTTTGTCCAGTGTGGGAATCGAATCCACGAGCGTTGGTGTCAAAGTATCGTTACAGCCCGTTTCACCACTGCACCACCGAGCTCATCAAATTATTTATATATATATGTGACAATACCGCACTAGTTGCGCCAATTCCGGCGATATCTGCTTGGCAAGCGCGGCCAGCAGGGCGTACAGTTTAATACAGGCTCCCACCACGCGGTCGCTGCCGCTGCCCACGCAGCACCGCAACTTGGCACTACGCATACTCCAAGTCGTCAGTTGACACAACTCGATCACTATAGATTTGTACAGCTCCTTCAATTCTGAAATAAACACGTAATGAAATCGATTTTTATTCGTTGACATATACAGGCATAGACATAGGGTCGGCAACGCATGAGTGGCACCCCAGGTGTAGCGAATTTCCGTAGGCTACGGTACCTGCTTACCATTAGGCAGGCCGCACGCTTGTTTGTCACCTTAGAAATTTAAAAAATCATCTCAGCCATGTCTCTCAGTCCATCTCAGCCATGTTGACTCCCATATTTTGTATTATTATGAAAGAGTTTAGTGACATATATTTTTTTTTATGAAATCTGATAAAATTTGCCTCTGTCAGTGACGGATTCGCAGTTGACTGGTTATTACTTCAAATGTATATCTAATATTTTTCATTATTATTACATGTAAAAATAGCTTTTTTTTTATTTTTTAATATACGATGATGTAACGAATAGAGTTGGAATAGTTGTCTGAAAGAGAGTATCGGTGTTAAGATAATAAAAAGCATGCTTCGTTCCGACACGTACAGAGAATGCAAGGCGAAAGAATGACGAAACAGAGATACAACGCGAAAGTGGAAGGATGTATGAACAGAGGAAGACCTAGACTCGCCTACGACCACTAAATTAATCGCGTAGAAGGTGATATCAGAAGACTTGAACTGGCATGTAGTTTAAAGAAGCGAAACTAGAAGACTTATGAATGTTGAAGAAGCGGGTGAGGTGTGTAAGGACCGGGAAGACTTACACACCTCACCCGCTTCTTCTTTCTTCTTCTCCTTATAGCACTTGGTTCTATTTGCTTACTCCGCAAGGGATCTGCGTGAAGATATTATGTACTATTAACTAACTAAGCATAGCACAACTACTAGATCATACATAAAATTATCAACTGTCGTGATTCGGGATATTTGTTCTTTTTTTAATAATACGCCATTATTATTTAAAATAATCAAATAACCAGAATCACGACAGCTAATAAAAATAAATTTTAATATACTGTAAAATGCATCTCCTTTTGATTAACAAATAAATAAATAATAATATATCCCCGCACACGCCTATCAAAAGACAAGAGAAAAACATAAATCGTTGAACAAATAAATAGTTACCCTTGTCAATCCTTTGCTGATGTTCAGAAGCGGCACTGTTCAATGCAGAAGTAAGGTCCCGGGCACGATTCAGCAAATGTTCGACGCATTTGTATCGGTTACCGAGATGTGCACATATGTGGTTCAACGCCACGTGGCCGGAACGGGAATCTATCGTAGGAAAATTAGTGGAATCTTCATCACCAGCTGATGTATCTTCTTCCTGAAATCAAATGTAATCTTCAACAAGTGGGTAATTCAACATAAAACGCCAGCCGAGTAAAAACATCCTAAAACATGGCCATATGAATCCTCATAAGCCACGTGACTTTCATTCAATGAGGTTAGGACCAATGCTATAATTTTACAGCAATTGGAAACCAAAATACCTTGGTATAGTCTATTCAGAAAAACTTCTCCAGAACTGAACAGTACGCTATCATTCCATAATCCAGTGTGTGAAGATGAATTCCTCAACGACGACTAAAGTGGGCGGTTGAAGATTAAAGCCGTGGGCATCAATCATATCAAACAACTCCTCAGAATACAACCCATTGTAAATCGGTAGTACACAAAGGAAGGCAAATGCTCTCCTTAAACTCAAGGACTCAGTACCGTGTGTGAGGTTAGAATAACTTTTTTTGTGGTAATTACTGGTAACTGTACTTAGTGGGTACTAGATTTAAATAGTTGCATTGCAATTTATAATACTTTTATTTTATTTATTTTTAAACAATTGACCACAATAAGATGGAACGCCTTTTTTGTACTTACATCGATTCTTCCGAGTGCTGTGGCAAGCTTCAGCAGTAGATCGTCCAAAAACTGTGTCTCCTGCAGCTCCCTGCAGCCGCCGGCGAGGACGGCCGGTATCAACCCAACACACTCCTGCTTACTGGTGCGGAGGTAGTTCTCGTATTTTATTATTACCTACGATCGAAATGTTCCGTTACAGATGATGATGATTAATCCGTTAGTTACGACATGTAGAAAGAATTACGAAACAGATATACAACGCGAAAGTAGAAGGATGTAGGAGCCGAGGAAAACTAATGACAAAATTGATCGCGTTTTATCAGAAGGTAATGTCAGCTGCCTTAGAAACCAGCGTGCGTGCATAAGAGCTATCAATGTGATATATGAACGAATATGAAAGTGAATGAAATTAAAAAGGTGTGAAGTCATGTGGCGTTCGGTTCTCTTAACCGACCACGCAAATATGGCGTGAAGTTATAAATAAATAAATAGAACACCCTAAAACATGGCCATATCAATGAGGCTAATCCTGTATTTAATTCCTCGGAATTGGAAACCAAAATACCTTCGCATAGTCTACTCAGTAGAAAACTTCTCCAGAACTGAACAGTACGCGATCATTCCACAATCCAGTGTGTGAAGATGAATTCCTCAACAACGACCAAAAGGGCGGTTGTAGATTAAAGCCGTGGGCATCAATCATATCAAACAACTCCTCAGACCGCAGAGTTATCACAACCTATTGTATTAACATGCCATAGTAAAATAAATTAATACAATTATAAAGGGCCATCTTGTCAGTCTATTATAACCTTACAATACAATAATCTTTATTTGCACACAACAATACATATGGAAGAAATATAATTAAACTGCAAAAGGCGGTCTTATCCCTATATTAAACATATATCGATACTTATGCAGATCCCACGATTATATCTTCTTCTTCCTAGCGTTATCCCAATTCCTAATCCATGAGGATTGACGGGGTCCTCTACAGTATTTTAGTGCAGATACTAATTTTTATATATTTAGAAAGACGTGTGTCCTACCCTAAGAAAAGTACGATTTGACCTCTGGATTGTAGAGGTCGCTTCATGTCAAAATCAGTATCTTCGCCTAATACTTAATCTTAGGTAGCCCACCAATCCATATGGATTATGAAACGGAATAACGCTAGGTTTTACATTGTGCGACTGCCGACAGATATTCACAACCCAGAGGGAAATTCAGTCCCTTCTTAGATAAGGGCAAACGTCATTCGAAATATGATTTCTTAGACGTGCGGGTTTTCTCACGATGATTTTCTTCACCGCCGAGTAAGTGATAATTACAAATATGTACATAAATACCATACTGATGATATCATATAGCGTATACCTAGTACGGCCATAAGTTCTGTTACAAATTAATTTATTTTTTTATGAAGTAATGTAATCTTAATAAAACTTATATGTTTATTAAGATTACATTACATTACATATACATTACTATTTATGGAAGTATCAGCAAAAAATAAAAAAATATTCTATTCGAAATGGCCACCTTTGATATTGATATAGGTGTTTAATAGGTCTGTCCACGAATCTATGGATTTACGCACTGTTTCCAAGGGAAATTTAGACACTGCTTGCTCTAGAGATTTCTTAAGATACACAATGTCGGCGTGTCGTTTCGAGCCTTTGTAGTTCTAACAGCACGCGGTCACCACGATCTTATATGGTCTTCATCAGTGGAAGTGTCTTCAATATGACGAGAGGGAGACTTTGTACAAAAGTCGTCTGCATGGGTACCTCTGTCTCACCTATTTCTACCGCCAAGTAGCTATATTTATATAGTTGTATTCCGGTTTGAAGAGTGAGATATAGCAGAGAAATTACGGGGTACTGTGACGAAACATCTTTAGATCACAAGATTGGCAGCGCGCGAGTAACATCCCCGTGGTGTTGTGAGAGTCAATAAGCTGCGGTGACCGCTTACCATCTGATGTGGGCCGCTAGCTTGCTTGCGAATCTAGTTATAAAAATAAATACACTCCATACACACTTTGTGCAAGGCAATCACTGCATTTCTATTTTCTTTAACGACCCCCATTCCATATTGTAATTTGATAATAAATACAAAAAAAATATATAAAACGGCGGGAAATCGAAAGATTTTTTTAACATTATAAACGCGTTCCAAATTCAAAATAATTAAAGAGTTGAAAAAAAAAAGTTTCTATGTAACAGTATTTATGGCCAGACTTTATACTAAAGAATTACTTATAACTTAGGTAATTCTTTAGTATAAAGAGGTATAGCCAACTTTAAGTCTCTTCTTAATGCCTCTGCATTACAGTCGGTACAGGCAAGGAACACAGTATTGAACTACCATGAAGACAATACTTTAGTGTAAAAGAGTATGGTGGCCACGGCCCACGTGATGGTTGCCGAAGTGGTTACCGTAGCCTATAAATGACTGCAATACGCAAAGTATAAAGAAGGGTAGTCGACCCTGAAAAGACGATAGATGAGTGTGAATGCAAATACAGGACGAAAAGAAGATAAAATATATGTGGATGAATTGTATGAATAGAAAAATGAATTAATGTGGGTATGAAATGTTAGAAATTGAACGAAACTAGATAACCATACCAGAGCCTATAGATAACAAGAGAGTGGTATGATAACCTAATGGAACGAATTACAGACCACTAATGTAAAATGGACCGCTAATACAATAAAATATGATGAATGCACTCTACTGCTAAATAAAGTTCAGTTTCATACAGCACTCATTTCTGCTGATTGCTGCACCGGAGTCTCGAGCAGCAAAGTGGCAGTCTGGGCCAGCATTGACACTTGCTTCTTCTGCACCAAGTCGTGTTCCTCCTCCGAGCCCTCACTCTCCAAATGCATCAGCGCTGAATGTATTGTTTCTAGTATTGCCGCTAAGGATGCTTGGGCAGATGTGTCTGACATGCCGGCTGTGGAAACAATAGCACAGTTTGATTCGAGCTACGGCAATTTGAAATGAAAGTTATGGTAAATAGTTTATTCTGATTCTGGAAGCGTCTAAACAGTGTGCTTGTTACTAATAACGTTATCGTTTTCTGGTCAGTACGAATTGGCGGGGTCCGCTACCCAAGACTAATGATTTGGCGATGGTACTGATTTTGACGTGGAGCGATTGCCGTCAAGACCACCCATTTGCTGTGGTTCCCCAATTCCATAACACGTCGCTCACAATTGTTAAGAACATTGGGAGTCTCGGTGTCGAGATCTCCAGCGATGTTCAGTATCGAGGTCACCTGGAGGAGAAGATCAAGCTCGCGTCCAAGACGCTCCGTGTGCTCAACATAGCTAAACAGTACTTCAGCTCGGGGCAAAGACTTATGTTATATAAGTCCTAAGTCAGACCGCATATGGAGTACTGTAGCCACGTTTGGGCGGTAGCACCTGGATACCAGCTAGGACCTTGTGACTCGGTGCAGAGACGAGCTGTAAGGGTTGTCAATGATCCTGAACTCACACACGGTATTGAACCATTAAGTTTGAAAAGAGATTTTGGCTCGCTTTGCGTGTTCTACCGATTGTATAATGGGTTTGTACTGAGGAGTTGTTCGACATTATGCCAACAGCCTCGTTTTACAATCGCACAGCTCGCCGACGGCTGCGAGTTCATCCTCATACACTGGAACCGCAATGGTCCCGTACTGTGCGATTCCAGAGAAGTTTTGTACCGAGAACAATTAAGTTATGGAATGAGCTCCCTGCCGAGAGTTTCCCAAGGGTCTACAGTATGGGGTTCTTCAAGAAAGGCGTGAAGAGGTTCTTACAGGGTCGGCAACGCAAGAATGACACTCCTGGTGTTGCTAATGTCTTTAGGCTATGGTCGCTGCTCACCATCAGGCAAGCAGTACGCTTGTTCGCCACTTTAGTGATATAAAAAAATCACACTGAAAACCAGACCTTTTTGATGTTAGGTCTTACGAAACGAAAACACGTCTTACGAAATTTAAATCCTTGCGTGCGGGTTTCTTCGTGATGTTTTCTTCACAGCCAACCAAGAGCTAATTACAATGTATGTTACAATATAATATATTGTAACATACATTGTAATTACCACTTACATATTTATTATGTATTATATATATTACCATATTATGTACATAAATCTGAAAACTCGATATATGCCCACGCTAGAATTTGAACCAGGATCAGTGTATTAATAAGCTGGAGTTTTATCCACTAAACTATCACTGCTCATAACGGAATATAAGAATAATATTTGATTTTTAGATCTAAATAGCGAAATGTAGATGGCAGATGTCAACATAAAAATACTTACTTATAGTAGGCAAGAAGCTCTCCTTTCTCAAAGAATAGTAAGGTGACAAAAACAGAGTGAGGCACGCTTTGAACACTTCGACGCAGTACAAAGCGGTCGTGTCATCGAAATCACACATGTCTTGGAATCTGGGTGCAAAAAATAGTTACATGAAGGATCTTTTCATAAATTGCTGGACACAGCCAAGAGTGTACGGCGGGATAATTCACTAACGGAATAATTAAAAAAAAATACCACCATAACAATGATGCTGCTATGCTTACTAAAATGACAAGTGACTTAGTACGCGTTAGTGCGACTTTACAGTGTCATATGAAGATGGAATAATTCGCGTCCATGACCAACCTTTCTAGCTACTCAGCTGGAAGAGTACTCGAACGCCAATTGAGAGGTCTAAGATTCAATTACGGAAGGGAGGTAAATTAAAATATAATTATATTTGAAACAATACAACAACGTGAAAATATAAGGACACATATTCATGAATATTCACCTAGGTCGGTCTCCCTTAATTAGCGTTTAACCCCTGGAGCGTGGCGGCCCGGGCGACTTAAAATGCCTATAGTGTGGCCAAGCATTCTCTCGCGTTAACTAATGCGCGACCGCGGTTAGAAAAAGTGAAATTTCTCGAGTAATTGATAATTATATTTTATGAAATGTACATCGTTGGAAAGCTGATATTCCAATACTACTAATATAAAAAGAACTCGTAGATAAAATACCTTTATCATTCCTTAGATGTACGATATATCGAGACATTTAGCTTATAAGTCACGTCACCGCGAACATTTTTACTTCATACACTGCATTCCAATTCACTTTGTACTTTTTCGGGAGATATATTCAATTGAACACTCTTTTATAACCACGTGAAACTATTCAAATGTCTAATGTATTTATTATAAAAATGAAAACAAGCACATTCTAGTGGGGGAGTTTAGGTGACTTCAGTCCACTTCAGTCCATTGATATGAACAGATATTTATTACACGAAATTAATGAACAATCGCTAAAAAGTAATTTTAGAAATAGATTCCTAGATAAATTTGCCACAAGATAATATTTATTACACTCCTAATAATAATTAAACATAAACACATTTTACAAATAAATTTCGTACGACGGACATGTCGAAAATGCCGGCTTCACTATTTTTGAATGTTTTTTCACGAATAATATCCCGTTATTCACTAAAAGTAATAGAATAACTTGAAAGAACACAAAATTTCCAAAAGATTGAAGCTTATTACATGTAAAAAGCACTGACTGTTTATTTATAACAAACATTTTTATCGGAATCCATTACACACACAGCAATATCAAAATGGCGCGAAACGGAAAAATGTACCGACTCACTCTGATTTAATTTTTTTACTGGTCTTCGGAGCAACAGGTTGGTCAAAACCGACCTTATTATAAACTGAAATAACCATAGACAAGGTACACACATTTACAAGCTAGCCAAACGAATAATACGGAAGAACCAATGAAATAAAAGTGGGCCAAACCGTTACGCACATATACGTGCCTAGCACACTACAGCCCATTTTGCCTTAGGCACGTATACGCTCGAGGGGTTAAGGTTATGTTGGGTTGGGTATGTCGTAGGTTCATACCCCATCTAGATGGGCAAGGTGATTTTGCTCTTCGAAGTGAGTCGTGGGGTATGTTATGGTAACAAATCCGCTAATCTTTTAAGATTGGCGGGGATAGTTATCTAAGGGGGGACCAAAGATTTGGCGAAGATTCCGATCCTTAAACCAGAGCGAATACTTTCTCCCAGTAATATATTTGATTTGTAACATACCTACAAACACATCTCTTGTATATGACAGAGGCGATGTCGGCGACATGCGTTGCGACCGTTCGTTTCTCCAGCTGTTCCCCCAGCACTGACAACAGGTTGCGCAGCGCGAACTGATGAAAATCCCGACGAGCGCGTATTGCGTTGCGTTGTTCTGACGAAGACCACGGCACATTCTCTCTGGTGAATATAAAATAATACTATATAGGCTAAGTTTCCAGTGAGCGGGTAGTCGTAAGACTCGGCCGCTACTTTTTAAATTTATACTTCTTTTGGCGCGTTAGTGAAAAATGATGAGAGTGAATTTTTATGACAACCGACCGACTACGAAATTGGTTGGTAAATGTCTCTCAAGTTATGTACGTGACAATATTTATTTTATACCTTATTGCAAAGTTTCTACATATTATTATTCAAATGAAAACTAAATACGAGTACATAATAATTGTTCACTGTTTTAAACAATGTTTCGAGAATAAACAAAATAAATTTGGTTCGAATTTGGTGATTGGACAGTTATTCAAACACTCATTTATAATCACTACAACACGTATTTTATATCCGTACAGATAAAATATATTTACAATATATTGTGAATGATATTTATATATGATTTATTATATTATCGTTTTGTTTTACAAACTAAGAGTACTGGCACGCGGGATAAAATTTTGCTAAGCGAAAGAAGTATAACTTCTTACGTGCGCACATAAGTACTTTGTTTTATACTGCTACGGTGTCGTTTTCATACAAAGAGACATTCAAGCATACGGCCCACCTAATATAAGATAGTTAGCTTTAGCAATATTATAATTTTATACAACGTCGGCAGACATACATCTACCTAATGTAAAGTAGTTACCGTAACATATGAACGCTTGAAATACAGGAAGTATTGCTTGCGTGTAGCCACCTCTGCTAACACAGCAACTTCTTAGGAGCTTCTGGCAACCTAACTCATTTGCAGGAACACAACAACCCTCCAAGGAGTTATTTGACTGCGATTTTCTGTGAGGGCTGCTATAATTGCCGGAAAATAGTGGATGTATAAGCCAAGGTTTGCCGGTTACGTTATCTTAGGAAGTGACATCTTCGTCTGATACTCTAGTCTAGGTAAATCCTAGAGTTGTTATACGAAGTGTCACTTCCTACATACTGCGCCCGCCTACTTTATGTTTGTTTATGTTACGTCCACAATAATCAATTTTACTCTTTTCTGAGAGAAGCTAACAGGTTTAATTATTAGTTGTATATGGCCTGAAAATAAGGAAATAACGAAATAGTGTAAGGTTTGGAATAAAGTCTTCTTCTTAGCGTTAATCCATTAGGAATAAGCCAAATGCCTAAGCCATTAGGAATAAACCTAGCCTAAGCCTAAGGATTTGGCGAAGACATTGATTTTGACATGGAGTGACTGCCGTCAGACATACACAACAAAGAGGGAAAACCAGACCTTTCCTAGGTTAGGTCACACTTTTGTAATATAATTTCTTGGGCGTGTGGGTTCCTCATGATATTTCCTTGCCCGCCGAGCAGATGATAATTACATATATCTACATAAAATCGAAAACACGAATTATGTGGTACGTGCCCCGCCAGGGTTCGAACGAGGAGCCGCCAGTCAATAGGCTGGCCAACACTGCTCTTGCTCTGGAAGAGTATTCTTCTTCTTAGCGTTATCCCATTTACTAATCCACTAGAATTGGTGGAGTCTGCTACCTAAGCCTAAGGG
The DNA here is from genome assembly GCA_947507595.1 of Pyralis farinalis. Classification (NCBI taxonomy): domain Eukaryota; kingdom Metazoa; phylum Arthropoda; class Insecta; order Lepidoptera; family Pyralidae; genus Pyralis; species Pyralis farinalis. The sequence goes on along the minus strand of OX382269.1, from coordinate 8,114,963 downwards.
TTTGGCGAAGACACTGATTTTTACATGGAGCGACTGCCGTCAGACCTCCACATCTCAGAGGATAAACTTTGGTCTGGAAGAGTGTCGGCGTTAAAATAAGAAAAAGCATGTTCCGTTAGTTCGGGCATACAGAAAGAATGTGGAATGTAAGAATGACGAAGAAGACATACAATATTAAAATGGAAAGATGAGACCAGAACTGCTAGGGACCTGGCATTAATAAATAAAAAAAATGGTTATTATACAAATGGAAAATTGACACTTACCTACAGAATACCGTAACCAAATAACAAGTACCTGCCAGGTTGTTGCGTCCCTGGGAATGAGCAAGGTAGTAAGTTCTTCACTCTGCGTACTTTGCATAGTTCCTTCAACATCGAAATAACAGCGTAAAAAGAGGAGAATCAATCTTACGAATACAGTAAATCCACGAGCCTTCGGCAGAATATTGCACTCCACAAGCACGGCAGCGGCTTGAAAGGGCCTGCTTTATCTTTGACCAGGTTCGAGAACTTCACCGGCGCCTTGCCTTTCTCTTTCTGTGATTTCTGACTCTTCTGGGTCTTTACCGTCTCTTTTGTTTCGTTAAGGGATTTATTGACCTTTTTGCCCTTTGGTGTCGCCTTTGTGAAAAGAAAATGTTAATGACGATTAAAATAGTCGATTTACCTAAATTTTTGATATTGACAATAGGATTAGTTAGGATAGTATAATTCTATGTTAATTACAATAATATTCCATTCAATTTTAATTAAATTTTATGTTATGTACGTGTTAGTGACCGCAGTTAAATATAACAATAATAAAATAATATTTGTATTACATAGATATTTTTGAAATTTTCTAATTAATTTACTTGTATCCACGGAAGAATAGCTTTGTGGTCCACACTACGGTCCACGACACATGCTAAGCGGAGGCCGTTTTGGTGCATTTATGTATAATTAGTTGTAATTTAACAAGCTGTGAAATGTAACCAAATAAACAAATTTTTCTTTTCTTTTCTTTCTTTTACTAAATTACAAATATAATATACATATTTTTGTATGCTACATAATATTTTCTATATTTTTTAAAATACACATTGATATTATTCTTAATTAAGATTTACTAATACAGGATTAAGACATTATATATGCCCATTTACTATCCGAGTATTATAAAGGAAACTTGAGTCACCTTGGTTTGCTCCAAAAGTTGATTATAACCCTTATAAAGGCTATACACAGAGTTAGCGAGGCTGTTACTCCGAGACCACTGCATTATCTTGTATGCGATTAGCGCTTCATAACATTGTAACATTTGCTGCACTTTGAGACTCTTGGCTTTCGACTCGGGCGTCAGGTCTGCGAGGCCGGGATCATCCTGACGAAATGGGTTAGAACGCGTTTGATTATTAAGTGGGTATTCATGTGAGACCAGTAGTGGCGGCGATAGGCGTCGGCGACGTCTCGGCAACAGCTGACGACCTGCCGTGGGGGGCCTCGCATGAAAGATTTTTGTCATAATATAATTAGTAATAAAATTAGTATATAATAATTTAATGCATAATTCACTTCACTGAATTTAACATATTAATTCTGACTGGAAAATGATAGACGCTTCGCGAGGCAGATGTCGTCGGTGAGCACGTTTCTTCTAACGCCGCCACTGGACGCCAGCGCTATCACTTATAGAAAACCAATAAAACAACCCTTTACAATTTTTAACATTTTAATGTTTATTATTTGTTGTTATAACGTTCTTAGTAATTCATAGTGGGATAATTTAAATTCCCTACCCACTACAGTCCACGTTTCTTGTATGGTATTATTGTATGGAATCTCTTACAGAAATCAGGTTTTTTAAATACCACTAAGGTGGCAATCAAGCATACGGCCTACCTGGCGGTAAGCAGTTACTGTAGCCTATGTATATCTGCAACACCAGGGTTATCACTTATACGTTGCCGACCCTAAGTTTTTGTTTTGCTTTTACTAATAAGTCAGTTTCTACTGCACGTCTTTGTTTGCGGTATCATCACCATACCAAATTTCAACTTTCTAACTCTGACTGCGAGGAAAATAACCATGACATACATACAGAGGGACGAATAGACAAACATGACGAAACTACAGGGGAACCCTATCTAAGGGTATCCGTAATTTTTTTTTTTTTTTTTTTTTTATTTATTAACATGGACCACAAACAGGTACACAATATCAACTTAAATATAACAAAATTTCAAAAAGAAAATGTTATTGTGAACCCAACACAGTAGGTCACACTATTATTACAATACTTACATTTTGTGGAGAGTTAACAAGCAAACCACACGAATATTGCATTTAATCTTTATGATTACTATTCTTATTATAATTTTATGTTAACAGATGTAAAAAAAAAAAAATGCAGTGTAAATCGATGGAAAAAGGAAACAGTCATGCTATAATTATTCAAAAAAATACATGAACGAACTTGTAATTTCCAACATCAAGAAAAGTGTCAAACGCCAGAACACATCACCACTATATTCCTATATTCAACTACCCACTGAGCAATATATCTTTAATATTTTTTTTTAAAGTGTAAGAATTTGAAGCAAATATGTCTAGTTGGTTGAATGTGTTGTTATACGTTGACATCATACGATTAATCGGACAACGAAATCCAGCATTAGTGCGGCATAACTTAACTGAAAAAAGTTTATGAGGACGTGCCGCGCGCATGTGCGATCTGGTAGGTATTTTGTAGAACAATTTTCTCGAGAGTTCCATACAATCATATTTATTATGTTGTAGATCATATAACAGCATTATCTCCAACTGCATCCGTCTCGATTTCAATTCGAGTAGATTATATTTTTTAAGCAAATCACAATATGGTAGTCGTTCCCCGACACATCTATAATGCATAGAACGAAGATACTTTTTCTGCACCATTTCCAGTTTATTAACGTATTTAACATATAAAGGATTCCAAACGCATACCGCATACTCAAGTTGTGACCTGATGAGTGATTGAAAAAGGTATAAGTAAGTTGAAGGCTGTTGAAAACCTAGACTGGAGCGAATGACGAACCCATACATCTTATAAGCTTTATTGATAATATTTTCAATGTGCATATCTAAGTGCAATTTAGAATCAAGGGTGATCCCAAGATCTTTAACGTTATCAACTCTCTGTAAAGTGGTTCCACAAAGAAAATACGAAGCATTGACAGTTTCCCGTTTTTTTGTAAATGTTATAGTTTTACATTTGTGAAGACTAAGATCAAGTTTATTTAATACGTAACAATTAAAGTGAAAATAAACACCAATTCAAGCATTATTAAAGTAAACCGATTTTTGAAAATAAACCTAATTCTCCGTATAAAAATTAAGCGGAAACATTTACGACTTTCTAGAGGAAGGAATTCCTCACAACGATTTTTCCTTGTAAATTTTACTGTAACAATACAATGTAGGAAGACAATGCTGACAGAATGAAATAAAAATAAGAGCAGTTATCTTATAACTTGGCTACATTGATACCTATATATATATTCTATAGGTATCAATGTAGCCGAGTGGATAATGAACTATTCCTATTAACCAACTCGCCCTAGGGTCTGATATGAGCGTGTACCAGTCTAGTCGAGTTTTCGAATTTATGTACATATTTATAATTATTATCACGGTGTGAGAAAACTCGCTCGTCTACAAATTATATTTCGAAAGATCAAAGAAACTAAAAAATGATTGAAACCAATCAGTTTGCAGTCGTGCATGTCGAAATCATTATCTTCGCCAAATCCTTAGGCTGACGTAGCGGGCTCCGCCAAGGCTAATAAATTAAGGATAACAATAGGAAAAAGGAGAAAAATAAATTAAGGGTCATACCATATCAATAGTGCCTAAATTGTCATTAGCACAGAACTTGTCTAAAACAAGAGCCAGCTTGCTCCTCAAGTATGCGCTGCCAGTCTCCACATCCTGACTGCCGAGGATATCTTCCAGGTCCTCCTCTTCCACAGGCTGCAGGAATTCAGCTATCACATACAATAAATGGGCAACTGGTTCCTGAAATATGAAACAATATTACTATACACACTACACGTAATGGACTCACTATACACTTTTCCCTAAAGTGATTTTCTTATGTAAGAAATCGGGTTCGAACGTGTAGAAAGAATGCAAGAAGCAAGAATGACAAAAAGGTATACAACACGACAGTAAAAGTATGTAAGAGCCAAGTACGGCTAAGATTCAACAACCACGACAAAAATGGCCGTATGATAAAAACAACAAACAGAAGGACATTCTAAAAAAATAAAGGTAATCTGGATGTTTTTATTCGCAAAAAATTTAATGTAATTTACGCGCCATGTCACATGCAAAAAAAAAATTAAATATTTCATGTACAAAATATTAACTGCTTTTTTTTATATACTACATCGGGAGGCATACAAGCATACGGCCCACCTGATGTAAAGCGTGTACCGTAGCCTATTAACGCTTGCGATATATTAATTATCACTTGCGCGATGCCTCCTCTGCTGCCTACACAGCAACTCCTTGGGAGCTTACTGGAAATTACGAATCAGATTATGCACAATCTTAACTTAGGATTGCTGACCGGTTAAACCCCGACGTCATTAAATTGAGTCTCAGCGTCTGTCCAAGACAATCTGAATTGATTTGATTCATCGCTAAGACCTCTGAGATTTGACCAGCCAAACCTAGGAGCACCGGAGTCCAGCATGTTCAGAGAACTCACTCACCGTCAAAGTAGCTGTGGCGCCGGACATTTGAACACATTTGTCGAACAACACTGGAGCCCCACCGGTGTTGTCGTCAGGTAGATATTTAGACAGGTTATCATACAACAACTCTAGTATTGACTCGTGCAGTGCTGATTTTTCTCTGACGCAGTTGTATATTTCTGAAAATGAAAATAATACAATGTATGTTGTTGAGGAGCTGTATCAGGACCCAGGCCAAGGTTTGGATTGGTGGATTTGATTCTGAGCGAATACTAACTTTTGTGTGCATGAACATGCTTGTTTGTATTGGTCTGTGTTTTTAACATGTAAGTCTATAAGTATGTACCTATATAAAAATCGGTACGTATGTTTATCAGTTACACCTATAGTATAAGCTTATAACACCACCCTTTTTGTTGTATGAAACTAAAAACTGAAGTTCCGAGTTGCTTTTCTCTGCCGGCCGGTATATTATCGGTATCTAAAACGTCAAATAATATAATAATAATAACGAATATTTGAAATCCATGAAGACAACGTGTATCTTTGCCAAATGTATATGTATCTCTTTTATACATCGTCGGGAGGCATACATTTTAGGGTCGGCAACGCATGAGTGACACCCCTGGTGTTGCAAATGCCCATAGGCTACGGTGACTGATTACCATCAGTCAAGCCGTATGCTTGTTTCCACCTTAGTGGTATAAAAATAAACGCAATCATATGGCCCACCTGATGTAAGCGGTTACCGTAGCCTCTGAACGCTACTATATTAAGCAACATACAATATACAAGTAAGAGGTGGCGGTACTTCCCCAGACGCGGTGCTTTGATGCGTCCTACATCCTTAAATACACCCAGACCAATATAAACAGACATGTTCATGCACACAAATGTTTGTCCTGTGTGGGAATCGAAACCAAGAGTGTCGGTGTCGAAGTAACGTAACAGTGCGTTACACCACTGCGCCACTCCAATCCAAACTACCTGTCCATGTATGAATCAATGACAATTATGATGTAACGCCCATGTCGACTGTGAGTCGAGGCAGTGTATATTTCATCAACAAGAATGCTCTTTCTGCCTGCCCCGCAAGGGACCTAACGTGAACGTATGTATAAAATGTAATATATGTAATATATGTCTAAAATAAATTGATTAAGCTTAATGGGCTTCAAACCCTGTGTGATAGCTTAAAATATCTATTTGATAAAACAGTTTGATTTGACCACTACATTGGACGGAAACATGCGTATCAACTCAAAACTTACAATAATATTCTCTTGTAAAAAAATCTATCATATCCTTAATAAATAATTCCTCCTTCATTACTCAATTTAAGACAATAAGTATAAAAAGCATTCAGAATATTTTAGTTTATGATATATGACGAAATTTGGTACCATGAAACTTATGAAGGAATGATAAACAAAATTTGAATTTCCTACATTACGTTCTGTAAGCTTAAGTGGTTAGTATTGAAAATCACTTTATCATCAGGTTTATCAAATCGGAGAGTGATTGCGAATCATGAAGGAAAAAACCAAATGGAGAACCGATAGAATGATTCTGCTTTGACTTAACTTTCCGCTACGGATCGGGGGAATAAAGTAAAACCCGCAGCAATAATTGGTTAGCTCTCTGTTCAACATCGAATGACTGCGGCTTATCGGTTAAAACATCCATCCATACATCGCGATGGACCGAAGGATTGAATAATATTTAGGCGCTAAAATACAAAGTTTTGGTGAGAATATGCGCCGTCAAGTGGTTTATTATTTTGTGGTGCGAACTAACATTACAGACATGGACATTGTATAACTTAAATTAATACATACTGGTGTACAATAGTTGCTTAACGGCGGCGTCTTGAAGCAAACAACGGCGCAATATCGATACCACCTCCAGGCACATCGTCTCATTCCTCACTCTGGATGTTACCCTGAATACAAAAAAAAAATGTTTAGTAGCTATACTAAAATACTTCTACTACTATATATTCACAGAACATCCCTTGCGGGTTATGCAAAGAGAACCGAGCGCCACATGACGGGGTTACATACCTCACTCGCTTCATTAACATTCATAGCTCTCATCGGTTTCTCGGCCTACGGTTTCTATTGAAATATTGACATTGTTTAAAATGGGAACATAATAAATTGGACAATAAAAAAGTACGTCTAAAATACTCAAATGTACATAAAATTCTTGATTTGGTTTTATTTCAGTATTTTAGAAATTTTTTTTTGTAGGTAGGTAGTATTTAACTGGTCACCAAATTAAACGTAACATAAATTTAGTTTGGTGACCAGTTAAATACTCTTTAAAATGATCTTGAAGTTCTTATACCATTGTTTTTTTTTATTTGTGCTCTAACAAAGATATTAAATTATAAAAAAAAAGTAACTGCAATAAAGAAACTTGCGGAACATTCAAATGACCTTTTAATCTGCATATACAGGATGTAATGTAATGTTTTTAATAGAGGTAGTTTTATTATAATAAGTTAAATATTGTAGACTAATAATTAAAATACCAATTTTGCAATGTTCATGAATTTAGAAGAACTTTTTGTAATCAGTATAAATCCATATTTGCACGTCATTACATTATGGCAAAATATACGGACTAATAAATAAATACCTTTCAAATTACACAGCGCCATCTATCCACAAATTAAGCGAAGCTTCTGCTATGGGTACTACTGATCTGTTTCTTCTTAGCGTTACCCAATTTCCTAATTTGAGATTGGCATGCTCCGCGATCACAATATACGGTCTGAATGTGACCATATTTTAAGAAAATAAATTATTATTCTATTTTTTTTATTTTATTTATACAACGTCGGGAAGCATACAAGCATACAGCCCACCTAAGTGGTTACCGTAGCGTATGAACAGAAAGTCTTCCGTTGGCTCGCCAGCTGTTAATAGAGCAGCTTCTTAGGAGCTTATTGACAACCTCACTCACGCGAAGAAAGACATCAACCCTCTAAGGAGCTGTTATTTGCTTAGTCTACTGCTACTTCCCCGATTGATGCGCCCTACCTCTTTTACTAAGTATTGTTATTTTTATTGTATTACTGAGTACATATTATATTACTACTGGAAACTGGCCAGCGTTCGCTACTGGGATAGTAACAACTCACACAGCTCCCTGGTTGGTAGCATGCAGGTCTACGGTGATCTGCGTGAGGTAGGAATAAGCGCTGTGCTGATCGCTGCATTCGCTCTGGCTGTTGGAGACGATGCCGCGAGACAGCTTCACGTGGCGCACGATTGTCAGGAGTCCTGATAATGCAAGCCGCCGGTGCAGGGAGTCGCTGTAATATGGTACTTGATGATAATTTAAACCTGGTACTGGTACGAAATCTACACGCTATAATTACAAGGTATAATCCTTCTGTTTCTGTAGTGTGACCAGAAAAATGAAAAAATGGTAGTTGTGACCAAAAAAATAAAAAAAATGCATGGTATCGTAGTCAATGATAATTGAAACGTGGTAGTGGCAAGAAATATACACCCCTACAACTACAGGATATCCTTCTGTTTCTGTATTATGATTAGAAAATAAAAAAAAAGGTCATATACCTACGTCCTGTAGAAATATAAATCATATGCGACTTGTATTCCTTTTCAATGGACGAACAAACTTAACTTTACAGCTGAAAAAAATGATATCCCGTACATTCGTCTAGGTCGCAGCTGATGCTTAAACGGCAAATGTAAGTTTGCAATGAATTACAAAATATAATCACAAATTATTGATTTTCAAAGTTTTTGCTGCAGTCATGCTGTAAGACCTTGCTTCTTAGCAAATTTAATGATTCTAGGTCAATGAGATTTTGATTGTAGGTAAGTAGGTTTTCATTATGATTTACTTGCGAAGTGTTAAAATTTAAGGCACAAAAAAAAACAAAGATTGGTCTTAGGACTACCGAACCATATAATTTCACTTTGAAAGCTACATAGCCATTTTTTTTATTTTTTTAATAAGAACATGATTACCGTGAGTGCAGTCCCTTCCGGCAGACTAACACGAGCGTGTCTCTGGTCCGCGTGCTGAAGTTGATGAGAGGATGCACCGCATCGAGGACAGCCGCCGCTGATGTGTACTCCGCGGGAGACGGGGCGCAGTTCTCCAAGATTGTGCCGAGTTGAGTACACCGCTCCACTGACACGGGGGTCAACTTGCATAGTACGTGGAGACAATCTGAACAAAGAAGCCAGTCAAATGTGAGTTACACTCACAGACTTAAGGTTCCCAATCATATTTGAAATTTACATAATGCAATAAATTGATGAGCTCGGCCATAAACATTAGTGCGTATGAACATGTCTGTTTGTATTAGTGTGCGTGATTTTAATAGAGATAAGACATCCAAGTAGCCTGGCTGGAGGAGTACCACTACCTCACAGAAAACCGCAGCCAAATGACAAGTCCCTGGAGCTATCCTAAGGAGTTGCTGTATTAGACGCAGGGGTCGCTACGCGCGAGCAATACTTAGGAAAGAAAGAAAGAAATATTTATGGCAGAAACCACTAAAATAATACACATAATAAAAAAATGGTACACAAAGAAAAATGGGTGAAAATACATATAAAAATATGTGTAATCAAATGGCTGCCAACAAGGTGCCTTCTCAGCATCATGTTACTGTATTGCCATCATTCATAGGCTACGGTACTTTACCTTCTGACTACCGACGTTGTGTAAAAAATGAATATATAATCCTTTTTTTTTATTATTTTCATTTAAAACCGTTTTCTAGTTTTGTCTTTGTCCTTCGACACAACATCGACAGGCAACCCAACATACAACTCAACTGATGTAAAGTGGTTGCCGTAGCTTATGAACGCTTGCAATACAATGTGCATCTGCCGCGCGTTGTGGTCCCCGCTCTTCAGGCACTTAACTTTTGACGAGCTCGGTGGCGAAGTGAGCTGTTACATTACTTTGACACCAACGCTCGTAGGTTCGATTCCCACACAAGACAAACATTTGTGTCCATGAACATGTCTTAGTCTGGATATTTTCAAAAATGTATTTGCGTATGTTTATCAGTTGTCTAGGACACATAACACAAGCATCACTTGCTTTGGGACTGGATAGTGCTGTGTAATTTGTCCGACAATATTTATTTTATTTATTTAACGTACACTCTCACTGCCGGTATAAGGTCTCCCTTCAACCGAAGAGGTAGAGTCCAGAGTATATTCAATCATTTTGCTCGACTGCGGATTAGCGGAGGTCAGTGTATTTAAGCCGCCCGAAGGTCAATTAGCATTGGTGTGGTTGTTTGGTGGATACCTGAATACTGTCGTTGTGTGGAATCCCCAGCCAACCGATCCGAGAGCTGGCTCAGTATGTGAGAGGCCGTCTCCGGCTGCGCCTTGCATAGCCGCACCAATATTAGTTTCCCGTGCGACCAGCATGAGGGCGCCACGGGCTTCACTCGCGACACAGATAGTAAACTGAACGCAAGGTTTATCAGCCCCATGACTGTCAGCTGTCGGTGGTTGGCACTGCAAGATGAACACATCTAAAATCATCAAGGTTTTCTAATCTGATGGCGAGTCATTTTCCTGGCGAAGGTATAAATCTATTCGAAGCTGATCATTGTGTCTAGAGACAAAAATATTAGCTCTTACAAGGTAAACAGTGCTAAGTTTTCTTCGAGTTTAATATGTAGAAAGAAGGCAAAACGAACCAGTTGAGAATGCGCAAGCCTGCATTGCCAGAGGAACACCTGGCTCGGCAATTATATAACAATTTGTTTTTTTTTTAATTTGTTGGCCATTTTGACCATGTTCCTTAAGAGATAGGAACGCCGTTCCTGAACATTCCTATTCTACTTTTTTATGCTGCATCCGAATCGGAAGTCAAAATTCGAATATTCGAAAAAAAACCCACACACAGACAAACATAGATTTCATATAGGAACGGTGTTCCTGAAAATGACGAACAGCCATACGAATAAATATCTCAGCGATTTGCGCCCACTGACTAAAGTGGTGACATTTTAACCAATAACCCGATAAGTGCAGCGATGCTGATACGTGAACTAGCCAATAAGAGCTACGCATTCTATTTCACTTATATAAGCTACCGCTACGGGTTGGGGGCCCGTAGCGGTAGCTTATTTACTACGGAAAATTCTGTCATAAGATCTCCATAGGTTATTGCTATATATGTAATATGTAGGTGTGCGTGTTGTATTCCCAAACCACCGTCGTTACTTGTGTCTCAATAAATACTCAGTGCGCTGTTAGCCGTTGTTTGATTGACACCTGCACTACGTCACTTGTTCTCATACATAACAGTTATTTATTTGGTTTTTGGTCGAGTTTATGTCAGAAGGCGATCTCCGGAGACAGGAACCTTCGAGCGGTGCTTGAACGGAGCCATGAATGATAAAGAAGCAAATGCGGTGTATAAGTACCGCCTTTTGTGGCGCTCGGTTCCCCTTACCTATCCCACAAGGGTTCTGGCATGAAGATATAGATAGACAAATAGCATAAGGTTGTAAATAATAAATAAACAATAATAACAAACAAATCAATTTAAAATATCTACCATTCTAAATAGGTAACAATAGTGTATGAAATTCAGACTTCCCAAATGTATACCGCCGATACAATAATCATTTTTGATAGTAGTAAATTAGAATTTGTTATGGAAACTATGTATTGGAATTACAGCAGGTGCAAGATTTTAAAGAAATCCCAACACAAATTAGGATGCTGGCGGGGAAAAAAGATGGAAAGTAGAAACTATGCAAATAAGTAACTTATTTTTCGACACAGTTGAAATAAAGTAGTGTTTAATGCGGAAAGGTGAACAATAGCGCCCTCGAACATAGGTCTAAACATGTCGTGTGCAATTATCCTTTTTCTTCCAGAAACCAATAAACCACTTGATTGAAAATAAAGACACCCCGCGTTCACATAAACATTGTGTTTAATAATAAATATCTCAGCGATCTACTGAAAAATGGGAGATATTTTAACCAATAACTGCAGCGATGTTGATCCCGAACTAGCCAATAAGAGCGCATTCTACTTAACCCACAACCCGTAGCGATGAATTGAGTTAAGACGTAATATCACGGGCTATTTCCTTCATGCTCCCTGCCCTTGGTTGACAACCTAATATTTCCTATTACTTTGTATATAGCTAATATAAAATATAAACGTGATATGGCGGTATATCTAGGAAAAAATGTATTTTCTGCATTTTTTCTACAGATATCGAGAGTGGAGTAAAAATGACATATTTGGAATACCTCTCCGTAGTGAGTACTTTGAGTACACCGACTACGTCTACGTCAGGCGGCAGCACGGACTTCAGCCACGAAGATTCTTTGCTTCTGTGTTCATCCAACACTCTGAGCTCTATAGCTGATTTTATTATCTGAAAATAAACTATTGTTAGACAAAACACGATCAATTTGGTCATGGTGGGTAAGTCTTTGCCATCTAACTTGTCAGTGGCATGCAAGAAAAATAAAGATTCAATATTAATAGGAAATAGAGAATATAGTGTTATAATATAGTATGGAGAATATCATTAGCGCACGTTTTTTTTTTTTGCAAATCAATGTACAACTTACATCCAAACAAACAGTTCTGAAATCGATGCCTTTATCCGACACGGCAAGCGCCACGTCTATCAGAAAGGGTGCCCGCAGCAGCTGCGTCCTGGGCCACAGCTTCAGGTGCTTCTTAATGACCTCAGGGTCCGCTGCGCCCTGCGTTATGTGGTAGATGCAAGTAGACAAACAACGGCTCAATTCCGCGGGACTGTGCGCCACTGGAATGTTATAAAATGGTAGTACAAATAAGAATTTACATTAAATAAGTCTCCATAAGAACTACACATAAATAGCAACTCTGTTTTTATACAACGTCGGGAATCACTAAACCCCTTCACATAAGGTGGACCGTATGCTTGTATGTTTTCTGACGTGCCATGAAAGTGTCCATAGAGACGGGTTCATAGGGATGTAATAAAAGAATTATGATTAGTGCGTTGCCACCCCTGTTCCTAACACAGCAACTCCTCAAGAGCTCACTAATAATCTCACTGCCTCACAGGAACATAATAGCCCTCAAGGGAGTTTATTTTCTGTGAAATGGCAGTACTTCCACTGACGATCTGTGCCCTACCTGTTTGCATAACAACTGTAATTTATAGGAAACAGCCGTAACAGACATTGCTTAATTTGTTTGTTCGTTTAGATTAGCACCCGAGCAATCGAGCTTCTCAAATCTCTCTTAACGTGGTAATTAAGTGTTACATAAGCCGAAGCAACGTGGCTTATTAGTAGCTACAAAGGTAGTAGTACCACGTACAGAAATTGTACTCTTTGATCTTGAAGACAGTCGCCGTTAAAACTACAACCCTACACCCTCATCGCACTGCAGGGATACGGGTCTCCCTTCAACCGAAGGGGTTTAGAGCATTCTCCACCACACTGCTAACTACGGATTGACGAAGGCCAGTGTTTTCAAGCCGCTTGAAGGCCACTGACTTAGCTTAACGACTGTCATCTATCGACAACAGCCAGGACCGACGGCTACGGCGACAGACATAAAATTAGTACAATTATCCATTATATATATGCGTTGGATTTTTTTCTTGTAAAGTGGGGGCGATAGTCCATAAAAGGCTGGGAACCTATGCTCTGGATAAACAACCCCATCCATACACAGACGGTTGACGTTGCTTAATCTGCGTTCGGTTCGGTTAGAATGACACGCGCAACGATGCATCGAAATCTCAAATTTAACTGTAATAGCTTAAAATATTAATTAACATCATCTAAATATGAGAATAAATTGAAGTACAATCAGCCTAATTCTATGTTTCTATTGCCGACTACATCTTTCGAAATCAATAAAATAATATTAGCTCTTAAGAATAAAACAAGTACTGGTTATGATAAAGTATCTACCAAAGTAGTCAAATATGTAGTGGACGCCATAACTCCTGTTCTTGTCCATATCTCTAATTTGTGCATTTCACACAGTATTTTTCCAGAACAATTAAAATTAACAATCGTGACACCGGTCTTTAAAAAATCGGCCAAGTGCGAGTCGGACTCGCGCACGAAGGGTTCCGTACCATTATCTATAAAAAAGGCAAAAAAATCACGTTTGTTGTATGGGAGCCCCCTTAAATATTTATTTTATTCTATTTTTTAGTATTTGTTGTTATAGCGGCAACAGAAATACATCATCTGTGAAAATTTCAACTGTCTAACTATCACGGTTCATGAGATACAGCCTGGTGACAGACGGACGGACGGACGGACGGACGGACGGACGGACGGACGGACGGACGGACGGACGGACGGACGGACGGACGGACAGCGGAGCCTCAGTAATAGGGTTCCGTTTTACCCTTTGGGTACGGAACCCTAAAAACAAGATAGGGAAAATATGACTTTTTACAGACCTATAGCACTTACGCCAATTTTTTCTAAAATACTTGAAAAATTAATCTATGAAAGGCTCTACAACTACCTTCAAATAAATAATATTTTAGTTGAACAGCAAAGTGGTTTTAGGAAGAACAGATGCATCAATCAGGCCATATATAGTTTTTTAAATGAGGTAATAACTGGTATTGACACTAAGTCATCTGTATATGCGCTCTATATGGACTTAACCAAGGCATTTGACAAAGTGGACCATAATATATTGAAGATAAAGATGGAGGGTTATGGTATCCGAGGAATTGCACTTGACTTGATTATGTCCTATTTATCTGACAGAAAACAGGCTACAATGATTACAGATATATGCTCTGTTACAAAGACAGAAAGACATACGCTATCTGAATATAAAAATATTCACGTAGGAGTTCCGCAAGGTAGCGTTCTAGGACCTTTGTTGTTCCTTGTTTACATAAATGACTTTCCAACTTCTATAGCGTCACCGATGATCATGTTTGCGGATGATAGTACTGTTGTTTTTTCTAATAAGGGTTTGTCAGATGTCATATGTGACATAAATGCAGCTATGGTAGACATTGTTCAGTGGCTAAATAATAACAATCTGTCAATCAATCTATCCAAAACTCATGTGATGGCATTTAGAAATGACAGACGACCATCAAATGATACTATTGCTGTGAAATATTCTGGTACTTTAATTACAGATGTTAAGGTTACAAAATTTTTAGGACTTACTGTTGATAACAACTTAAATTGGAAGGCACACGTCGAAAATATCAGTGCAAAGGTATGCCAGTTCGCCTATGCACTGTATATGCTAAGAAAAATTATTAACGTTCCTACAGCGGTCACTGTCTATCAGGCTTATGTGGTATCTATCCTAAGGTATGGTGTGATATTTTGGGGTAATTCGACGACTAAAGAAACAGTGTTTAGGGCACAAAAACGATGCATAAGAGCCATATGCAAACTAAAACAAGCTGAAAGCTGTCAACAATATTTTAAAGACCTTAAAATCTTAACATTTCCGAGTTTGTTTATTTATGAAGTTGCAATTTTTGTAAAGAACAACATAAATAAGTTCAAAAAAATGAAGTTGCGAAGACATAATAGGAAATTTTGTGCGCCAACAAGTCGAACAACGTTAAAGAATAAGAGTATACTATGTATGGCTCCAAAAATTTATAATAAACTGCCTGACCATATTGTTATTTCTCCAGATATTGAAACATTTAAGAAAAGACTGACGAGTTTATTGATCGAAAAGGCATATTACAGTACTCAGGAGTTTCTTAATGATAAGCTCTGATACATTTATTCTAGCATTTTCATTATAATTTGTTTTTTCTTCTATTTTAATAATTTTCATTTTGATTAGATTCTATTTATTTGTATTGTTTAATAATATTTTGAATTTATAACAAATAAGTTTATGGAATCAATTAAGTGTTTACCGAATTGTTGCATACCTTTTGGTAGAATATGGCTGAAACTCTAGTACCTAAAAGATTTTTCTTTTTTTTTACCACCATCTGTACCCATATTCGCAATAAATATATTTGTATTTGTATTATGTAGTTATACAAATATGACGGTCTCTATTTATATTTAGTTAGTTACTATATCAAGTAACTTGTACGTCGTCAATATATCAATACAAGTATCATATCGGAGAAAGCGCGCCAACATGTTCCAGCAACATTCACGTCATAGCTAGCGACGCGCGAGTTATGCCTCTCGAGTTTCAAAATCCATGAAAATATATGCGATTATTAAAAAAATGTTCCTAAAATTAACTAAACTGAAATTAATGACTAAAATCTACAGAGTTTAACAATCTACTAAAAATTACTGTTATGGACTAAAACTATAAAAATAAATGATATGCTATCTAAATCTACTAAAAGAACACAAAATCAACTCAACTACTTCCATAGATAAAAAAGATAACTTTACAATTATTTTCTTCCACTGAATCTGACGTTAACTTGTGTATTTGTGACTTGATACTGGATATCTCTGCTACTGGATAAAGACATACATTATTATTGGCTTAGTGCTAGCTTTTAACAATGTTATTAATTTTTTGTTTAACAACATCCTTAAATTTTTTGTTTGTTTTTGTCAAGTGTTGAGTACATTTGAGTACATTTCCATTAAAATAAATAAATATAGAGGTTGACATACCTATTTACGAATTTTGTTCTTTGTTTAGTTTTTTTGAAACTTCCTGACTTACATTTAAGAGGGGCTTCCTCCTATGTAAATCAGTGTGACAGTGTGAAACAAATGATAAGAAAAAAGGCCGTGAGAGCCTAGTAGCGAAAGAACAGGCCTATTAACCCAATGGTTCCTTGTTCGAATCCTGGTGTGAGCACGCACGTACTAAATTCGTATTTTCGGAGTTATGTACATTGTAAAGTTATTGCGTGGCGGTGAAATAAATATTCGTCTAAGAAAATACATTTCGAAAGACGTGTGATATAACCTAAGAAAGAGTTTTCCCTATGGGTTGTGAAGGTCTGACTGTAGTTGTTCTATTTAAAAATCATTATCTTCGCCAAATTCTTTGGCTTAGGCAGTGGACTCCGCTAATCCTACTGAATTGGGAAATGAGATAACGCTGGTAAAAATATTAGAAGAAAAATTCTGAATGTACAGATCAAATATAACTGATAATAAACGAGTAGTTTTTAGTAACATATTTTTTTTCTTTATGCCTGTGACATTTGAAGAACACGCATGAAAAGAATTGTGAATGTTAAAGAAGCGAGTGAGGAGCATATGTCGCGTATGATGCTCGGTTCTCTCTGCCTACCCCGCAAGTGACTTAGTGTGGAGATAATTTACCAGCGTTGCCAAGTTTTAGTTTCATCATGCCATAGAGATATTTGATCCGTACTATTGAATCTACTAAATGGCTAACAGTCGTTGAGCTAAGTCAGTGGCATTCGGTCGGCTTGAAAAATGACCGCCAATTCGCAGTTGAGCAGCGTGGTGAAGTATACTCTAAAAACCCTGCGGTTTAAGGGAGAACCGTATCCCTGCAATGGGATGAGTTAAGCTAAATAACTGGTTTAGTATACGTGCGCGTAATTTCACAAATTACGAACATGTGTGATAAAAACGCATATGATAATAATTTTGATAATCCTCCTCACCCACGTCGTCTATGTCCATTGTGGTCGATTCAGAATCCTGTGGCGGAGGCTCCAGTTTGCTATAAACCCTGACGCTGAAGTAGTGACTTAAATGGGCCAGCACTATTTCTGTATGGAACATCTTGCATAACCTGTATGACATAATGTAAGTACATAAAGATTAGCCCGGTGGTTGAGAAGCTAGTTAAGGCCAATTTAACAATAAGTAAGTGTAATTTGATCTAACCTGCTTTGTGTGTTACCGCCACCAATTAGTTTGTTAGCAAGTCAAGACTTATAGCATGTTATTCTAACGACTAACATCTACAGCACCTGAGGATGGCTCGTGGAGAGGCGAAACACATGTAGCAACGACGACCAGGGCAGTCATGGCAGCGACGGTGGCGATCGCGAGAAGTAGATAGTGGGAGGGTGCCAGCCGACGTTAGTTCTCATGAACTAATTGGTGGCGGAAGCACACAAAGCAGGTTAGAAATTTGCAAATTGCATGTAAATTTAACTTTCACAAAAGAACGCCTAAGTGCACAAGAAAAAAATTTGTGTACATGTCTTCATGTAACATTACTATAGCTCCACGCCACGCCCCTTGCGGGGTAGGCAGTGAAAACCAAGCGTCACATGACTCGGATCTTAGACGCCTCACTCGCTTCTTTAACACAATTTTATGTAATATATTATTGAACGACGCATGAACGCGTGTCTCTGGAAACACGTAATGGGAAATCCTAAGACTACAGCGATGTAAGTAATTTAGTAGGTAAGTGTCTACTTACCCAACAAGTGATCTGGAAGGTATACATACGTACATGTAAGTAGTAAATTATGTTTTAGGAAAGAAGCGATTCGTGATATCAACACTTGCTCTTTGTAACAAGACTTATTATAGGATTGATGAATATGTAACTGGCAAACATGTCTGGAAATAATTCAGCATACCAGACAACCAGGGCAACCTTTTCGTCATAATCTTCAATTCTACCACTTTCCACATCATCATTTATTGTACTAATATTCTGACATAAATTTATTGTAGTATCAAATTGACGATTTGAAAGAGACCTTAATTGACACATTTCTTTTGGCATTGCTTTATATGACCCATACATTTACTGTCGTTCAATCTAATGATGAGTTTCTGTACGTTAATATTGAAGTAGAGACCATTTGCTAGCAGAAATTAAAAAAAAATCGGCCAAGTGCGAGTCGGACTCGCGCACGAAGGGTTCCGTACCATTATCTATAAAAACGGCAAAAAATTCCCGTTTGTTGTATGGGAGCCCTTAAATATTTGTTTTATTATAATTTGATTATTTATTTTTAAAGTAAATATATAACTACATATTCTGTGAATATTTCAAGCGGCTACCTGTAGCCGGTATCAATATCGAGCAAAAAAATCACATTTGTTGTATGGGAGCCCCCTTAAATATTTATTTTATTATATTTTTTAGTATTTATTGTTATAGCGGCAACAGAAATACATCATCTATGAAAATTTCAACTGTCTAACTATCACGGTTCATGAGACACAGCCTGGTGACAGACGGACGGACGGACGGACGGACAGCGAAGTCTCAGTAATAGGGTTCCGTTTTACCCTTTGGGTACGGAACCCTAAAAAAACAACAACTATATCACCTTACCTAAGCAGTTGATGAACCAAAGGTGGCAGCGTCTCAGGTGGAATATCTATGATGTATGAACACAACTTATTCACAATTTGTTTATGGTCATTACGAGCTAGCTGCATGTCTCTGAAAAGCGAATAAGTATAATGAGTTGTAATAGATTCAGATCCAATTGTACGTATGACAAAGTTAGGGAACTGGCAATTCGATTGTACGGATTATTGACTTATACAGCTTTAGAAATCCTGCTTAGGTTAATGATAATGAGTCTGTCACTATATAATATGTAACTCTTGTATATATACCTAGACGAGTCATAAGTTCTGTCAAAACCTTATTATTTTAATTTTGGAATACTGGCCAGAAATAGTTACTAATTTTAAAAATAGAACGTTCTCGCTTGCCGAAAATAAAAAATAAATTCATTTTCATTCATTTTCAAATATGGAGTGGTCGAAGAAGGAAGATAGAACCGCGGTTATCACGTTGCACCTCTGGCAACCCAGCACTAAACATCCCTCCCATTGGCCCTAAAGAGGACTTTACGGAAAAGTAGTCCTTAAAGGTATCAGTAATACCTTTGTGGTCACTTACTCTGTCAACACTAACAGGGAGACTGGGTCTAATATTCATTTTATTTGTACTTTGCTAAAAACCACGGAAATTACCCCTGGAGTGTTTCTCAGCAAGGACATCCATCTTTATCTGTTCTTGATGGTTTTGGCACCATTTTAATCGCGACTTAAATATCTTTTGGTTTTTACCCATTTCATTGGAGAAAAATCCGGATCTAGGCCTACCACTTGCCATCCATTCGGTAAAAGATCTTCTAGCGTCCCTATGTGCCGCACTGACGTGCTTATTCCACCCAGCAAAGCGCGCTCCACGCTCACCCGACTTGGTGCCTGTATCCTACTCGCCACAGCCGCGTCACGAAACGCGGTTATAATGTCGGAGTACAGCCTATCAAGAATTTCTCGGTGGCCAGGATCTCTACAGTAATATTCAGCACACGTTGAACACTCAGAAGGAAAATCAATAAGTTTAAGCCGCTTATGACACTCGGTGGTATATTTTTAAAATTTGCTCATTATTTCTGACCCCCCCCCCCCCACCCCTCCATATATACCTGCAGTCAGCTGTATTTGTAAACGGTGTTAATAAATTTAAGTCGCACTCTATAACAAGAGGAAGATGGTCAGACCACCCAGTACCACACTCGACCTTAACATTTACAACCGCTTGTTTTGCTGATTGGGTCACCACACAGTGATCCAGCCAGCTACATGACCCTGTTATGTCACTAACAAAAGTAATAGTTTTCGAATCGATTAATGCTAATGGATTAATAAATGGGATTAGGCTAGGAAGAATGTCGTATCATAATGGGATACGTTGTCTATTAGTCATAATTATCTTACTTGAACATCGCCGCAAGCTGCGCCAACTGTTTTTCTTTCCATCGACATTGGCACAGTGTGTGCACACATTGCTCTTTGTACTCGCTGGGTGCCATGTCCGTACCACAATGCTTTATAGTGTTGTACGTGGATAGTGCATTTAGGCATTCTGGTAGAACGTCTTTCCAACTGAAATTATAAGGTTGATTTCGACTATTAGTTTGGCGCAGCCGGTAGTCTCTCATTTGGCATAAGTGAATTTTGTAAGTCACTATCATCTGTAGAACCATAGCATCCTGTTAACTAGCAAAGGACGCTCTGGCAAAAGAGGCACAGAAGAACAACAATATCTGATAAATAAGCCAACTGGGAATGTAGTCACATCCAAGTGACAACTACCGTATTGTTGTAATCAAGCCCGTGAGTTTATCAATACCAGGTACCAAACGTTCATAGGCTATGGTAATCGCTTTACGTATAATGGGCCATAGCCCTGTGGCAAACAAGCATGTTTGCCATTTGAAGGGGATAAAATACTACATCTCCAGGAAGTCGTTATGTGGCCGCGATCTTCTACGAGGATGAGCAACTTTATTGCAACTTAATAGGGTGCAGCATGTGCAGGTAAGGTTAGTTTCGACGCCACTTACACCCCAAAAGGTAACCGCATTTTAAGAGGTAAAGCGCATCAAAGCCCGTCTGAGCAAGTACCTCCACTTTACAGAAAACCGCAGCTCCTAAGGAGTTGATGTGTTAGCAGCAGGGGTAGCATCGCGCGAGTGATACTTAATGTGTTGCAAGCGTTCATAGGCTACAGTCATAGCTTTACATCAGGTGGACCGTATGCCTCTATGACTCCCGACGTTGTACAAAAAAAGGGAGTCGTTATGTGGCCGCGGTCTTCTTGAAGATGAGCTACTTCATTGCATCCTACCTCTCTTTCACCAGAGCCTCGTTTGTTAATTAACAGAGTGCAGCACGTGCAGGCAAACTAACCGTTTCGACGCCGCTTACACCCCAAATGGTAAGCAATTACAGTAGCCTATGGGCACTTGGAGCACTACCAGGGATATTACTCGCACGTTGCTGATCCTGCAAAGAACTCTGCACGGCATTATTGAAGAACCACATGCTGCTGTATCTAGTAGAATAATCGTCAGCCTCATGGTTCTTGAATAAAAAATCATTGTAATTCTAATGTTTGACAATGTCTGATAAATTCCCTGAAGAGCGGTGCTGTTACAGAATAGTATGGAACATACTTACATCATATTGACATCACCATCTTCCACGATAGTCTGCACACTATCGTTACACCACCTCACCAAGTCGTTGACTGGCATTCTCGGCAGCTCCAAACAAAGACGACTGATGACATCACTGCAGTGGATCAGTGATGTAGACTCCTTTCGCATCGTCTGCAGCACTATATTTATCACCTGTGTACGGAAGGAAGGATAGAAAGCTCACTAGAATTGATAATCTAGTAATTCTAACCGCAGGGGCCTGATATATTTGGAGTTCAAGTAACTTTCTTCACGCCAGATCCCTTGCGAGGTAGGCAAATTGAACCGAGCGCCACATGACGACTCCTTACACGTACACTTCGATTCTTTAACATTCATAGATCTTTTCACGCACGCTCGCAGGTTCATAGGACTCATGACATAGCCTTCTCGTAAAACACGACCAATTTGGTCACAGTAGGTGAGTATTCGCCTGATCACCAGCATGTGATGCATCTCGCAGATTAGCTAGCAAAAGCGGGGTAACGCTCAGCTAAATTAAACCGAATGTTACAAATGACTACACTAAAAAAATATCTCTTCAGTTTTGTTTTTCCCCGTATAGTGACTTGGTAACGTCAACGGGAGTAGGGATAACTGATACACTTTTGTTGTACTCGTCCGCAGGCTATTTATACCGCTTTAAAATAGATGGATTGAATGCTTGCTTGTTATCGACATAATTTTATATATAGATAACTATATAATTACTGATTCGTAATGAAGACGTGAGAGAAAGAGTTGGTCTGAAAGAGAGTGTCGGTGTTAAGATAAGAAAACGCATGCTCCGTTGCTTCGGACATGTAGAAAGAATGCGGGACGAAAGAATCACGAAACAGGTATACCTACAATGCAAAAGTGGAAGGATGTGAAGCAAAAGTGAAGGTGATGTCAGGAGCTCCAGGTTATCTGTAGAAATTTATGTCAGAGTATAATAGTGACAAATGGTATAGTTAGATATACTATTAATACATGTGCTGAATCATATCGAGACATCTCTGCCAGCCAGATGATTAATTGATTTTGTAATAACCCTTCTTAAATAGAGTATTTTTGAAATGCTTTTTGAATATAATTGTCAGGCAAGGACAGTTTGTTTCAGGTAATTTATAATATATGGGTGATATGATCGCTACCAAACTTCACGGGTTCACCTGCTGGGCTAACCTGAAGATTCACTGAAAACTTCATCAAAATCTGCCCAGCCGTTTTTGAGTCCATAGAGGACATACAGACAAACATTCATTTTTATATATATAGATAGAATAATATAGAATCGAATACAATTTACAACAAAAATCTACTAGTCCTAGCAAGCACTGTGTAGTGAGTTTTAGAGGTATATATGGCCTTAGAGATGTCTTCATACATAGCCTCCACTCATCATCGGGATGCGTTGAAGACTTTGACTTTATCCCAATCCAAATTGCTTAGTTCATCTTCCAGATCCACCATCTTCTCGTCAATCCCCATTGTACACGTATTGTACGAGTATGTTGCCAGGCCAGTCCGTTGTGTTGGTAGCCACGGCGTCGGAGCCGGGGATACCGGAGCCAGAATCACCGGGGCTGCCGGTGACTGGGGGCCGTCTTATTCTTGTACTCATATAGAGGGTACTTTTGCTATAGTTGCCACGCTTGGCAGGCGGATTGGCAACCGCAGTCAGTCATTAAAGTACGCAGGGGACGCTGCTGCCCGTCTACTGGATATTTCCCTTAGTCGCCTTTTACGACACCACATGTTGTGATGGGGATTTTTTTTTATACTCCATCGTGAGGCATACAAGCATACGGCCCACCTGATGTAAAGCGGGTACCGTAGACTATTAACGCTTGCGATATATTAAGTATCACTCATACGATGCCTCCTCTACTGCTTACACAGCAACCCCTTGGGAGCTTACTGGTGACCTCACTCACACGCAGGAACACAATAACCCTCTAGGCAGTTGTTAATTGGCTGCGGTTTCTGTGAGGTGGAGGTACTTCCTCAGACGCGCTGCGTTGATGCGCCCTACCTCTCTTAAAACATCCAGACTAAGACCAACAGACATGTTCATGCACACAAATGTTTGCCATGTGTGGGAATCGAACCCACGAGCGTTGGTATCAAAGTCGCGTCATTCACGACTGAGCCACCGAGCTCGTTTCCACACAAGACAAACATTTGTGTGTCGCAGTGGTGAAACGCGCTGTTACGTTACTTTGACACCAACGCTCGTGAGTTCGATTCCCACACAGGACTAACATTTTGTGGGCATGAATATGTCTGTTTGGCTTGGTCTTTTTAAGAGAGGTAGGGCGCATCAAAACAGCCCACCTGGAGAAGAACCACCCACAGAAAACCGCAGCCACATAACAACTTCTTTCAGTTTTTCTGTTTCTGCAGTGAGTGTGCTGTTACCAGCCTGGGTAGCAACACACTAATAATACTTCTTGTATTACAAGCATTCATAGGCTTCAATAAGCACTTTACATCTGGCCGTATTGTTATTTACTATCAACATGTATAAAAAATATTCCATATTAGACATAAATTAAATATATGTACCTCTATTTTACTAATTTATTATAGGTGTATTGAATATTTAACATACCTTTACTTTGCTCCGAGAAGAAGAGACAGTATTATCTGGTAGTCCAATCAATAAGCAATCTAACATATCAGCACTAATATGTCGATGCAAGTGCTTTAAAATCTATGAAATAAAAAGTAATATTAAAAATTGGGAAAAATTATTGAATTAATGAATATTTTCTCATTCAATGTTTTACCTGATCAATTTTTAGTATACAGTACTCCCGCAATTCAGCACGTTTACTGTTCACGTGACCCAATTCTTTTATTTTTGTAAATACTTTATTAATTTCCATGTTGAATCGTAAACAGTTCACAAAGCAAGTCAATTCAATTCTGTTCTTCTTTCATTAATCGTGGTGTATGTTTGTGTGCTTAGTAATGTGACTGTAAATATGTTTGCTTTATAAATGCACAATAAAGTTTAGCAAATGACGAAGTCACTATGATGTCCTGTTGACATACCTAAAAGAAAACACATATATACACCAAATTAGACTATAAGACATTTTTTTTATTTATTTTATTTTATTTATTTATCTACCAACAACTTATACAATCTAAATAATACAACATAACATGCATAAAAAATGTGTGTAAATGTACAAGTTAATTATAGGTAGATATCACATGCTTGTATATAAATATATTTTTACGCAACTAAGTTTTAAAGTTATATAAGTATACTTTTTGTACGCAAATACGTTAAACATGTGTACATGAAAGGTATCTTAAAATATTGTGCTTTAAGCTAGCCACTGAGTCAGCGTGTATATCTATTACGGTGCTGCATTTATTTATTATTTTACACATACGAGGTATAGGCGAGTTGGCTCCTAGTGTAGTACGTCTTGGCGGTGGGACTAAAAGTGCAATTGGGCCACGCGGAATTCGAATTGGCGCTTTAAAATAAACCTTCGACAAAAGTTGCGGGCATTTAACTTTATTTTTTATTAATTTAGCGATAAACATACCGTCCAATAACTCTCATCTGGTTGCTAAAGAATGCATTTTAAAATGTTTGAGTCTATCACTATATGATTTCTGGGAATCAGCTATACCAGTCGAAAAAGCCAAATGCCATATGAATCTTTTCTGTATTCTCTCTAGCCTTAAGGAATGTGTGGCATAATGTGGTCTCCAGACTACACAACAGTATTCCAAGATGTTCCGAACTAAGCAGTTGTACAGCAGGATTTTTGTTTTTGGTTGTTGAAAGACCTTAGCATTCCTTAACAGGAATCCCATCATTTTGGATGCTTTTTAGAGACCAAGTTAATATGCGGCGCAAACGTCAACTTTGAGTCGAATATAACGCCTAAATCTTTAATAGTATCTACTTCTTGAAGAGTGGTCCTCACAATTTTATAGGTTGTCGGAACTGGATATATTTTACGTGTAAATTTGATGTGGTAGCACTTATTTACATTTAGCTTCATGTTGTTATGCTTACACCACATTGCTAGATTATCCAAATCCGTTTGTAATAGATTAGAGTCCTCAAGATTTTCGATAACTTTAGCGAGTTTCAGGTCGTCCGCAAACAAATAAGGTGTCGAGTTACTGAGATGCTCGGGTAAATCATTTATGAATATGTTGAACATAATCGGTCCCAAATGCGAGCCCCGTGGCACTCCTGAACTGACGTAATGCGTCCGCGATCTAAAACCATTAGCAACAACATAAAAAGTCCTATCTGTAAGGTATGACCTAATCCAGCTTAACAGCGAACCCAAAACACCATAGCTCTGCAGCTTCCGTAAGAGGCCTGAATGCGGAATTTTGTCAAATGCTTTACTGAAGTCTGTATAGATGATATCGACTTGTTTTTTATTATCTATAGCCTCACATAAATCTGAAGTAAATGTCACAAGATTTGTACATGTGGATCGTTCTCTCTCGAAACCATGCTGGTGCACTGTGGTGAATTTATTAAAGTAAAACTGAAAGAACGGGCAAACAATCGACTCAAACACTTTGACATTAGACATAAGACATTAAGACATGTGACGCTCAAATTAATCTCACATACAATACAACAGACAATGTTTCTTTATTAGCCTGAATGCCAATATGTGTATATGTAGATATGTCCCATGATTTTTTATGGTATCGATAACCCTCATAGCCCTGCTTTGTTGTATCATCTTGTATTTCTCTCTAATTTATGGTTATATCCTACTTGCATCTGGTTTGTACAGTTTACTATTAAGTTGGCAATATTATCCCAACCATAGTCATTGAAATACTCAATCGGAATTAAAAAATAAATGAACAAATTAATTAACAAAAGGTAACGTCCCGGAAGCAAAAAAATTTCGCGCGCTTCTGAAGGGGGCGCGGCGCATAATGCTTGTGTGTTTTGCGGATATTCACTGTCGGTTTATCACTGCTATATATACTTTGTGCGTTTTCTTTATATGGATTTACATGATATCATGAAATTTTATTTTATTTATCTGTTACATGTACATACTAACATTATGTTTACAAATTAAAATTTAATGATATCACATAAAATCATATAAAAGAAAACACACAAAAGTATATATATAGCAGTGATAAATAACCAGTGGAGAAAGATTCACCCTATTGACCCTCCTGTCCTCTGTTCAAATCCTGGCCAGTAACACTAAATTCGTGTTTTCGGACTAATGTCCAATTTGTAATTATCACTAACTCAGTGGTGAAGGAAAACGTTGTGAGAAAACCAGCACATCCAAGAAATTATATTTTGAAAGACATGAGACCTTACTTAAGAAAGGCCTAGTTTTACCCTCTGAGTAGTGGATGTCTGATAGCAGTTGCTTCATATAAAAATCAGTATCGTCCAAATCCTCAGGCAGTAACGGACCCTGCCAATCCCAATTGATTAGGAATACAGATGAAGAGAAGTACATAATGGACAGACGAGTTTGAATGTTGATAGATAGGCCAGGGGATGGAGGAAAATTTTTTAGGGTCATTAAGGACATCTATTTATATATCTTTACGCCAGGTCCTTTCGAGGGGTAGGTAGAGGAATCTGAGCATCATAACACGTAACGTAAGCGTCCTTACACGCCTTACACACTCGCTTTTTTTAACTCATAGCTCTTTTCGTGCATTCTCACTGGTTCCTCTAGCTCCTAACTGCACCTTTTGATAAAACACTACCAATTTGCTTGTACGTGGCTCATGAACTTAATCATTCTTACATACTTCCACTATAGCATTGTATACCTGTTTCAACATTCTTTCGCCCTGCATTTTATCTGCATGCCTAAACCAACATAGCATGCCTTTACTTATCATCAACACTCTCTTACAGACCAGCTCTCTTTCTTACATTATTGTTGCAAATGTGGTAAGCAAGCATTATGCCACAAATTTTGCACAATGGTACAAGCATTGTGCAAAATCTCATCCGCATTTATTCAAATTTCATACTTTTTCACCATATCCAGCATTCACTTATTGGCATTGGGATTGGTACCCCATTACCCCTATAACATATGCTATAGAATCCCTTCACCTGGGCCACATTCAAACAGAGATCCCTACCCTAATTTTCACCAGAAACGGTGAAATCGTAAATGATTGACGTAGTTGTTCATTGGCGTTACTTTATTTAAAAAACCAAGGTTTCAACAGTTTAAAAGGCCATGGGTCCATAAAATAATGATGATTCAATATGAAATGATATATCAGCATTTTGACAGAATTTTATTCAAATACGTTATGACCTCTATAGTATACAGGTTTTATAAGAACAAAATTAAAATCAATCACTACTGACTACGGTCTTATAAATTAATTTTCTTGTGTATGGGTTAAATTTTATGTTCTTATTAATGTACCTTAGGCTTTACAAGGGCATGGCTACGCTGGGTGCCTCTTAACCCGACGAGTTCTGCAGTTACCGTTATTCAGTATATATGTCATAAGCGAGTGGTCTGATTAGACCACCCGGAACCCGTCGGGTTAATTGAGATGTGAATTAACCTAGAAACTTAACTTTGTTTTTGGTTGGAAAAGCTGGTCCATCATAAGATAGCAAAATATCTAGTATATTTCTTTGCAGAATGAAAACAACTACACTGCTTCTAAGAATCGAAATGGGTAATTCCTGGTCTGAAACCCCAATCTTGCTAGTAATCAATTGTTTAATTCATCCATTGAGAAGTTGAAATCTTTCTTTGTGTACCTAGGACTTCCATCACACTATCAAATGACATGTACAAATGTAAACAAAAACATTATAAAAACAGTTGATTGTAAATACTAAATAATATGGGGATAATAAGATACATAATTGATAATTCTTAGGATGGTATTGGAACTGGAATAATGGAATGCTGGAGCTGAGCCAGCATTTTCTGCCTGAGTACAAAAGACGGAGATTATCATATACAGATGACACATTCAATAACAGCAGCCACCAAATAGATGCATTAGGAAAAAATTTACTTATACTGTACAGAGGCTGATACTGAAAAGCTAAAATTTATGTTTGTTGAGAAATTTTGAGGCTGGAAAGGTTGTGGGTTTCATTCCTTTCATTACATTATGTTTTGCATACTGGTCAAATAGAACAAATTATTCTTATTTACATTATATTTTGCATATTTTCAAAACCAAAATAAGTATATCTTGGGCAAAGACACAGCAACATAGCCTTGATATGCAGTCCTTACATGGTATTACTACTACCACATATGTCTCCATAGGCATAGAAGTGAACTTGTCCCAATGCATGCCGAGCGGTTTGATCAAACCATGGGCGTTATGGCAACAGTATATAACGGCGTTTGACAGGTTAATCTCCAATTAGATATATGCAAGTTTGCCCTTAACTCATAACATCATTAGTAATTTATAAATATAAGTACTGCTGGAACAAACAATATTGGTTATAAGGTAGTATTTGCAGAGTTCTGCAATCACCGTAGATTTTTTCTGAAATTCTAGACAATAACACATTACCCAGAGTGCGGTAAAGGTATGTATGTATGTATATCTTCACGCCAGGTCCCTTGCGGGGTAGGCAGAGAGAACCGAGCACCATAAGACGCGGTCCTTACACACTTCACACGCTTCTTTCACATTCATAGATCTTTTCATGCACGCTCGCCGGTATAATATAATATATTATATATTGCCGGTATATATAATCGTATGTTGAATTGCGGTAAAGGTCACCTATATTAAAGCCTGAAAAGGACAAGGTCATATTGTGTTTCTTCAGTAAGTCAAATGGAATAATTAAAGTCGGTGTAGGAGGAAGATAAAGGCATCTCTTTGTTCATTCTTACCACAAGATTACACAAAAAACAATCACTTATTATGGACAATTTACCATCTCCAGCATAAATAGTACACACTATATGGATTAGATATCATGCAATCAACCAAAACAGGAGAGTGCTTGCTTACTTCTTAGTTCTTCATGAAACAAAACAAATCAAAAACGATTGTAATAGTAGAACTTATTGTATACTAGTCATAAAAGAATAAATTCGAGAGAATACGCGTTTTCACTCACCTTACCTGCAACCAGACTAATATTCCAAGTACCCTCAAGTACAGTATATGACATGCCTTTCCCCCGAGATGGCACCTAATATGTCCTTGCTGCTATAATTTAAATAGTCCTTGTCTTGTTACACATATCACTAACCTAATTTTACTCTACACACTACTAGTTTATATTTTGTATTAATAGTTTAATTATTTTCACCATCACTATCTATTACTACAGATGACTGCTGGGAATTGTCCAGTTCATCTTCTTCGGTAATCCCCGCGATCCTTTTGTTTGTTGATTGTTGAGGCGATTCTGACATAGCTCTTTTGTTCCCTCTCGAGTTACAATTCTTTTCACCAGGACTCTGGTGTATCTGTATATCTTGTGGTCCTGACACGCCAATTATATCAGCCCATTTAGATGGTGATGGTAATATCACCTCATCTTCATCATCCTCATCAACTTCTGTTTGTTTTTTGTCCTTTGGTGGGGTCACATTCAGTTCTTGTTCTTCCTTTTCCCCCCCAAAGTTATGAATCTGGTTGATATGTCTTTTTAAAAGTTTTCCATTCCATCTAATAACATATCTACAAATTCCAATCTTTTTCTCAACCACACCTTTCAGCCATTGGGGTCCACTACTATAATTTTTTATATAAACTGTTTGTCCCACTTCAAAACTTCTCACTTTTGTATTTTCATTATTGTCTAACTCCTGCAATTGTATTTTGTCTTTAGAATTAAGTGGATTAAGATAGTCAAATTTAGTGCGAAAACGTCTGTTATTTAGTAACTCAGCTGGTGTTTTATCATTAACACTATTTGGTGTTGTACGTAAGCCATATAAAATCTTAGGAAGTCGTGCATGCCATGGTTCATTTGATAGTTTCCTCAATTTATTCTTTATTGTCTGTACAGTCCGTTCCGCTTGTCCGTTAGATGCTGGATGGTATGGTGCTACTGACACATGTCTAATTCCATTAAATTTGCAATAATTTTGGAACACTTCAGAAGTAAAGCTTCTGCCATTGTCACTCACAATCGTGTCAGGAAATCCTTGTTCAGCAAATATGTCTCTCAAATGTTTTATTAGAGTTGAACTGCTCATATCAGGAACTATTTTTACTTCTGGCCATTTAGAAAAAGAATCTATCAAAACAATAAAAGTTTTTCCCTGAAACGGTCCCGCATAATCAATGTGTAATCTCGACCAAGCTTTATTTGGTCTTATCCAGTGATGCGTAACTTTTATTGGCATATGTCTATTCTCTGCACAGACATGACATTTTTTAATTAAATCTTCAATGTGTTTATCAATGGCTGGCCACCAAAAGTAACTTCTTGCCATTGCTTTAGTAATGACAATTCCATCATGAGTTGTATGTAATTCTTTTAATACTTTGGCCCACATTTTTTCCGGTAACACCACTCTATTTCCCCACAGAATGCAGTCTCTATATGTTGACATTTCTTCTCTTTTTTGCCAATAAATTTTAAATTCATTTTCAATTTTATTTGGCCATCCATTTTTAATCCAGTGCAAAACTCTACTTAGTCTTGGATCTTTTAATGTCAGTTTAGCAACTTCTTTAGCTGAAAACTCTAATTCTAACGGTGTTTCTTCTATAAGTAATACTCCTGAAAACTCTTCTTCTACCGTTTCAGTATTTGGAGAAGGCCATCTACTTAATGCATCTGCATTTCCCAACTTCTTTCCTTTCACATATTCTAATCTATAATCATAGGAGCTTAATAGGAGGGCCCATCGTAACATTCTAGGTGAAATAACATTTGGAATTGGACGCTTTTGGTCGAACAATCCCAACAAAGGCTTATGATCAGTTTTTATAGTAAATTTCCTGCCACTCACAAACTGGTGAAATTTCTTTAATCCAAAAACTATCGCCGCTGCCTCCTTATCTATTTGAGCATAATTGCGTTCATGCACATTCATAGTCTTTGATGCAAACATGATAGGTTTAATACTGCCATCTTCCATTTCATGTTCTAACACTGCCCCTAGTCCATATTGGGAAGCATCACACGATAGTATCAACTTCTTCTTTAAATCGTAATGTACCAAAGTGTCTCCACTAGTCAACATGTTCCTTAATCTCTCGAAGGCTATTTGATGCACTGACTTCCATTGCCACTTTGTTTTTATATTCAGAAGTTTATATAAGGGTTCTGCTACCGTAGCTTTATGAGGCAAAAATCGATCATAGAAGTTTAAAAGTCCTAAGAATGCTTGTAACTCTTTAATATTACCAGGAGGAGGAAACTCCTTAATCATATGGATTTTATCTTCACATGGATGAATTCCAACCTCATCGATAACAAATCCTAAAAAAATTACTTTATTTACCGCAAACTTGCATTTATTTTTATTTACTCTTAGTCCGGCTTCTTGAAGCTTCTGTAGCACCGCATTTAATCGAGAATTATGTTCCTCTACATTAGTTCCACTCACTACTATATCGTCTAGAAGTACAGCCACTCCTGGAATATGAGCCAACAAGGAAGACATTAAACGTTGAAATATCCCTGGACATGCTTTTACACCAAATGGTAACCTCTTTACCTTGTACAGTCCTTTTGGTGTATTTAGTGTAAGTATCTGAGAAGTAGACTCATCTACCTTTACTTGAGTGTACGCTCTCTCTAAATCAATTTTTGAAAATATTTTACCCCCCTGTAACCTTGTAAATGCTTCATCTAATGTTGGTAGAGGGTATGTGTCTGTATCTGTTACATTATTTATTGTTGATCTATAATCACCGCAGATTCGTACACTGCCATTTGGTTTCAGAACAGGTACAATCGGCGTTGCCCAGTCTGCGTGTGTAACTGATTCCAAAACCTTATCAGTAACTAATCTGTCAATTTCATTAAAAACTCTTTCTCTTATCGCGAATGGTATTGATCTACATTTAAGAAATTTAGGGGTGGCCCCTTCTCTTGGTTTGATGCTCACCACAGGACCCCTATATTTTCCTAAGCCCTTTTCAAAAACGTCTTTATATTTTTCAAGTGTTTTAGTGGTGTCTATTGTATCTAACATTATATTATTTACTCCCAGTAACTGGATATTCAACTCATCAAACCAGTTTCTTCCTATTAGACTCGGTCCTTGACCCTTAGCTATAATAAGTGGTAAGTTCTTATTACGCCCTCTGTAATGTACTGATACTGTCACTGTACCTAAAATATTTAAATGACTGTTTGTCCATGTTTTTAACATGAAATAATTTCTTTCCATTTTTGGTAATTTTCCTTTCCATATGAGTCTGGCTGTCGGTTCACCAATCAATGTAAATGCACACCCTGAGTCAATTTCCATTTCTATTTCAAACTTGTTGAGAGAAATTGTCACCAAAAAAGCAGATACTTTCTTTTGTCTCACATTGTTGATACTAGCTACATAAAGACCATTGCAGTTTGATTTCAACCTACTATTGTTTTCTTTATTTTTGCTTAAACAGACACTCTCAATGTGACCTGTTTTTCCACAGAAATTACATTTTGACCACCTAAATCTGCACTCCCCCCTATGCTGCTTACCACAACGGAAACATTCAAGTTTATCATGAGGTTTAATAAACAAATTTTCCCTTTTTTTGTATGCAATTTTATTGACATCCATTGGTTCCTCTAAATCTGAACTAACTCTGCTCGTCCCGGGAATAACAATTAAACTGGCATCACTATTAGCAGATTCATGGGACAAAGCCATGTTGCATGCTGATTCAAATGTTAAACTAGTCTGTTGTAACATCTTTCTTTGAACATCTTTGTCCCTGATACCACAGACTAATCGATCACGCAAAGTGCGTTCAATATCTTTGAAATTACAATAAATTGACAATTTCCTCAAATTAGCAACATAATCACGAATTTTCTCGCCTTCTTCCTGATTCCTAGAGTGAAATTTAAATGATTCCACAATTTCATTGCGTGGAGGGTGAAAATGATTGCGTAAATGCAATCTTATAGTAGAAAAAGTAACCTCACTTATTTTCTTTGGGGCTATCAGTGAAGAAATTAAATCAAACAAATCAGGACCACATACAGCTAATAAATTCGCCTTTTTCTTACCATCTTCCTTCACTTCATTTGCTTCTAGACAATATTCAAACCTTGTAATGTAGTTTTCCCAGCAGCCATTTGCCACATCAAATTCACTAAACTTAATCACCATTTTTCACTTCGATTTTTAAAAAAAATGTTATATGTATTTTATATTACGTGTATATACACTTTTTTTACACTTTCGTCCACTTTTCCTCGTCGCCACTATTGTATACTAGTCATAAAAGAATAAATTCGAGAGAATACGCGTTTTCACTCACCTTACCTGCAACCAGACTAATATTCCAAGTACCCTCAAGTACAGTATATGACAGAACTGTTTTTTTTCCCTCTCTTATGGCAATATGTTACTTTGCCGACGTCAAGTATATAATATACACGAAAAGAAACCTAATAATTGGAATTTTCAGGAGGTACTTCGAGACCTGGACAAAAACAAAAAGAACTACCTATTTACATATAAACTATTTATAACTAAGTACATAATACTGTAAGACCATCATCTACAGACTATTCTTGCTCTAGAGTTTAATATTGTTTAATGAAAGAAGTCTGAAATTACATTTACATAAAATGGGTTTAGAGATGATACTATACACTCGACACTAGTATAGGGCTGCCATACGTCCTGGTACACCGGGACATGTCCCGTTTTGAAGTGTTATGTCCCCGTGTTTTTTGATTAAAGTTTTTTCTCGTTCTGTTCTAAATAATCAATGGTTTACCCTATTTCTGTTTTAAATGTCCCGATCGGCGTCTCAGAATTTATGGCAGCCCTACACTAGTAGGAAACATGTGTTTATAACGAATGAGAGAATTAAAAAATGGGCGGCGATCGTATTTGTTGCAAGCAAAAAAGATATGATTGATATCCTCTTCAAGACCACACTCACAGATAGAGGAATGAAGTATTTTCAAACGTCAGCTGTACAACAGTGGCCAAAGCGAATACGACAAATTGTTGTTGTGTCCATCTGGATGCAATAAATCTATAGAACCAAGGTTTAGATAGAATCGTATGTTGAATTGCAAAGTAACGACTCCCAGTCACCTTTGAACTCGACTTCCAGACATTCGCCCAGGATTTTAAAAGATTTCTTTTGGGGAGTAAAAGTACACAGTAGTTTTGGAATGGAACTTTGTCACCACATATTACAGCCTGCTTTGCCAAGGAATATGCTTTTTCATTTTCTGTTATGCCACAGTGGCTGGGGATACAAGCTATAATTACCTCCAATTGACGTTGAGAGCACAAAAGAGTCAGTGGAGTCAGTTTTTAATACAATTGTTTCATTTTCGTTTTGTGAATTTTCTTTTATCCCGCCAAAGACGTCAAATTACTTTTTTTTTTATCCTTTTTTTTTTTGGTTCTTTTTATCCCCGAGAGGACAGGCATAGGGATCTAGCCCATACAGCGAAGTCATCAGTTTAGAACCATGTGAAAATCTTAATTCTATGTTCCAGCTTCAGGAACTGTGCTGAAAAAAATACTTGGGAAGGGTACCTCGACCCAATCAACCCAGTTTAAATACCACTCGTAAAATGATAGTGATTTTTACAAGGTTTTCTTGATGAACTTATTCACGTCTTCCAAAAAGTGTATAAATCCTATATATATATATATATTATAAATGCGAAAGTTTGTATGTATGGATGTTTGTTACTCTTTCACGCTTAAACGGCTGAACGGATTTGAATGAAATTTGGCACGTAGATAAATTATGATCTGGATTAACACATAGGCTACGTTATTTGACTCCATGCGGGCGGAGCCGCGGGCAGCAGCTAGTGTGTTATATTTGAGTTTTTTCATTACTGTATAATTTCACTAGCACTTATGTTACAAAATACTATCAAAATTGTCACATAAAACTAATTTTATACTGAATTGTAAAAATTTCAAGTATAAGACCAATGTCACTCGTCAAAAGCGCCGGAAGAAGTCGACGTCAAATTACATTGAATAAACTTCTTTCAATTTCGTTTTGGCTTTTTTTATTAAGTATAATGCGAAGTGAAGTGTGTAAGGACCGCGTCTTATGGCGCTCGGTTCTCGCTGCCTACGCCGCAAGGGACCGCGTGAAGATATTCTTACATACAAGTATACGGAATGCCTGATGGTAAGCCGTTACCGTAGCTTATGGACATTTGCAACACTAGGGGTGTCACTCTTGCGTTGCCGACCCTGTCAGAACCTCTTCACGCCTTTCTTGAAGAACCCCCTGCTGTATCCCCTGGGAAAACCTCGGCAGGGAGCTTCCACAACTTAATAGTTCTTGGTAGAAAACTTCGCAGGAACCGCACAGTACGCGACCATTGCGGTTCCAGTGTATGAGGATGAACTCCCAGCTGTCGGATGTATTTAAAACTATGACTAATTTTTACTACTCAGATTCACGCAACGGATCTGTTCGGTATGTATGTGTTTTAACTTGCTTTTTAGGGTTCCGTACCCAAAGGGTAAAACGGAACCCTATTACGAGGCTCCGCTGTCCGTCCGTCCGTCCGTCCATCTGTCACCAGGCTGTATCTCATGAACCGTGATAGTTAGACAGTTGAAATTTTCACAAATGATGTATTTCTATTGCCGCTATAACAACAAATACTAAAAAATATAATAAAATAAATATTTAAGGGGGCTCCCATACAACAAACGTGATTTTTTTTGCATTTTTTATAGATAATGGTACGGAACCATTCGTGCGCGAGTCCCACTCGCACTTGGCCGATTTTTTTTATTACTATGAGACTTTGTGGCGTCTTGGATTAGGCCCGTACATAACAATGATTTTAGCAAATGTCGCCGTTAAGAGGACTGTCCTCTTGACGCGATTGTCTTAAAACAACTCAAACAGGTAAAGTTACTACCCTGCACAGAATAAAACATTTGTGTAATATGGGACGATAAATAAAAGATAATATGGGATACGTGGAGAAATATCATAAGTGCTGTAAAACTCACAAATGAAGATTATCATTTTTAGATGTATGAGATCGCATCAGGATAAGATCTTAAATAAAGTTCAAAATCTTTGTCCCCTTTATGCCCCCACAAATGAAAACAGTATGGCTACCCGCAATTCTTCCCAATTAAAATACATTTGTTTTAAAAGATTTACTTAGCGATCTAGACAACGCCTACAGTATAACATGCCATGCTGTTGATACTGCTGAGTAATGTAGGAGTTTGATCTCAAATTTTAATATTAAAATTCTCAATATGAACATAAGAAGCATTGGGCGAAATTTTGATGCTTTTCTTGTATTGCTCGCCAGAATGGACTATCAATTTCATGCTATCATTCTGACTGAATGCTGGATTTCTAATGTTTCAACTGTCCCACAGACTCCTGGTAATGTGTCGCATAATTCAACAATGTTTATAAACAAAGCAGGTGGTGTTGTCATGTACATAAAGGATAGCTGGTCACCGACATTCTCGGAACCCTCGTTACGGGAGGCAAATTGTGTACTTGCTGAGATTTCAAATATCCTCTCTGTGTTGGGCATTTACAGGTCCCCCGCTTTCGTCAATCTGGAATCCTTTATATACTCACTTGAATTGAAAATGGAAAAAATTGGACAAGCATCTCGACTGATAGTACTGGGAGATCTCAATATTGACATTTCTGGTACGAGCCGTGGCAAAGACCAAAATTTTAGTTACATGGGTCTGATGAAATTTTAGTGGGTTATATTGCCGCGGTGCACAGACCCACGCGGTTTAACTCCTGTTTAGATCACATATTTATTCCCAGTAAAGCCACGAACGAATCCGTGATATACCATTCAGATTGAATTAAACAATTTTTAACGGAAGTATCGCGTATTTTATTTATTTTGTTGAACCTGACGTTTCGAACGCTTTGCAGCGTCCGTGGTCGCAGGAAGACTAAGGTGGTATTTGTCTTACATTAGTTATTCAATTATTACATCTACCGACATGGATGGATTAATTATATATGTTCCGATTCACACAAAAATCGCTCACAGTGTCCGAACATTTTTTAGCTCTTTGGGTTTGGGACTTGATTATTTTTAGCACTGGATCCCAAGCAGGTGGTACTTGCCAACCATCTTCTCTATTGAAATTGGGGTGTTTTCTTATTTCAATAGCCTCGCGCAACATTCTCGGCATGTAGCGATTCTCCTTGGCGAGGATTTGTGGTTTATCGAACCGGATGTAATGGTTTGGCTCGTCCAGTGTATGTTCACATACTTCAGAGTTTTTATCGCGCCTATTCTTCATGTCAGCAATGTGTTCTTTCACACGAGTACCTACGCTTCTCTTTGTTTGCCCTATGTATGATAAACCACATTCGCAGTCTAATTTGTATACTCCTGCATCTTGTAAGGGGATATTAGACTTGATAGGTCTTAGAATTTGACTGATCTTCTTATGGGGCTTGAAATAAGTTTTAATTGAAGCTCGCCGTAAGATGTTGCCAATTTTGGCAACATCTTACGATAAAAACTCTGCAGTATGTGAACATACACTGGACCAGCCAAACCATTACATCCGGTTCGATAAACCACAAATCCTCGCCAAGGAGAATCGCTACATGCCGAGAATGTTGCGCGAGGCTATTGAAATAAGAAAACACCCCAATTTCAATAGAGAAGATGGTTGGCAAGTACCACCTGCTTGGGATCCAGTGCTAAAAATAATCAAGTCCCAAACCCAAAGAGCTAAAAAATGTTCGGACACTGTGAGCGATTTTTGTGTGAATCGGAACATATATAATTAATCCATCCATGTCGGTAGATGTAATAATTGAATAACTAATGTAAGACAAATACCACCTTAGTCTTCCTGCGACCACGGACGCTGCAAAGCGTTCGAAACGTCAGGTTCAACAAAATAAATAAAATACGCGATACTTCCGTTAAAAATTGTTTAATTCAATGTGTAACAATCGCGACAACCTAAGACAATACTACCATTCAGATCTCACTGAGCACAGTATGACAATGGCTAGACTGACGTTGGAATCTTGCAGGGACAGGCTCAAAAATCGATGCCAGAATATAATAGATTATAACGGAGTGGTATCTGAAGTGGAGCAGGTCGATTGGGCTGATGTCTTACTTAGCGACTGTCCCACGAAGGCAGCGGATAAACTTAACTCTATAGTGAGATGCGTCATCACTAGGAATTCAAAAATTGTTCAAATTAGTCATTCTAAATTCACTATACAGCCATGGATGACACCCGGTTTAGTTTAGTAGCTTTAGTAGACACGAAAGTTGGAACTGATGGGTATAAGGGGAATTTCCTTGAGCTGGTTTTCCAGTTGCTTTAGCGCTAGGAAACAATGTATCAGGGTAGAGTCTCATGTATGTGGAGTTAAACCTGTGACTTTTGGAGGTACTATTTTGGGTACTATGTGGGATGTATTTGGGAGGTACTATGTGGGGGCAGGGTAGTATTTTGGGACCGTCCTTATTTTGATTTACGTTAATGATATGCTATCATTGAATTTGCCCGGAGTCACTACGGTCTGCTATGCAGATGATACTGCTATAGTTTTCTCGGGTAAAACGTGGCAATAATGTTTTGGTGAATGGAAAAGTGCCATGACTGTCATGACCTAGCTGAATCACAATATTTTAACTTTGAATATATTAAAGACCAAATTCCTGTGTTTTCACAAAACCGCGTCTTCGGCCCCGGATATGGCGTCAAGAAAAGTTCACACATGTATGGGTTATGACCAGGCTGGCATTCTGCATCCGAGTTGTGTCTGTGAGGGGATTCTGAGGTGTCCAACTGTGCGCTATCTGGGAGTCACCTTAGATGAAAGGCTTACATTTGCGGCGCACACTGAACACACAATGAAACTCCTTCGAGAAGTCGCAGATAAACAGTTACTAACAACTGTTTGTTTGTCTTATGTCAGTTGATACT
This sequence comes from Pyralis farinalis, assembly GCA_947507595.1. Lineage (NCBI taxonomy): Eukaryota > Metazoa > Arthropoda > Insecta > Lepidoptera > Pyralidae > Pyralis > Pyralis farinalis. The sequence continues at coordinate 8,075,225 of OX382269.1, read as the reverse complement.
AACTTATTTCATAGTGGTTGGGGGGCGGAGCTGCATGTCATGTCATGTCACTTGATCAGCCTCGAGAAAGCCCAAAGAGCCGTATTAAAGGTTAGAGATGTTGCGTAAATGCTTTCGCTTCCCTACTACATTACTGTATGAAGAGGCACATATCCTAAGTATACGTAAGTTGTACATTTTGAAGGAATTCTCTGGCATGCACAAGCAAGTTCTCGGGTCGTCTGAGTACATCACTATGCTCAAAAGGCGAGTCTTTAAAGTGGAAACCCCTTATACAAATACATCTTTTGCCCAGCGTTTCAAACCTGGCCTGGACAAAAGTTTGCCGTGGTGACAGCTGGAACTAATATTTTTTTTATGGCAACACTACTTTCCTGGCGGATTTATGATAGTTTCGTTATATTTGTTGTTTTTATTCTTTATTATTATACACACCTACCTAATGTCATAACTATTATGATCTTTGTCAAAAATTGTAAAAGTAATAAAACTACAGTCAATCTGGCTAACTTTGGCCCAGTTTGCACATAAAAAGTTAGACCAATGTTTAAAATAATACGTTACTCAAAAAGATACACTTGTTATGGTGGCTTTATGTAGCCTACTTCCAAAAAATTTACTCATTTACCAATAATCTCTAGGAAAATAGTTTCAAAAAATCCATTTAACCACTGGGCCAATGTTAGATTGTGAGTTGGGCTTGGATTGGCCCAGGTCCCAATTTTAGGTTGTTTTTGCTTATTTTATTTTATTTAAAGCATTTTGCTAACATTGGCCTGCATATTTACCATAAAAACTACAGCTGAGGGCCATAGACAATAATTATGTATACATTCGTTTTCATTTATTAGTACTAAAATGGGTAAATAAATTATTGCCATAGGAAAATCAGCACAGTTTTTATTCAATCTTATTTTTTTGGTGAACAATGCATTTTTAACTTATTTACTGGCTTACCATATAGCTAAGACAATGAAAAAAGTATCAAAATAATTAAAATTTTATTTAATCCTACATCTACATCTACATCATGGGGTTAAACTTTGAAAAATTTCCATTCCATTCCATGGCCAGGAAGTCATCTTATATGATAAAATACCTTTCTTTCTTTGAATATTAGTGTCATTCAGCATTCGTATGATATTTGTATCATTCATTATGCTAAACTGAGCCACGGCCTTTATCACATTATCACTAATCATCTGAAATTCCAGTCTACCGTCATGTACTTCGTATGTCTCTATAGAAAAAAAATCCTCCTGTGCTATATCCAAACCACATTCTTCTTCATGTGTTATGTCTCCTTCCTCTGCCATTTCTTCACACTTATCGAATATATCTCCTCTCAATATTTTGAGAATTTTGAACTTTGGCCCGGGCTCAAGTTACCCTTATTCACCGGTAATAATTTACCTGTTCAATATTTATGGCAATATCATGGGAATTAGCTAATTAACTCTCGTAATTTTTGAAAGAAATAATAGATAGACACATATGAGACACTTTAAAATAACACTTGCCTCCTTAAGTATTCAAATGACAACACAGCAGGCAACTTTTTGGCGCTTTCGTAACAAACCGCTCTATTCACACCACAGAAAAAAGCAACTGACGTCTCAACAATGATAGATGTCAATTATTTGGCAGAATCTGAGCATTTACGAAGATATATTAGAATCGATGTTTACAAATCTAGTTTGAAATACATAAAATCATAGCAAAAAAAAATCTATAATATGCATTTGAAATTTTGGGCCAATTTTATATTGAAGGCTTAAGTTACCCTGATCGACTGTATCACTATCGTTTTGGTCGTCGTCTAAAGGGTGACCATATGTATGACAGTAGCGCCCTTATTTTTGGCAAACTCTTTTTTGCCAAGCTGTACCTGCAATATTAAAGAGGTTTCACTTAGAAAGGCAAATAATATTGTTCGATCTCATATTTTACCTTGGAGTTACAATAATACTGAACAGTTTTTACACGTAGCTAAATAAGATTCGGTGATGCGTGTGAGGTGTCTTCTTCTTTTGCGTACGTCTTTTTAGAATACTTCCTCCACTCAGTGATTAACTGGCACTGATTATCATTGTAATTTAAAATCCGGTCGCCACAGGACAGGCATTGCCTAGTGTGCGTCCAATGGAAACCCTACCTTCCCGTAAATAATGTTTTTCACAAATTATCACAAATAATGATTTACGCTTTATAAGATCGCTAGATTAACAGTTACAATCGGTATATCTTTGCAGATTACAATGTGGTGTATTGTATATCATAAGATACGGCAATAGGTATCAGTAGTGCGTTTTCGACTGCCCCTCTGCAAAATCGATAGTACGCAACGCAAATACGTCCGTTCCGCCCCACTCCAACCAGTGAGTAACGGGAACGTAGGGGCGACAGAATCGCCGCTTCACTTTTATAACTAATCATGAAATTTTATAGCATCATTTGTGCAGATAATAGTGTCTTAACCATAATTTTCTACATCATGAGTTTTTAATTCGAGAACATAATAATCTACATTAATATGAATGATGATATAAATATTCTTTTTCCTAGCGTTATCCCATTTTCTTTATTAATATAGTTGGGGTCCACTACCTGTGGGCCGATTCTACTAAAAAACTGCAACCGCGCTGCAGCGCGACGTGCGTTAAAATGCGTACATTGTGACGTCGTAACGTACGTTTTTAGTAGAATCGGCCTATAGTGATAGCCCAGCGCTGTTCGAAGCCTGACAAGGCCATGTACCACTAAATTCATTTCTTTGGATTTATGTACATACATATTTACCACTTGCTCGGTGGTGAATATTACAATTAGAAATTATACCGATAAATTTATGTAATACATATATATAATGTCGAATATGACGTGACCAAACCAAAGAAAGATGTGCTTTTCCCAGAGACATGTTACTAAAAGACCAGCCTCGTAGGATCATTCCCCTCTGTCATGGTACAAGATATTGTGATCCATTGCGCGCATAAATACTTCGTGCGTAATCGATTCTCTAACAGTCTTGTAATCGTTATCGCTCAGGTAACATCATAAAGTGTTACACTAAAAATGCCAAACTGTGCGGTTATGCCATGCAAAAAAAGGTCAAACACTTCTATTTTGCAAAAATATTGAGTTACCTTTCACATGCAAGTGTTATTTTATTTGCTTTCATATAAAAGAAATTAAAATGGTGTGATAACGATTAATACATGAGAAATCGATTCAGTAATCGAGTACTGATGTAATCGAATCATATTCCGCGACTTTGGTCGCATATCTCCTATCCTAAATTAGCGTAAATTATACAAATTGCAAAACAAAACAGTCCTTCATTCTGTATAATAGAGTTCATTTAGCTAAAGACAAAAAAAAAGTATATAAGACGTTTCGTAATTTTGAATCTACCAGCTTCGTTTTACTAAGAAGTTCAGCTATTCCACAACAGATGGCAGGCAGCGGTAAGACAATAACTTTGAACTGTAGACGCCTCGAAATGAGGTTGACATTTCCTTAAAACATTATTTTCGTTTCTATGTAGTTACCTCGTCCCCCGTCAAAAATGGCAGAATTATTTACTAACAGAATCACGCGTATGGCGAGTCCTTTAGTAACATGTCTCTGGCTTTTCCCTCTGGGTTGTGAAGGTCTGACGGCAGTCACTTCGTGTCAAAATCAATGTCTTCGCCAAATCGTTAAATACTAAAGAAGAAGGAGACCGATGATGATTTCATGATATAAATATTACACGTCAAAGTACTTATAGTTACCTGAAGGGTTATGACAATAGTGACTAATTGAATTAGTAGCATTATATTATGGCTACAAATTTGACAGGACGGGAACACATAGAAAGTCCTATAACGGGAGTATAGCTTTGAAACATTGCCTTATCAGTCAGTCTCTTACATAAATACCATCCTGGAGACAGTACGAAAATTGTTCCGAGTTATGCGGACGGAACGGACTTAGGGGACAGAATAAGCATTTTTTTTTTATTTCTGTAATTGTCTTTTCTATAGTATTACTATGAATTGTATTATCTATGTTAAAAATTTTGGCAACACCGATAACGGCGATGAACGTCGTTTAGGCGATGACGTCATCAGTTTATGTTTGGCTAGTCAAGTATTCGTTGCGACGTTTACGTTACGAATTTTAGAAATTTCGTGATTAGTCTTTTTTTTTGTGAACTAAGTTGATAACTGGACATTCATAGGTTGTTGTGATTCTCGTTAATGTAGTACCAATTCGTCTCAAAAATTTAAAATTAACCTCTAAAATCTCGTTGAAAGTCGTAGTGTTACGTTACTTTTGGCGGCATCGCATGAAGCCACAGAAATAGATTCCCTTGTGCAACAATCTGTGTAGCAAAACTTGGTGAACTGATTTGCATTTAGACCGGTTATTTAAAATAGGTCACGGCCCTTGACGTAATTTGTTTGTATGTGAAAATGTTCGAAGGGAGGTGATAGTGTGAATTACGGGATTATTCAAAGGATGGAGAACCCAACGGTTTCTGAATTGCGGTCAAGGTCACGCTCGAAAACTCCTTTCTTGAGGTCGAGCTGTGACCGGGAGAACTGTACGGAAGGCGGGGATCACACACACCACAAGTCTGGCAGAAAGACGCCTGTCAGGAAGAGTACCCCTGTCAAGTGAGTTTATGATACGACTACGTAAATTAGTCCTACTTAATTAATTTAATGCCGATTTTATTAAAAACATTTAAAAATAAAATTTAATTATTTTCTTCTAATAGAAATGTTTTTTTTTAATCTGATAGGTGTCTTATAAGAAATTGTTTTATTCCTGTACTTAGTAAACATTTCAGTATCGTTAAAATAAATGATATTGAAACTTAAAAGTCCTGTTTGCTCCTTATCTACTATCATTCAAATAAAAACATTGAATTCAGACCTCACATCGGACTGTTTAGGGGCTACAATCCCTACACTCTCAGGAACTCCCAAATGTATAACAGTACTTTTTGCAAACATAACTAAACTTGTGAGAAGAAAAACAAGACTGGTCTCTTGTAACTATGACTATAAACTCATTGTTGTTTGGAAATTAGTTGTTCATAGATTAATTGTATTTATTCTGTAGAAAATAAAAAAATTATAAGTTCTCCTAAATTGGTACATAGTATCTTAAATACAGACTTTTAATACAATACACAATGTTTTTACTTTGTGATCTCAATTCATTTTTTCATTAACCTTAGAGCTTAAGAGCAGATTACGCATAACACATTTATTGCGATTGTAACTCTTATTACATATGGGCATAAGAACAGTGTAAAGCTTGATATGCATTTAGCTGTACCTATAATCTATATGCAGCCATTATTTCAAGGCAACCTAAAAAGGTGTAATTCAAGTTAATTAAGTTTATCGTGAGCATATTTTATCTAGTAATTATATTATGACTGTCTATCTTATTACTTACGACTTGATAATGCACCATTCTGTATTATTATCACAAACCAGTGTGACAAAATATTTGTTATCATATTCGCTTTCAGATATGCCCCATAAACTGTAACTACCATCTAGTAATGATATAGACATACTTGTAATACACACACATACTTATTACATTGTCCTGCATCCTCACAACATTTTCGATGAAGACTTTAACCTCTCTGGGCCCGTTATATACTTTCCGCTGTAACGCACATGACTCACTCGGGGCTTGACGGTTTAACAGCTCTTTAGGCTAAAGGCAGTCCCTAGGTGGTGTTTAGTCAGTAAGAGTCTGACATAACCCGTACAGCAGTCTATAAGAGTACCCATGAGGATTCATCACCTCCCTCCCTTGATTTTCCTGGAGGTTGCCTAGTCAAAAGAATGACTAAAAGTACCATCGCAGTAACTTAGTTTTTCTTCTGGTTGTTTACATTACATGCTGGTGGTAAAAGACAAAATACCATAGATGGATAAAAAACCAAAGCGGTTCAGTACCTTATCCTTCTCTTTTTTCAACTTATTTACGTTTTTTTATTATTTAGATGTATGTATTGACATGCTTTTGTGTTAACAATAAGAATATTGGAATTAGTAGAAAAGGTTTCTTGACTCCTTTTACTCAATATAGGTAGATTAAAATAATTAAAATGATGTTTTTGATCATTACCTAGCCTAACTACCCCTCAAGGGACTTGGCGTGAAGATATACATACATACATACATATGCCCAATACTAAACTAATATACCTTGAAGAAACAGTGTACAATGTTTTTCAGTAGCCATACAAGAATAGGGCCCACCTGATAGGGACCCAGAGTGACGAATCGGACGAGTTACCGTCGACACGATTATTTCATTGCTCCGCGTATTTATTTTTGAAAGTGCATAAAAAGTTGTAAATAAACATTGAAATATATATCAATTTTATATATAATAAATGCCCTTACATTTGACGTGTGTGTTAAGTGTGAACTCAAAGTAATTTGGTCTAATTATCAAGAAGGAGATTCCTAATACAGTTTAGTTTGTGTTAAGTTATTGTGCAAGTGTCGGTAATTGTGATCAAATATTACCCTACTTGTACTTAACAATTATTACGGACCGCAAGCTTACACATTAGTTGGAGGGTTTCGCAATATACGTAATAGCTGCGTTGGCGCATTGCTGTATACTGTTGCTAATTACGTCCCTAATCCGTGGTTCGAGGATCCGTTAACATACACTTTCGAACTGTACTTTTATATCTTTAAATATTTTTTTTATCCCCTCTTTATATTTTTTAACATCGAAATATTTTTATTTTGATATTTCTATTTTCGAACTTTGTTTCTGATGGCCTCTAAAAATGTTAATTGTGCTGGTTGCCTCAAACCGATATCGGGGAAGCAATGTTTGGTCTGCAGAGTTTGTAAGAATCCGTACGGCCTCGTATGTGCAAATGTGTCGGTGAACTGTTATAACACACTTATGGCTCAACCTGGTACAGGCTGGGAGTGTGTGCTTTGCCTAAGTAAACAACCTAAGGGCGATAATTCTAACACCCCTGTGCGTGGCGTTAACTTCGTTCGTGGCGCGGCTCCATTGGCTACCAGTATGCTCGAGCACCTGGACGATAGTACTGCCTTCAACGATACTATAGAAATACCCGACACACAATCGTTGTTAATAGAGTTTCGTCAATTTCGTAACGAGATGAGAGCCACACGTCGCCAGATGGAAACCTTCAATGGAACCTTCGCTAAATTAGTACTTCGTATGGATGATTTCGATCATAAAGTCGACCTTTTAAATAAGCGTATGGATGGCATCGAGAGTCGTATTGTGGAGCAAGAGAGGGTGCAAGCCAACAGTTCATTGCTCGCTACGATCGAGCAACTGAAGGCAGATCTAGGGGAGCGCGACCAGGAGCTTTTATGTAACGACTTAGAAATTTCTAATGTCCCCGAGCAGAAGGGAGAAAGCTTGTTGCACACTGTGATCACTCTAGCAGATAAAATAAGCGTCAACCTAAAGGAGCATGATATAGTGAGTGCTGTGCGCGTGGGCCGTTTGCCGGTGGTGGACGGCGCTGGTGCTCCGCCGCGGCCCCGCCCTATTGTGGTGAGGGTCGCGCGGCGCGCCCTTCGCGACGACCTGCTGCGGTCGGCGCGCGTGCGACGCGGTGCTACAACTGAGGGTACTGGCTTGCCGGCGCCACACAATCGCTTTTACATAAATGAGAGGCTGACCAAAGTTAATCGTCTACTGTTCCGGCGGGCGCGTGAGCTCGGGAAATCGCTCGAGTGGAAGTACGTCTGGACGAGGGATGGGAGAATTTATGCGCGTCAACATCCTGGAGTAAACTCTCCGCGGCAACGTATCCAAAGTGAAAGTGACTTTGTGCGAATTTTTGGCCAGACTGCCGTTAGTGCAACTGTTGCTTGAAATTTTACCGTCTCTTAAAGATTCGTTTTTCCCCAAGTATGTGTATGTTTTATTTTGTTTTGCTGCGTATTTTTATGCTTTTGGTGTCGTAAAATTAATACGTCTGATAAACATTTCTATTTATAATATTAGTAATTTCACATTCCAATGTAACCAATTATTGTCAGTCGACGTAGACCTGATTCATTGCAACATGATTAAATGTCAATGCGTTCGACGTTATAAAGTGAACAATTGTAGAACATTTTACAACATGACACTATTTATTATACAAAATGAACTACCGAAACTGTTATTGTTATATACAGATTTTTTTATTTTTATAGTGTGTTATGTTTTATATTTTTCACTGTGTCTGTACTGTTTATATAAAGTATTTTTTTTTTATTTTAATCAAACACGTGGGTCTCACCTGTCAAATCTAATATATTATTATAGTCTCTATACCTTTCTTATAGATCTTTTAACGTGTATTGTGGGTGTTGTGTGTGTTGTAGTTGTGCAGTGTGTGTCAGCGGTAAATTGTGCTTTGGAGCAATGTGGGATCCGGTCTGACTATTCCCATATTTCAACTCATTTTTTTTTATAATTTCTGTCTCTGGGCATTTCACGCGCTTTATTATTATAATACATATGATGATAGTTTGTATTGCTGCGTTTCGCCAATTACTCATGGATTATTACAATGACTCCTAATATGAAACTTCTTAAGTTAGGTCTTTTTAATGCGGGTTCTTTAAACACCGGACATGACGATTTTCTCTTGGCGATGGATCGTTACGGTGCTGACATTGTTGCAATCAACGAGACCTGGTTGCCGTATGGACAGGAGGCAAGAGCACCCGCCGTACCAGGATATAGGCTGCGTGCTGCCCCACGACCATTGCACATGCGTGGAGGGCGTGGTGGAGGGCTCGCTTTTTACGTTAACCGTAAGGTAAACGTAAGGTACTTATCACGTCCAAATGATAGTATTGAGCAATTGTGGCTCTCAACTCGTGTAAATGGATTCCGTTTGCTTATTGGGACGACGTATAGGCCTCCGTGGATGAACGTTGATGCGTTTATAGATGCTTTAACAGATTCTCTAAACCAATTCCATGGCTATGACTTTGTTGTTATACTAGGAGACTTTAACATAAATGTACTCGAAGATTCCCATAGTAATACGTCGAAATTGAAACAGTTTCTCGGTTATATGAGCCTCAATCAAATCGTCACTAAGCCTACACATTTCACGTCGCACTCTGAGACTCTCATTGACTTGGTCTGTACCAACGCTCCCTTTCGAGATGTAACAGTCGAAAACATTACAGGTACCCATGGTCACTCAATGGTTACTGTAACTCTTTTACTAAAAAAACTAAAAACTCCGCCTAGAAGTTTTGCTTACAGACCAATCAATGGAATACGATTGGATGATTTTAACAAAGATCTTTATTCCATTGATTGGACGGAAGTGATTAATTTACCTACAGTGGAACTGATGGTGGAAAAATTCAGTGCAATGATCACGTCGCTGTTTGATAAACATGCGCCGCTAAAATTAATTACAACAAAAAACCGTACCTTATTGCCATGGGTTACCGATAATTGTAGGCTTATGATCGAACAGGGTAATAGGGCTTACGAGAGGCAACGTAAATCCAACACAGAAGTCGATAAGAAATATTACAAGGATCTTAAGAAACTTGTTGAAACAAGCATTGCCAGTGAGAAACGTGCTTACTTTAATCAGATAGTCAATACTCAATGTCATAATAGTAAAACGTTCTGGAAAAATCTCAAAAAAAAGGTTCTAATTGATTCGACCAAGGAAAGGACATTACCTAGATTTTTTAATGATCCCAATAAAATAAATGATCATTTCTTGGACATTCCAGGAACAAACGATGTGTCATCGTCAAATCTATCATTCTTCCTTAGTAATAAATTCTCTGAAGCGTCATTTGAATTACAAACTGTTAGTTCAAATGATATTGCTAATTATATTCTCTCGCTTAAATCTAATGCTATTGGCAGTGATGGTATAAGCAGAGATATGATTCTTCTCACTCTCCCTTGTACTTTGGATACTATTACGGCTATAGTCAATAAGTCGATAATCACCGGCACTGTACCGAGCAGCTGGACGGAAAGCCTTGTAAAACCATTGCCTAAAATCGATAATCCAACCGACTTGAAGGATCTCAGACCTATAAGCATTTTGCCATTTCTATCCAAATTGTTGGAGAAAGCAGTTTGTGTCCAGTTAACGAAATTTGTAGAAGCTGAAAGCATGCTACCCCAATTACAATCCGGTTTCAGAAAGGGACGTGGCACAATAACAGCTTTACTCGACGTAGTAGACAACATATTATCTGAGCAGGATTCAGGTCACGGTACGATACTGACACTGTTAGATTTCTCGCGAGCTTTTGACAGTTTAAGTACTCGCCTCCTACTTGCTAAATTGTCTTATTACGGGGTGCAACCAAAATCGCTCGAATGGTTCGAGAGTTATCTTTGCAATCGTTCGCAATCTGTAAAACTTGTGGGTGATCATGGTGCTTTACTCTCTGAGTCAAAACCTGTTCAGCGGGGCGTACCTCAAGGTTCATTGCTGGGCCCACTGCTTTTTATAATTTACACCGCCGACCTTGCCAGAGTAATAAAGAATTGCAAATTTCACTGTTATGCCGATGACGTTCAGTTATATATATCTGAAAAGCCCGAACGTATTTGTTCTGCAGTAAGTCGACTCAATGAGGACCTGGGGCGTATTTTGGACTGGTCTATGCGCAATTCTCTTATACTTAATCCTACTAAGTCAAAGTATATGGTAATCGGTACTAAATTACAGATCTACAAAATCATAAATAATGACCCCCTTGTGACTATTGATGGTAAGCAAATAACTCGAGTTGAAGAGGCAAGGAATCTGGGCATATTGTTTGACTGTCAGCTAAGATTTGAAAGCCATGTGCTGAACTTGGCGAAGAGTTGTTTTTACCGGCTAAGTGTACTATACAGGATTCGAAACTTTCTTTCTGTAGCCTCACGTATAAGTATCTGTGAATCATTGATTTTGTCCAGATTGAACTATGGTGATCTTCTGTATGGTCCGAGATTACTGAGTAGAACAAAAAGGTTGGTGCAACGAGTGCAAAACGCCTGTTGTAGATTTTGCTATTCAATACCTCCGCGAAGTCACGTATCGCCATATTTGAACAATGCATCAATGCTTAATATGGAATCACGGAGAGAGTTGCATTTGGCAAGTCTGTTATTTGATGTTCTTAAATACAAGAAACCAGAATACTTGCATGAAAAATTGAATTACGCCACTCGCGGTAATGTAAGAAAAACACGTTCCGTACTAATGTTTCAGGCATCGGACTGAGGCTTTTACTGGTAGCTTCAGGTATGCGGCAACGAAGTGTTGGAATAATATCCCACCGCCGATGAGAACTATTAACAGTAAATTTACTTTTAAAGCTCGATATAAATCTTTTTTGTTAGAGAAACAGAAACAAGGTATTCCTCAAAACTTCGCTTGTCGCATATCTATATCTGCCTCATTATCTGTCTGATGTAGACAATGTGAAATGAAATTCATATTTTTTTTTTCTATTTATTCAAATATTATTTTAAATTACATATAAAATTTAATAAATCTAAAATAATAATAAATAATAATAATAACTTCAAATAATATTATTATTTCATTAATCTTAATATAGTCTTTTTCCCGCGCTTAGTTTTTATTTTCTATGACCGAGGTGTGGGAAGTATAAGGTAAATTTGTAATGTTTACAGACTTTCGTGCAATACGCGGTAGTTGTATGTGGCTGTTTGTCGTTTGTCTGACTACACTCGTCCTCGTCATTCTTGTGGGTGATAGCTGAAAATCAGTGGTTGTTTCATTTAAGCAACGCTATACACTGAGCTATAGCCCATTTGCGCTACTGCAGCACACACACACGCACAAACGCCTGAATTAAAAACGTTCCTTGTAGTATAGCGAAACTATGTTTTAAGTTAACAGTGTAGTTATATCGATGTACATTTTATTGATGTGTGTGCATGAAGTACGTAAATAAATGATTTATCTATCTTATCTATCTATCTATCTATCTGATAAAAAGCAGTTACTTATACCTTATGAACACTTGCAACACAGGAATATTGTTAGTATGTTGCTACCCCTGCTACCAACACAACAGATGCTTAGAAGTCTACTAACAACCCCACTCACTTATAGAACACAATACCCTCCAGGTACCTCTAACTCCAACCAGGCTACATTGATGTGCCCCACCTCTCTTAAAAAATCTCGTAATAAAAAATATATCTCTACTAACATATATGTTTTAGCAGTGTTCAATTGTATACATATTTTATTGCATGCATTACTCTACCTGAATCAATGATAAATGATAAGTAAACTCAAAAGTAGGTTAATCAATCAAAAAATGTCTTACATTGCTACATTTTAGAGATAAGTTTCAAATTGGTTGAATCAGTGAATCTATTACAAGGTTAAGTATGGTACTAAACAACAAGGACACTTTGTGTTTACAGGTGATGTCACAATCAGTATAAAGTTGTGAGGTCACTCATGGCCCTACTAAGCTTCTCTGTGTGTCAACAAATGACATACACTTTATAAGTATGTTTAATAATTGCAATGTGTATATTGAAAAGGACAACTGATACATGTTGAGTAGACAGATAAAGTGTTCTGCAAAGAGGTTTATTTGTCTTGTTGGGGAATATTTTTGGAGCTGTTTTTGCGAGTTTTTCAATTAATATACTATAAAATGATCAATACAAAGTTATTTTATTTCTTGCCCTCCAACACTGGCTCTTAAAAAGTAACTTTATCCCACTAATAATATAAATGCGAAAGTTTGTATGTATGGATGGATGTATGTTTGTTGCTCTTTCACGCTTAAACGGCTGAATGGATTCGAATGAAATTTGGCACGTAGATAGATTGTGATCTGGATTAACACATAGGCTACGTTATTTGACTCCACGCGGGCGGAGCCGCGGGCAGCAGCTAGTCAATTATATTTTTCAACTTCAGTAAATATGATAAGGTTCAAAAATCTATGTTCAATACTTTCTAAGAGTTAGCAAGTTGAACTTGGACACATGGTTTAGGTTTCTTACCACAGTATAGAAAAAGAACTGAAAAATTTCTTGTTTGCTTGTGTATTAGAAATACACACTCTGTGAAAGTTTGAATTGTCTACATGTTATGGGTTTAAGAGATGCTAAGATGGCCAGAACAGACAGAGGTAGTTTAGTAATGGGGGTTGGTTCTATTGTCACCTTTTGGGTTTAGTGCACTAATTGCGATACTAAATTTCTACCTTTCCTTGCAGTTCCCTTCATCCATAACCCTATTTTCCCTTTCACCCCCCAAAAACATTTTGTCTATCAATTAGGTACATATATATTCACTCAAAACATAAAATAAATAGTATTAATGTGTTCAAAGTGTGATGCAATCACATGTTTATATTGACGAAATGTATGGCACACTGTGCCTTGAATGGTAACAACAATACTACCCACTCATAGATTAGTTACTCATAAAGTACTCGTTTTTTTTATTTTCTCTTGTATATTCAGTATGTATTCAGTTCATATTGTGTCAGGCATGTGTTTGTGCTTGGTTTATTTAATCCTAAGGCTATCTAGAAGAGATTGCTGTGAATAAGACTGCCTTTTGTACTTTATTTATAAGTTATTACTTAATAGAACATTTTACTGTTTTATATGATGCAATATAGTCACATTGATGTGGACGATATAAATAAACATATAATTTGTAAGGTTCAGATGTGAATAAACCTTGCTTGTATTGAAGTTTAAAACATTTGCATTCAAATACTGCAATTGATAAAAAAATGTTGTTTTCCTACAGATAAGCGAGTGAATTATGCGAGGGAAACTCCAATGAGCATTGACAGTCTGCCAATGATTGGTGTGACCTCTCTAATGCAAATAAACATAATTCGCTTGTTTATATGCTTATTTTATTCCTACTTTCATGCATTCCATTATTTTTGTACTTCTTTTGAAGCACAAACATGAAGTGGTGACACTTTTATTTCTTAGCAAATTTTATGACTTCAGTATAACAGGAAGCGGGAGATTTTGATTAAACGCCAATTACTGTGCTGTGCCTTTGATGGGATTATTTTTAGTGAAATTTTACGTTCAATCAAAAAAACATGACAAAATGTGTTGAGCACTGCAATGTAGTAAAAAGTACTTCCTCATTGATCATTCCTCTAATTGAAACAGATTTGTTATCTTCAGGATGTAGCTCTTTAGGTACTTAATGGTACTGAAGGCAGTTCCTAGTTTCATTTCGTTTTTATTTCTATGTAATGTTGGGAGGCAAACAAGTATACAGCCCACCTAATGTGAAGTAGAAGCATTTATAGAATATGGCAGTCTGTAAATGCTTGCAATACAAGAAGTATTGCTCGACTGTTCCCAGCCCAGCTGCAACACAACAACTCCTTAGGGGCTTATTTAGGAGGGTGACATAATAATCGTGAATTGTATTTTTTTAAAGAGAAAGCTATTTCTTCCTTCACTGTTGTAAAGTTTAGGTAGAAATTAGCAGATTTTTTATAAATAAAAAAGGGATAACATTTTCTTTAACAATTGAATTATGAGCTCTCTCTATCTCTCTCTGTCTTTTGTAATGCTAGAGTCACAAGCAGATCTCCATATATGTATACTATAGATCCATACCAGCTTCAATGTAGGCTTATAGATTAGCCACTAATGAAATTAATTATTAGTATATTGTATTTATTGGCCATATTTTATCAGAAGGCGATGTTGGGAGCTCTAGAAAGTGGCGAGCTTGATTTAAAAGAGCTATGAATCTTAAAGGATCAAGTTAATGTGGCACTCTTTGTCTGTCCTAACAGACTTTGCCTAAACATATAAATAGACAGTGTTTATAGTGTAATAAAAATAATTTGTGTATAAAGTTTGGTATATATTTTTTTATACAATGTCAAGAGGCATACAAGCGTACCATCCACAGGATGTAAAGTGGTTACCGTGGCCTATGAACGCTGGTAATACATTAAGTATCACGCTGCTACCTCTGCTGCTAACAGAGCAACTCCTTGGGATCTTACTGGTGACCTCACTCACACACAGGAACACAACAACCTTATCATACATAATAGTACAATTTTCGTGCATCAAATGAATAATAACTAAAATCAATATATAATAATCCCCTCCGCCATCATTCTTAATCACTCTTCGTCATATGTATAAAACTTATTATAGCATATAACCAAACCTTTCCTTGTAAATCATATTTTAAACACTGTGTATAATAAGTATTATCCTTACAGGCAACTGCAACATCCAGCAAACAAGATTTCAACAGATCCCATCATTGAATTGGACGACGAGGAATCCCCACCAGCACACCGCACTCGGCAATCTACGCGGACTGATCAGCAAGTCAAAACATCGGATTACTCGTCCGAGGATAATTCTGATAGAGGGGGACATCGGAAGGAGATCTTTCAGGTGAGTAGATTCCTCATAATGATTCTAAAGCAGGAGTCAAGCTCACTCGTCAATATTTGTGACATGGATAAAGATCTGTGTTAAAACCTCGAAGGAAATGTATGGAGAGCCAATGAGACCGATACGTATTAACTCAATCCACCGCTACGGGTCGGGGCACAATAGAACGCGCAGCTCTTTGGACATAACACTAACCGGCTTATTGGCTAAGAAATTCTCCGATTGGTCAGCAAGTTCAAATCGCTCTGATGTTTAGGCGGTAAAACAACGTTTTTGTGCGCGCGGGCGTCATACGCAGTCAAGTGATTTATTGGTTTGTGGTTAAAATCGTATTCGTTTGTAGAATTTTTTGACTCAATCCTTTTAGGTTTTCGTTTCCTTTCTTTAGCAAGTCGATGAATTAGTTAAAATGCAGTGGCGGCGACAGCGATTTGCGTTCGCTTTTCGACGTGTCGAGATGAGTTGACATGCTCAGTCTGCCTATGGTTCGGCAGCCTCGTATATCTTGTTTCTTGTTATCAACCAGTCTCGCAAATCATTCGTTGTTGTCAATGTTCGGGACATGACATATGTGACATATACATATACATACAAGGTGGCCTCGCGAGGCTTCTCGCTCAGTGGGAACCCTATTATTAAACTTTATGTAAGAAACATTTTTTGAATTGCCGTGTGTCGCTTGAAAGTGATCCGAGTGTTATGCAGCTCGCAAGCCGTTCAACAACTGTTCTAGTGAACCCGACTTGATCCCAAACCAGGCGACGGAATTGATTGTCCGTCTAGTGCCTTGTGATTCGGATCCTAAACAAGTAAGAGTTATTGACAATCCCAAGCTGATATATATATATATATAAGGGTAGAAAGTCTCCCTCCCCTTAAACCTAATTTCTTAATAGAACTTACTGTTTAGTGGAGACTTTCTTTGGTGCATTATACCGATTATACAATGATTGTCTTAAGAGAAATTATTTGATATAGATATATATATATATATATTCCTTTTCTCACCTTTAATTGCAGCGCGCGCCATTACCAGGAAATTCATCATCTCATTGTATCAAAAAAAAATCTGCGTAGACTTTTGGCGAATGAACCACTTCCCCGCTACCAGGTTCAAGATATAGATATTTCCACTATTGGTGTTACGAGAGTCCATAGGCTACAGTAGCTGCTTATACATCGGGTGGGCTGTATGCTTGTTTGCCATTGTAACACTGTAAAAAAAGAAATAGAATATATGGTTAAAATCGGTGCCGTGGTTGTTTCTGAAAACAGAAAGTCTGAAGGGAACAGAATGACAAATGGACAAAATAGTGTTAGTGATTTGTGTAATACAATTACGGTATGTACATAATTGCTTCAAATAACAAATTGCGCGCGCGTGTCTATTGTATGCGTCAGTGTAAGAGTAGTGACACATCTGTCGAAATTACTCCACCGAAGTTCGGTTTGTAGATGAACAACGCTCGACACCGCTCTGTTACAGCTATATTTACGTCGCGTTTTGACATCAGTCGGGCCATGCTTGTAGGGAGACTACTTAATGAAGTCGACACCAGTAAGGATAAAGCAACGATGTGAGTAGGCGTAGAATTCACTGATGTCGGCAACATTTGTTAATTTTAATCGTTATTTAATATTTTTTAGTTGTCGTCAAATATTCATAAAATTGCCAGGTCAAGGTCGCCAAAATTGCACGTGCTTATCAAAGGGTCGTGAATGGAAATTAAAATTTGGATCAACAGTCGGGCGAAATAAATTGAAAATACGGTTGTTGTCTTATTTTATGTTCACTAAATACATGGGCCAAATTCTGATCTACCGTAACAGTACTGCAAATTATCCAAATCCGTCTAAGCGATAACGAGATAGTGGCAATATGTAATAAACAAACTCGATGAACACAGAATCATCCTTTCTTTCCATGAATTTAACTTTCACTGCTGTTTATATTTTTTATTACATTATATATGTTTATATCATCGGTTTATATATATATATATACTATACTATACGCCAAATCCCTCGCGGGGTAGCCAGAGGCTACCCCGCGAGGGATTTGGCGTGTAGTTATAGATAGATATAAGTATATGTATACCGGGAGGATGCCTACCATTGACATTCCGGAAAGTATGTTGTTATAGTAAAGTTGCTTATTGACTTTATAATGTTTACAAACATATATTTCATTGTTTATTTTCAACTTCAAAAATCAATTTCTCTCCTCCGACAACCCTAAGTACACAAAATATATAATTTATTATAATAATTTTTAAATATTATTTTATTTTTAAAAAATATTTTTTTACAAAAATGCTCGGTTAAAGTAACTAAATTGTAAGTACAGGGTCTTACCGAGTCTGAGTCCATATCATAACCATGGCGTCTGTAACGTCGTCGAAATACCGAGAATATACGAGTATAAACGAATCGCGGTAAGTCCCGTATTTAAAATAATGATCGAATCCGTCCTTAGTCGCTTCAAAGCGACGTTCACGTGCCGATCTTCGGTCGCGCAAGTACGCAGTTGTATACGACTACATTCACAAATGTATCTAAATATAAAAATTCTAGTCTGTAATGTTTTAGAAAATTCTAGTATCACAGAGATATTAAAATAATTCCTAAGTCATTCGTATGAGTAAGCACGGATCGTGACGTCACGCGTAACCCTCGACTAAATTCGCCACAACAAGGTCACGTTACGTGAGGGAACTAAGTATACCCTAATAACAATTCAACTGTGGTTTGTATGTATGGCATCGTACGGTTGGAAGAAAAATTGAGATTTCTCACGTTACCACACTTAAGACTGCGTTCTATCTATCCATCTTTACTTACTTCACGCCAAATTCCTTGCGGGGTAGGAAGAGGGAGCCGGGCGCCACATGATTCGATCATTACACTTCACTCGCTTCTTTAACATTCATTGTTCTTCTCATGCACGCTGGTTTAAGGCTCCCGGCATAACCTTCTGAAAAAACACGATCAATTTGGTTATGGTAGGTAAGTCTTGACCTTCCTCGGCTTCAACATCCTTCCACCGTAATTCTTTCGTCCTGCATTCTTTCCACATGTCCGAACCAACGGAGCATGCCTCTTCTTATTTTAATACCGTCGCTCTCTTTCAGACTAACTCTGTTTCTAATATCATTACCACTTTTGCATTGTTATTTGTTTATTATGTTATTTGCCTATTTTTGGCAGAGCTGCGATAGCCAGCGGAGCCACATTACCCTCAAAATTGCCGTTTGGGGTAGACTGATGTCATCCAGCTAGCGTTTAGGCGGTAATAGTGAGAAACTCCAAAATCGATACACTAATAGCTAACATATTGTAGTTTTGTATCCTTTAATTTGAAATTTAAATGTTCGTTGGTGAGGAAGAACGGTCCAAAATCGTCCCAATTAGAAAAAAAAACATATGGGAAAACGTATGGCCGGCCACTCTGCAGTGCAGAGTCTGCACTGCACTCCCATCAACAGAAAAAGTAACAGCACTCGTCGCTAGTGTAATTCTTTCTTTCCACATGTACGAACCGACGAAGCATACGTCTTCTTATTTTAACACCGACGCTCTCTTTCAGTCAAACTTGTTTCTAACATCATCATTGTGAATACGGTCTACAAGCGTTACGCAACAAATTTTGCACAACGCTCACTAAAATTATAATTACGTGTTGCCTTGCCTACGATAAACGCACTAACTAGGTTCTGACGCTTCTCGAGGAAAATGTGTTTTAAGTTTTTATGTTTATTTATATTTTGCTTGTATCTCTGAAACTACACGAGATACCAACATGACAGTTGTAACAAAACAAATATAATGATGTCACAAATACAAATAATTGAATATGAATTTATAGTTATAAGTATATAGCAAAACTGCAATCGAAGTTTTAGTTAATGGGATATTGAAACTGAAAATCTGGATCAAATGAAAGAATCCTGAAATATCGCTTTGAGAAACTTGTAGATCTCGTTTTTCTATTTTTGGATATTGCATTGAACAGTCAGAACCCGTTATATACGTTTTCCCTTACATTTCGCGGTCGTATACGACCACCCGGGTTTCGAAGGGTTAAGTATTTCGCTAAAAACCTTAGTTGATGCGTTTATCGTAAGCACGGCAGTGTGTTGGTGAAATAATTTGAACATAATAGTAAAATTATAATGAATTGTGTCTCCCTATCATCTTTAGAACCAAAGAACCAATTGTTTTGTACAGAGGGCACAGTTAATTTAATGGAAAGTGCCTTCAACTTACAGAAGGCCGTAAGCTAAGTAACAATTCCGTGGACGTGGATAAGCTACGATAACCGCAAGCAGGCCGTATGGTGGTCCACCTGAAGTAATATAGAAAAAATATATTGAACTAGCTGTATTCCGCGACTTCATCCGCGCGTATCCCGGCATCCCGTGGGAATCGCTTTTTCTACGTTCTTTTTCCCCTGCTTCTAAGAGTCGTATCGTGACATTTAATAAATAGCCTGTAACCTTCCTTGAGAATTGGGCTATCAAACTCAAAAATATCAAATCGGACTCTACAAGTCCAGTTCCAGAGATTAGCGCGCTCACACAAACAGTCAAAACAAACTCTTCCGCTTTATATATAAGTATAGATAAATACGCATTTATCAGGAACACCGTTCCTATATGAAATCTATATGTTTGTCTGTGTGTGCATTTTTTTCGAATATTCGAATTTTGACTTCAGATTCGGATTCAGCATAAAAAAGTAGAATAGGAATGTTCAGGAACACCGTTCCTGTCTCTTAAGGTACATAGTCAAAATAGCCGGAAAAAAAAAATTAAACTGTTATATAATTGACGAGCCAGGTGTTCCTCTGGCAATACAAGCTTTCGCATTCTCAACTGGTTTTATTTGTATAATAAGTTTTTTGGTGAAGAAGTAACTATTTTACCTATATTTCTTAAAACTTTCGGAATTACTCCAATGAAAAAATCATAAAAATCTCGCACGTGAATAAACATGGTGAAGTAGCGTGCCCGGAAGCGAGAGTGCCGGGCCATACATTACAAGGTTATACTACACACGTGTACTTATTTGCACAAATACTATAAGGGTCTTTTTATACAACGTCGGAACTAGGAACGCTTGCAATACAGAAAGAATCACTCGCGCGTTGCCAGCTCTGCTGCTAACACGGCAACTTCTGAGATCCTTATTTGTAACCTCACTCACTCGCAGGGCAGGCACTCAGCCGTCGGGAGATTTGTCGTTTGGTTTTGGTATATCTATTTATTTATAACTTCACGCCCAATTTCTTCCGGGACAGGCAGAGAGCCGAGCGCCACATGACTCGATCCTTACACACCTCACTCGCTTCTTTAACATTATTTGCTCTTCTCATGCATGCTCGCCGGTTTCTAAGGCTCCTGATATCACCTTCTGATAGAACACGATCAATTTGGTCATAGTAGGGTAACTCTTGGCCTTCCTCGGCTCCTACATCCTTCCACCGTAATTCTTTCGTCCTGTATTCTTTCCACATGTCCAAACCAACGGAGCATGCCTCTTCTTATTTTAACACCGTCGCTCTCTTTCAGACTAACTCTGTTTCTAATATCATTATTGCGAATACGATCTACAGGCGCTTTACGGAACATTTTTTTTGCGTTTTGGTTTTCTGTCATTTGATGGTACTTCCCCAGTAGTGCTGCTTTGATCCGTGTTACTGCTGCATGTTCTCTAATATTTCATGTATTGCAAGCGTTTATAGGCTACGGTAGCAGCTTTAAATCACGTGTAGCATATGCTTGCATGCCTCCCGACCCTCCCTTTTTAAAAAAGAACTCGCTACTATTACGTACATATCTTTAGTGCTTCTTCAAGTTAATTACTTTCAGCAAATTCAAAGGTGTGGGCTACTTTGATGCAATCAGCTTAAGGCCGCTTATTGAATTGACAGCTGAGAGAGAAACAGAGAGTCGTACAAATGAGAAATGTGATCCCCTCTGCGAAGTTGAAGACTAGTACTCGTACTTACCCTGAAAATTCTAAGTGTGTTCCGAGCTCGACAGAACCACAGCGGACTCGGAACTGTCTCCAGGAAGATGCCACGTCATATTCTAATAGAATGCACAAACTAGAATTAACCTCGCTTTGGTTGACAGTTGCCCGATTCTCAGTTGCCATGCCGGTGGGTGTGTGGTGTGTGATGCTACAAGCCCACGAGAATCGAGTGGATATCGAGATGAGAGACCTATATTTTGGCTAGATTCCAAATAGGCGAGCGGTCTAGTGCCTCGACTCACTGATACTCTTTACTCACGGGACATATTTTCAGAATCACACTACCCAATTACTAAGTACCACTAATTTTGGTCTTCAAGGACTCGTTAGTCTGGATTGTACTTACGTTTTTATTTACATAATCGCACCGGTTCGTCAGCCTGCTACGCCGATTTGAAACTATTATATTCAATATCCCAGCAGAAACAGTTAATTTGCCTATCTCAGCAATTCGAGCCTTCTGACCAATGGGAGAATATTTTGACCAATAAGTGGGTAGTGCCGCTATGTTGATACGTGATCTGGCCAATAAGAACTGCGCGTTATATTTTACTTAACCGTAGCGGTGAACTCGGTTACAGTGCAAAATCTATCTCATTGTTTCTCCATAGGTTTTTTTCTTTTCATTCTTTCATGTTGTAAACAGACTTCTGAACGTACTTACTCATGTGAAGGCTCGTCCTGAACATGACAACGCTGGATAATTCTCACCTGTTCAGATACTTTCAGTTGAACACTGAAACTATGACAGTTGACACAAACACCTGAAAGAACAGAAGCATCTGAGCACTGTTTGTACCTACTAGGCCAGTAGTACAATAGTAATTATTGAAGCCACCATATCACGAGCCAGGTCGAGTGGTTAGATATGGCTACTTTAACTTCAATGTGCGTCCGTGCGCTTCCCAGTCACGACATTTTTTTGTTTGTACATGAACATGTTTAAGACAGTTGAGTTTTTTTAAGAGAAGTAGCGCTCAAAGCAACGATTACAATTAATAACTTATAGTATAATACATGCATTTAACATCACCTTCTGACAAAACACGATCAATAATATGGTCATGGTAGGTAAGGCTTGGCCTTCATCGACTCCAACATCCTTCTACTTTCTTTCCTTTTCTTTCCAACGGCGAGCGTGCATGAGTAGAGATATGAATGTTAAAGAAGCGAGTGAGGTGTGTAAAGATTTGGGATTTGGCGTGAATTTATAGGTAGTTAGATACAGGTATATACTACATTAATAAATACATTTAAGGGCAATAGGGGTATTCACATTGCCTCACTGAGATTCCATACATTTTGAGTGAAAACTTTTCGATTCCGATACAAATATGCTGTTTCGAGTTAATGTGAGTGCCTACAGGTTACGCTGAAAACTCGGAAGTTCAATTATAACTCTTATTCCTACGTCATTAGAACGGTATAAAGATCAAAGTGTAAAGCTCGACGTGCACTTAGTATTACATTAATAAATACTGTTATAAATAATAATTAGTGTATTGTGCATTTTGTAAGGACCGCGTGTTATGGGCTTACGGCTGCCTACCCCATACGGGAACTGGCGTGAATTTATACATAGATAGATAGTACTTGCATTTATAATATTTTGAACCGACTTCAAAAAAGAGCAGGTTCTCAATTCAACTGACATTCTTTTGCATGTATATCACACCGATATCTTCTCAAATTATGGACCGATATTGATGATTATTTTTTTATTGCATAGGGCATACCTCGAGGGTGGTCCCACATAAGTTTCGGAGTTTATCAGACTCTTGAAAAACCATATTCACCTGTCTGTATTAACCGACTTTTCACCTGATATCTTCGTCAATTGTGAACCGATTTTCATAATTATTTTTTAGTGAAAATTTGGTGAAGTTACGACGAAGATTAATGATAAACTAAAAATGTAATAGTTATGAAATAAATAACAGTAATAATAAAGTGGAATCAAGTTCATTGAAGTCGACGCCTATGTACAATATATATATGTGCTGCCGTCGATTGCAATTAAGGCTTACGTCGGTACAACTTTTTTATTTAAATAGTTTACAAAGTACATATATTATTATATGTTAGTGTGGATATTCATTTTACATATGTATTTATTTACCGTATTTGGTATAGTATTACAGCTTCCTGAAGAGCTCGGTGGCGCAGTGGTGAAACGCGCTGTTACCCTGCTATGACACCAACGCTCGTGGGTTCGATTCCCACGGGGCAAACGTTTGTGTCCATGAACATGTCTCTTTGTCTTGGTCTGGGTATTTTCTATGTATAATAAGTATCTATATACAAAAAAAAAACTTTACGTATGTTTATCAGTTGTCTAGTACCCATAACACAAGCTTCGCTTACTTTGGGACTAGGACATGTAGAAAGAATGCAGGATGAAAGAATGACGAAGCAGATATACAATGCAAAAGTGGAAAGATGTAGGAGCCGAGGAAGGCCAAGACACCATGGTCAAATTGGTCGTGTTCTATCAGAAGGTGATGTCAGGAGCCCTAGGAACCGGCGAGCGTGCATGAAAAGAGCAATGAATGTTAAGGAAGCGAGTGAGGTATGTAAGGATCGAGTCGCGTGGCGCTCGGTTCTCTCTGCCTACCCCGTAAGGGATTTGGCGTGAAGTTATAGTAGGCGAGTCTTATTTACAATTTGATCTACACTATTTTGTGTGCTTCCGTCACTCGTTAGTTCATGCGAACTAGTGCTGGCCGGCACACCTAATTAAAACGATATGCGTCTATTAATATTACTCACTAATGGCGGAAGCACAAAATGTAGAATAGATCAAAGTGCCTGTAACGAGATTATCACAAAATAAGCTAAAACTTTCTTAAATAAAATATGTTTAACTGGCATTGCACGTAAATTTCAGTGTATGCACTCATTAACATTAAATTATGTATGTATTTATAGCCGTAACATTAAAACATTTAGAGCTACGTACTTAAATATTAATATAAATAAATTATGTAAATAGACTAAGGTATCATAACCAAATTGGTCGTGTTTTGGCGAGCGTGCATGAAAAGAGCTATGAATGTTAGAGAAGCGAGGGAAGTATGTAAGGACCGCGTCTTATGGCCCTCGGTTCTTTCTGCAAGGGTCCTGGCGTGAAGATATACATACATACATATATGTATGTGTATTATATCGTTTCAACATGTATCTCTTATTATAACAAACTTTATGTGGTATGTTATAGCACACCACATTGTATATTATCGATCTATCTATCTATAACTTCACGCCAAATCCCTTACGGGGTAGGCAGACAGAACATATTATTGATATTTATTTATATTATCATATTCATCCTTAAAAAATCAAGTGCGAGTCGGGCTCGCATAATAAAGGTTCCATATCATCGCACGATATTTAACAATATATATATATGTAATAATTAATTTACTTTATTTTTATTATTTGTTGTTATAGCGGTCACAGTGTTAAACACCTCTGTGGAAATTTCCTATCTCTACCTACGTTTCAAAAGATACCCTCTTTGGCAGGCGAACGGAAAGACGGAAAGACAGATAAACAGATAGACAGCGGGGACTTAGCAATAGGATCTCGTTGGCATCCTTTGAATACGGAGCCCTCAATTCATTTCCACTATCAATTTTAATCAGTTTACAATTATATCGAGTTCTATAACAATCAAACAATTAAATTCAATGGACGCCTACCATCACCATACGTTTCCTGCATCGAAGATTCTAATCATATAAACATTTATTTTATGTAAATTGAACTTTAATGCGATTGAAATAAAACTCAAATTTGTTTCAATCGACAAAATGTTAGCTCTACTTTTAATCAAAACGCCATCGCTAATCGAAATGGACCGGATTAAATGGAATGAAGTGATATGACTATTTTCTACTAAAACTTCCAACAAATTTCCAATAAAAGAGGATGTCTTTAAAAGTTGAACAGGAAAACATAAACCAAATATAACTGAAATCAAACCTCCCCCACGTAGTTTATTTTTAAATTGCCCGAACACATATGGGTATTATTATTTCCAGCCATATGCTTCAGTTGCTCTCGGAAGATAGTGGTGCGAGTGCTTCAATAAGTCTTAATTACTGATATAGTATTTGATTCTTGACCTATTTAGTGTTGTGCTTTATTTAGACATTTCCAAGGAAGCGGTGGAGTGAGGTACGTCCCAAAATGTTGCTATGGCGATGGATGAAAGAATTAATAATCAATAAGGCATAGTTTTGTGAACAACTCTGCGTGAGATGGTTTCGCGGGCATTTAAGGTGGGCTTTATATTCTTTAGTGTGGTGTCTATGGTGCAATATAGTGTTGTATTCGTCAAATTTAGTTTTTAAACAGTGATCGATATTATAAAGTTTGATATCAGAAAATCCAAAGGAGTTTCTTTATTCGGAGATATTTTAAATTACAAATATTACCCTCCGCGCGGACGCTGTATTTCTCTGCCATCATTTGATGGAAAATAAGACTAACGATAATAGAATTCACATTGGAAGTAATTTCTTAATTATTTCTAGTAATTTGATGAGCCCCATGGTTAGTTGTGGGTTCGATTCCCATATACAACAAACATTTGTGTGCATAAACATATATGTTTGCCTTGGTCTCGATGTTTCTTACGTGTCATAATTATATATATGTACAAAAAATGTATTTACATGTGTTTTATCAGTTGCCTATCAAAAACTTAAACTCCGCTCTAGGGCTAGATGGCGCTGCGTTATTGTTTTCGTAAATATTTACTTATTGTTGAGCAGTCAGATCCCGTTATATACTTTCCGCCGTAACGCGCATGACAGATATCAGTCACTCGGGGCTTGACGGGAAACTCAATTATATTTTTTTGATCGGAAGGATTTTGCTCTATTACCATTAACAATTATCATAATTATTTATCTGCATCTAATTTTGCCTTTGAAAAACAAAATGCTGCTCCGCCAGCTACGTCTTTAATTAGATACGTACGCATAGTCGAATGCTACAGGTAGCATTTCTTAACTGAAATTGTTTTTATCCATTGGAAAACTATCATCATAGAATTACAGTTGTATAATGTTTTCAGAATGATTCGTCATACTTTAATAGTTGTAAACAATTATTCTTAACTAAGTCGCCAATTTTTAACACGCTTTTCTTAGACCAACCACTTCTAGCTGGTGTATCGTCACGAAATTTGTGAATTGAGTTTCTGAGAGTCCTAATGGTAATATAACAATGTGGTACTACCGAGATGGTCTGATGTGGACCTAGTAGTAACCTTCGACTTCCATCATCTGATCAGCTCAACGATCTTTGTGATGGAAATAAAGAACCGATTTTTTTTGTTGCATCATAAGACTTGAAAACTGAGGGCACCCTGGGCACCTTACTCCATTCCAGAACAACATTCTGAAACAGAGTAAGGTAAGGTGCCTATAGAAAATCCACAACGATTAACAGCAAGTCCATTGAGTCAACCTCACTGAACTTGTTAGTGAATTTGGCAATACATACAACTTTTTGTTATCTTATTTCCTGTATGATTACTTTCAGTATCTCAACTTATACAGAACGTGCAGGGTAAATTACACTTAATTTTTTTACCAACGATGTTTATTTTGTCTTTAGTGGCTAGATTTATTCGTATTTGTAATGTCGTATAAGTAAATTCTGCGACGTTCTTTATCCAAAATAGAAATTCTTTAAATGTGTCAGCAGAGAAATAATCCGTCGTTCAAGAATACGTGGCATATCTTTTTTGGAAAATCTCTGATTAAGATTCCTTCTAACATTAGATTCTAGGATTAGCAACGAAATGTTCGCATTTTATTTTCTTTATGCGGAAGTTGTTTTTAGGTTTCCTTATCTCTAAGGTAAAAAGTACCCTTAAAGGATGCTCTTGTTGTATTTCTGTCTATGCCAAGAAATCACAATTGTAAACAATATTGAAAGATGTATGATCCGAGGAATGCCAAGTCTCAGGGACCACGAACAAATTGATAGTGTTTTATCATAAACCTAGGTTACTTGCATGAAATTTGATAAATAGCAGTCTCATTGCACAATTAGAGAGAAAAAATCCCAAACCGTTTTTTATACTTATATTATTTCTGTCTGTTTATAAAATCACATCAAACCTACCTGACGAGCTCGGTAGCAGAGTTATTAGCAACGCTACTACTTTAATACCACCCCTCATGGATTCGATTCCCACACAGGATAAATATTTGTGTGCATGAATATATCTGTTTATTTGGTCTGAGTGTTTTCAAGAAAGGTAGGGTGCATCAAAACAGCTTGACTGGGAAAGTACCTCCATCTTTAAGAAAACAGTTCACTAGAGCGAGCGTTGTTGTGTTTCTCCGAGTGAGTGAGGTTACCATTTTTTTTGTCTATCTGTCTGTTTGTATCGGCTAATCTCACACTCGGCCATTTGTAATTTTGGCAAAAGTTTCACTGGTCGATAGCTGTTGTTATGAGTGACTAGGCTAATTTTTTTAGGGTTCGGCGGGAAAAAACAAAACTCGAAAAATTGTGAACTACATAATTCCAATTCCACGACGAAGTCGCGAGGTGGCCGCTAGTCAGAAATAGTGTTGCTCAATCAATGTTGATATTTTAATTCACTGCGCAGTATCTAATTTTGTTAACATCCGCACAGCCTAATCCGCGTATGGGTGGATTTCCGCAGGAATTAAAGGGCCATAAAATTAGTGCTGTGATATTAACATACCTAATAACATTTTTTGTTGTCTCGTATATAGGACAAACGATCTTCTGTGCTAATAATTACGGTTGAAGATGCAGCGTTGAAACAAGTTAATGAGATTGTATATCTTGGATGGACTTTTAGCAGGGATGGAACGTAAACTTTTGTGTGAAGAGACGAGTGAGGTCAGTGAATAGTGTGAATGGAGCGTTTGGAAAACTTGTAAGCAATAATAACATGAGCTAAAAGGCACATCACAGCTGTTTACAACGTGGTGCTAATCCCAATGCTAATGTGTGAAAGCGACAGTTGGGTTTTGTATAGAGAAAATAAACGTAGAGTAAACGCCGTCGAGATGCCCACATAATTAGTAGCTTACGTTCTTCTCTAGGCACGTGCCCCCGCCAGGATTCGAATCGGAGACCAGTTGGTCAATAAGACGGTTCCTTATCCACTGGGCTATCACTGCTTTCAGGGATTGTCCCCAGTCCACCTCTTCACCAAATCTTATTAAGAAAAATTTAATAAAAGCCAAAACTCACAGGGGCGGGAAAAACGACAGCAATCGGGTACATATTTTTTTATAAAAATACAACCTGTCACACAAAAAGCCATCGTATCGGACCCGCTTTTTGTGTGACAAGTTGTATACAATCCCTAAAAGCAGTGATAGCCCAGTGGATGAGGAACCGACTTATTGACCAACTGGTCTCCGATTCGAATTCTGGCTGGGGCACGTGCCACTAAATTCGTATTTTCGGATTTATGTACATATATTTATTACTCCTCGGCAGTGAAGAAACATTTCGAGAGGAAACCCACACGTCCAGGAAAATATATTTCGTAAGACGTGTGACCTAACCTAAGAAAAACCTGATTTTCCCTCTGGGTTTTGGAGGTGTGACGGCAGTCACTCCATGTAAAAATCAGTATCTTCGCCAAATCCTTAGGCTTATCGTAGCGGACCACGCCAACCCTAATGGATTAGGAAACGGATGCGTGATAACGCGAAGGAGAAGTTGTATACAATCCCGTCCCGGATCGCTGCCGCTTTTCCCGCTTCTGTGGGTTTCGGCTTTTAGTGTGGAAATATTCGCTTGCTTGTGTTTATCGCAAATTTCGTGGCCCCCAATCATCGTCAAAGAGCGTACACTTGCGGCCTGTATTATCAATCACTGCGAACGTGCGCAATGCCACCGATAACTTCACGGTCCGGTTAATTTACGTGCCTAACTCTTACCTCACCCGCAGGCGGGAAGCGTTTTTTGTTCGCTAACTACGTAACGATGACTTCATCGTTGACGATTTTTGATCTTTTTAACTGCGGCTTCTGCAGGCGAAACTTTTTGTTCTTTTGTACTGCGATAGATCAATAAACTTTTGCTTGAAATAAACTTTAACATCGTTACGAACTTGCTTTCCGTGACTGGGATGAATTCTGGTTGTTACCTGTTAGGGTACCGTAGTAAACAAGGAACTCCCTGTCCGTCCCTGTGTGTGTATATATTTTTTTATGAAACGTGGGTCGGGAGAGGAGGAGTTTACTGGTGACTTCACTCACACATTCCTTAAGAGAAGTAGGGCGCATCAAAGCAGCCCGTCTAGGGAAGTAGACCTCCACCTCACAGAAAACCGCAGCCAAATAACAACTCCCTAGAGGGTTGTTATGTTCCTGCGTGTGCGTGAGGTCACCAGTAAGCTCCCAGGGAGTTGCTGTGTAAGCAGCAGAGGAGGCATCGCGCGAGTGATACTTAATATATCGCAAGCGTTAATAGGCTACAGTACCCGCTTTACATCAGGTGGGCCGTATGCTTGTATGCCTCCCGACATAGTATAAAAAAACATACAGGAATACAACAACCGTCCAGGGAGTTATATTTGGATGCGGTTTTCTTGGAATGTAGCTTAACGACTGTCATGTATCGACGACAGCCGGGACCGACGGCTTGAGGTGCCGGAGCACGGAGAAGCTCGAGACAGATAAACCCATCCATAGACTTACGCGGTGGACATGGCTTAACCTACGCGTTCTATTCGGTCAGAATGACACGCGCAACAACGCCATTGAATACTCAAAAACTTAGTGTTTACTAGTAAAAACAAAATTTTTGATGGAGATATGATTTGGGGTCAGGGGCGGCGTGCGCGGCCGCTGTACCCCACACCCACATTTAGTGAGCATCCAGCCGGATGTGGCATACAAATTAACCACGATGCGGCGGCGCAACATGCCGTCTGGCATGGCCCTTACACCATAGCCCATTGTGTCCATGCCTCCCAACGAATTAATGTTTTGAACGTATTTCCACAGAACGAAATCAACAGCCGGTATGAGCGCGTGGCGACAACTTCACACCGGTACACTAACCTCGGGGACCTTACCATCAGCCCTATACAACGAACCGTTCACAATGTGACGCAAGACCGGTAAGTTATGAACTTAAAACAATGTGTCAAGTTATACATGACACACACACATGACGAGCTCGGTAGCTCAGTCTTGAATGACGCGACTTTGACACTAACGCTCGTGGATTCGATTCCCACACAAGGCAAACATTTGTGTGCATGAACATGTCTCTTTGTCTTGGCCTGGGTATTTTCTATGTATAATAAGTATGTATTTACAAAAAAAAATGTATTTACGTATGTTTATCAGTTGTCTAGTACCCATAACACAAGCTTCGCTTACTTTGGGGCTAGATGGCGCTGTATAATTTGTCCTACAATATTTATTATTATTATTTATTATACATATATTGTATGGGAACCTTAAAAAAAAGAGATGTTATATGTTTATATATTTTAGCGTTATCCCTTTTCTTAATCCATTAGGTTTGGCAAAGGCCGCTATTCCTAACCCTGAGGATTTGGGGAAGATACTTATTTTGACGTGGAGCGACTGCCGTAAGACCTCCACAGCCCAGGGGGAAAACTAGACCTTTCTTACGTCAGGTTACACATCTTTCGAAATATAGTTTCTTGGAAGTCCTGGTTTCTTCTCGATGTTTTTCTCTACCGCCGAGCAAGTTAAGATAATCTATACAGATAAATAAAATTGGAGTGTCTGTTTGTAATATTAAAATAACCGCTTCTTACTAAATGCATATGGATGTATACACGGTACGTATACCAAAATGAATATTTTTCAATTTTTGTCTGTCTGTTTGTTCCGGCTAATCTCTGAACCGGCTGGACCGATTTTGACGGGACTTTCACTGGCAGATAGCTGCTGTAATAAGGAGTAACTTGGGTTATTTTTATTTTAGAAATATTATTTATTTTTATTAATATAAATAAATAATAAATAAAATAACTATTCCGCGCGGACGAAGTCGCGGGCAGAGCTAGTTACAAATATGTCCATAAATCCTAAAATAGGAATTTAGTTACATACCAGGACTTGAACTGGGGGCCAGTTGCTCAATAGGCCGGTTACTTATCAACTGGGCTATCACTGCTTTGTGTATGTTTAATAGTGTTGCAAATAGTTATGGACGGCGGTCTTCTCTTATGTACAAAATTAATCTTTTAACCCTCATTTTAAGATAAATTTATCACGTTTAGGTAGCTAGCTTATATGGGTCTGTAGCCTTTCATCCTGCCATGCAATTCTCTAAGCGACTCGTAATGGCTGTGATCACAGATGTCACAGCTTTGACATTGTCTACTGGGATCACGGCTAAATTATTTGATATTCTATAAGGCTGTAAGCGTACGCGAGGCTGTTTGCCTTGTAGAATTCCAATTCCAAACGCAGCCTTGCGGCGCGAGAGTCGCACAACCATGAAAAGCGACACCAAAGAATTGCAATTTTGTGTTCAAGGCTGTAACAGCCGATGTTTCCGAGGATGTAAGGACGTTTGCTCTTACAGAATTGCATGGCTGGATACAGGAGTCGCAATTCTTGATTTGTATAACCTTGTTTTTTTATAATGTCTGGAAGCTGACACATCAACTACTGCCTAGGAGTTGTTGCTTTATGAGATTTCCACTCAATCCGGAATACCCCAAATACGGTGCTCTTTACAGATGACCAAAGTTTTTTTATTCCACTAAAGTGGCAAACAGGCATAATGGTAAACAGTCACCGTTTTCACAGTTCACCGGCAAGGACATTTGCAACACCAGGGGTGTCACTCTATTACTCTAGCATTTGTTGTGTTCCTTCGAGCTCCTACGATGCCAGGGAGGGCAGCAACGTGCGGGTGTTTAGTATTTCAAATGTGTTGCAATCACTATAAGCTAGTAGCTCATACTTATATGCCATCCAACCAAAAAAAGTTACCTACTGTTATACCGCGCTGTTACACTACTTTGACATCAACGTTCTCACACCGGACAAACATTGGTGTGCATGAACATGTCTGTTTGTCTTGATCTAGGTGTTTTAAGAGAGGAAGGGCGCATCAAAGCTGGGCAGCTGTGTGGGGTAAGTACCTCCGGCTCACAGAATACCGCAGTCAGAAAACAACTCCCTAGAGGGTTATTGTGTTCCTGCGTGTGAGTGAGGTTACCAGTAAGCTCCCTAAGGAGTTGCTGTGTTAGCACTTGCGATATAAGTATCGCGCGAGTGATACTTAATATATCACAAGTGTTTACAGGCTACAGTAACCGTTTTACATCAGATGGACCGTATGCTTATATGCCTCTCGACGTTGTATGTTAGAAAAAACCATAATATGTATCAGCGATTGACTTTGTAAACAAATAATGCACGACGAAATCGCAACCGCAACAGTTGGTACAGCTGGCGCATGCCCAACATTTTTCTTCATACAATTAATGCGAAATGTCTACTGACGTATATAAATGTACAGTCCTAGACAGTGTACATTGCACGTCAAGCTAGCACGTGTTAGATTCGCACAAGTATCTTTTCCCCAGAACAAGAAAGAAAGAAAAAATAAACTTTATTATACAGCGTTCTACAACTAGAAACATTACAAAGGGACATTACACTTCATCAAACATCAGTTAACAATTTTGCAACACTTTATACAATAACGTTCAACATTATAAAGTGTGTCGCAGTGCTCAGTATAAGAAGAAGTCACTCAATATGAGCCATGGCGCAAGCCAGGCGCTGGTATTCTGTGAGACCATGTGAACATCATTGTTCATGTGATAATACTGATAAAGTATAAACGTGATATACACTCATGGGCACATTTGACCGGCCACCTATCTACTTATGTATTTCTTCAAAATTCTATCGTAATTTAATTAAATTTGTTATATCAATACATTGGGTGAACCTTTACGAACATAAATGAATCATGTATAAGTTGTGAAATCGTTTAATTATGACAAGAAAAAATTAATGAAAGCAGTTTTCTACATAAAAATAAAAATTTGTAAAAATGTTCATTTTAAAAAAGTGCGTTCTAAATTATCGAGTTAGTATAGTGTGTATTCTCTCCTCTGGCCCTAATGATCTCTTGCGACCGATTAGAAAGCCCGCCCATTATGTCTTGGATGTCATTTTGGGGAATGTTCTCCCACTTCAGTTTTAAGCTCACTGATAGTCTCAGGAGCTAGTGTACACTCCGGATCCGTCTTTTGAGGTTGTCCCATACATGCACTTTGGGATTCAGGTCAGGACTCCGAGCTGGCCACGGTAATCGCTGAATATTGACGGCATTCATGCAAATAATCGGTGACAACTCTCGCGGTGTGTGCACGTGCGTTGTCGTGCATTAATACAAAGTTTTCGCCTGTGAATGACGCAAACGGATCACATGTGGTTGTGAGACTTCTGTCACGTACCGGCGAGCATTAACGCTGCTTCTATCGAAGATGACCAACTCTGTACGGGCGTCGTACCCCATACCATTATCGAGCCTCTCGTAGCCCACTGTTTCAACTTTACTGTTTTCCAATGTTCCGAAGTGCAATTTAAATATTCTCGAGCAAATCCAAGTCTTGCCCTTCTGTGAGTTGCGGTCAGTTCTGGGACTCGAACTGGTCGAAATGCTCCCAGATCCCTCTCTGCTAACCTTTTCTTATTGTTCTAAGGCTTACTTACATTTCGTACTTCAAATAAGCTGTTGCGAGCCTCAGAAGCCGTAGTGAACCAATTTAGAAGAAAGTTAGAGACGATGTAACAATCATCTCTCTCTGATGTACACCTTCGTCGGCCTTGCCTTGGCCGTCTTATATAGAAACCGATCTCTTTGTAACGCCGGATAGCATCTTGAATAGTGCTTCGTGGATATCCAAGCATTCGTCTAATCCGACGCTGGCTAAACCCAGCGGCTGCAAGTGCCACAGCCCTAGCTGCTACAGTAGCGTCCAGTGGCAACGGTACACCAACAACTTTGTCTTATTCGAATAAATTGTATCACAAGAGTTTAAAACAAATGTATCCTTCACACAAACGAGCGGCAAGTAGGTCAAATTTGGACTAAACTGATTATTGTTGAATAAAAACCACACAAGTACCTAAACAAAACGCGGGTATGATTGTTTATTGTAGATTATACCCACTTATCAAGTAAAGCTTAATAGTCAAAGCGGAACGTAACATAAACAAACGACATGGGATTTGAGATGAGATGTGCCCATGAGTGTACATCGATGTGACGAGTGATTTGACGTATCGTTTGGCATACCATGTTCTTAGTAATCCTAAAAGCATTGGGTATCGAGAACTTCAGCACAGTTTAGTTTTTTTTCTGTACCACCAAAGTGGCGAACAAGCATACGACCTGCCTGATGGTAAGTATATGCCGTACACTATGTACACGAGCAACACCAGGGGTGTCACTCGTCCGTGACACCCCTGATCTTTGATTTCTTTTTATACAATGTCGAGACGATTATAAGCATAAGGCCCACCTCATGTAAAGCGGTACCCTAGCCTATGAACGCTTGCTGCATCTCCTTAAGAGCTTACTAGTGTGCTCACTCACACGGCGGAACACAACAACTCTCTAGGGAATTGTTATTGGGCTGCGGTTTTCTGTGTGGTAAAGGTACTACCCCAGACACCCAGACCAAGACAAACAGACGTGTTCATGCACACAAGTGTTTGTCTTGTGTGAGAATCGTTGGTGTCATAGTAGCGTTACTAACCACTTCGCCATTGAGCTCGTCAAAACTACAGCATCCGCCTCCGTCTGTAAATCAGCTACTCTGCTGAGACGTGGACATTTTTGCTGCCACAGTTGAATAATAAATAATAATGGTTTTCAAATGTTTCATAAAAGTGTTACTACTGTTTATTATTATGCAGCAAAATAAATTTTATTTCTTCCTTCATTCTCTATCTATTTAGATACGAAACTTGTGTGAACGTACGCATCGAAAGTAGAACCTGTTTTATGAAAATAGGTTTAGGTGTCATCTAAAAAGGAAAATTAGATTTAAAACTCGGCTAACATACGTGACTAGTGGAGCTTAAATGCTAGTAAAATAGCAAGGCCAACAAGTGGTGACATGTTTTTTGTACACATACATTTGAATGTATGGGTCAAGGTGACATACGCCATATAATGCATTTGAAGATACACGTAGCGTATTGTATCTATAAATATTTTTGAACACAAACAAACCAAACCCTGTGCTGTATTTATTAGGTAACTGCTAAACATACAATAATACTTGTATGTGTATATTATACTAGCGACCCGCCCCGACTTCGTACGGGTATATAGATAGAAAGCTTTCAAATAGAACATTTCCTTCTGAAACTATTTAGTCCAATAAGTATTAATATTGTGATACTAGCTGATACCCGTGACTTCGTCGGTATTTTTTCCGTCTATACTTTCCCGTTTGTGTGTCAAACGCATGGTAGTGTGTGTAATATTTGTTTTATTAATTTAATGTATTTTCCAAGCATTATTGTAAAAATATTTTAGCTTTCTGCACTTCTCCAAATAAACTTTAACTGTGCCAAGATTCATACTCCTCCGTCCGCGTCTTTTTCGTAAAAAGGGGTACAAAGTTTTTGTTTCTCTATCTATCTATCTATAACTTCACGCCAAATCCCTTACGGGGTAGGCAGAGAGAACCGAGCGCCACGCGACTCGATCCTTACATACCTCACTCGCTTCTTTCACATTCATTGCTCTTTTCATGCACGCTCGCCGGTTTCTAGGGCTCCTGACATCACCTTCTGATAGAACACGACCAATCTGATCATGATAGGTAAGTCTTGGCCTTCCTCGGCTCCTACATCCTTCCACTTTTGCATTGTATATCTGCTTCGTCATTCTTTCATCCTGCATTCTTTCTACATGTCCGAACCAACGGAGCATGCCTCTTCTTATTTTAACACCGACGCTCTCTTTCAGACCAACTCTGCTTCTAACCTCATCATTGCGGATACGGTCTGCAAGCGTTACACCACAGATTTTGCGCAACGCATTTTTTTGTTTCTCGTACTACGAATAAATAATAAGTCTTATTATTTATTCGTAGTTCACGTATTAATATATTGATGTACAGATGAATGTCATCATCTTTTGATTCTATCCGTGCTTTGATTGATTAAACATATAGCCTCGCAGACTTTCTTCGTGAGAAGATGCACGAATAGCCGTGGCGGATCGCTAGTATAATATGTACAACAATATACATACATGTATTATGTATGTTCGAATGAATGAAACGGAATCCTTATAGAGTCGTGTGTTTTTGTCTATACGTGTGGCACAGCTAATTTGCATTGAATCTACTGGAGCAATTAGGTTTAAATTTGGTCCGCATATGAATTTCTGTGACATAAATAAACATAATAAACAAAGGTAAGGTTTTAAAAAATATCTTTCCATTTACAAATCTCATGGTACTTACAATTATTCCAAAACTTCACTTACAATAAACAGTTCCGACAACACGATACTGCTTTACTTGCAGATTACATGAAACCTATAAGGAGTCTATGGTCTTAAAATAACGAGGGAAATTCTTCAATATTGTGCGTACAAACTTATACTTGCACTTGAAATGAATGTAAAAACATATTTTTCAACTACAATGTTAAATTTGTTCTTGGGATAAATTATTTTCATTGCCGTTAACAAATTACGGTCAGATTAAAAAAAAACAAGTAGGTAACATATTCATCGATATATCGAAAGTGACCTACCATGATCAAATTGGTCGTGTTTTATCAGAAAGTGATCTCTAGAACCCTAAGAACTGGCGAGTATGCATGAAAAGAGCCATGAATTTTAAAGAAGCGAGTGAGGTGTGTAAGGACCACGTCTAATGACGCTCGGTTCCTGTATACTTATTAGTTCCAACAAGTTTTACTAGAGACTAGCGAACCCGACAGATGTTGTTCTGCCCGAAAAATAATTAAAAAATCCGAGAACCCGATCGCAGCACCCACCTGGTCCAATTGTGAATTTAAACCGTCTAAGGACCCACTCTAACACACACAAAGTTTCACCAAAATAGGAGACGTTCAGTGTCGTACACACGTACAAAATAATTATACATATATAAAAAATAACCTATATGATATACACAAAAACACTCTCGATTAAGTCCCCTTTTAAACAAAAAAAAAAAACAAAATCAAAATCGGTTCATCCATTTTGAAGCTACGATACCACAGATAGATACACAGAAACACAGATACACACGTCAAAATTATAACACCCCTCTTTTGCGTCGGGGGTTAAAAATGCTGCATTATTCTCGATCCGCGAAGCATCACGCTCTTTTAGAATATTAATAACTAACGACCCGTCCCGGGTTCGCACGGCTAGTAGAGCATATTATGCCTACATGTATTTTCTATCGTTATCCCAAAACTTGACTGTTTCCAACATTTTCGATAATTATCCTCATATTTCAACCGATTTACACAAAACCTTAACAAATTATATACCTACACCTTCCTCAAGAATCACTCCGTCTATTGGTGAAAACCGCATGAAAATCCGTTCAGTAGTTTTTGTGTTTATCGCGAACAGACACACGTGGCGTGGGACTTTGTTTTATAATATATAGCGATATTATAAATGTACATACAACGTTGTATAACGTCGGGAAGCATTCAAGCATACGGTCCACTTCATGTGAAGTAGTTACCGAAACCTATGAACGCTCGCAATATACAGGAATTGGCGTTAGGGCGTGGCCGACCCTGCTGCTACAATAGCAACTCCTTAGGAGCTTTCTGGCGATATCCATTCAGAGAGTTGTTATTTGACTGCAGTTTTGTGATGTGAAGTTACTACTGTGCTTTGAGGCGCCCTACATCTCTTTAAAACACAGACATAAGACAAACATACATATTCATGCACACAAATGTTTTTGTGTGAGAATACGCGGCTTGGTGTTAAAGTAGCTTTGCTAACCACTCCACTACCAAGCTCGTTTCGAGAACTGAGGTTCTCTAATAAAATTTTAATAGTGTGTGTCATTACAAGTGACAATGACAAATGTACAAGTCTTGTTATGTTCCTGTTATGCACGTAAATGACGTAAATGCCGCATTCAATCCGTGATGCGAACATTCGACCTCATAATCATAACTATTAATAAATGCACGAGACTTTTGCGTTTTAGAATCATTTAATAATACTATAGTTTACTATCTATAACACCCGCGACTCGTCCACCCTCCGGCTCCGCCCACTGGTGGGTGCATGGGGAATCCTGCGTATCCGTAAACTCACTGCATAGGTTTAAACTATGAGGGTACAAAAGTATTGATTTGAATAATTGAATCTGTTACTCGTTACCGATGAACACAATTTGCGTGAATTTAGAAACTTAGCTTAATTTAGGCTGAGTTTCTAATATATGCGTAAACTTTAGCTATTTATTCTACTGAAAAAGTTAAGACTAGCTCCAGCTTTTCTTAGTTTTAATGTAAGGTCTATTTGGCATTGCCACCCCATGTCTTATACATCGGTAGTTGGCTATATCCTGTGCTACTTTGACCCTGGAACGTGCCAACTTTTATCAAAGTTCGCGCATCAAAGCAGCCCGTCTGGTGAAGCACCTCCACCTCACAGAAAACCGCAGCCAAATAATAACTCCCTAGAGGGTTTTTGTATTCCTGCGTGTGAGTGAAGTCACCTGTAAGCTCCCAAGGAGTTGCTGTGTAAGCAGCAGAGGGGGCATCACGCGAGTGTTACTTAAACATCAGGTGAGCCGTATACTTGTATGCCTCCCGACGTAGTATAAATAAAAAATATATAAGAAGTTCGTTCATTCAGATCTGTGGGGGTATTCACATTTGCATCTAGTCTTTCATATCAGTAGAAAATTGCGCAGTACGGTGAAGAAATAGTGGTCAATATGTTTGTTTAACATTTCTTCGCTTCGACTCTACGTCAGGGATGTCATGAAGCTTCGCAACCATAGCCGAAACTATCGGAAATCTATATATATAAAAATAATAAATATTGTCGGACAAATTACACAGTGTCATCTAGCCCCAAAGTAAGCGAAGCTTGTGTTATGGGTACTAGACAACTGATAAACATACGTAAATACATTTTTTTTTTGTAAATATATACTTATTATACATAGAAAATACCCAGACCAATACAAACAGACATGTTCATGCACACAAATGTTTGTACTGTGTGGGAATCGAACCCACGAGCGTTGGTGTCAAAGTAGCGTAACAGCGCGTTCCACCGCTGAGCCACCGAGCTCGTCAAATATATATAAAAATGAATGTTTGTCTGTAAGTTCTCTATGGACTCAAAAACGGCTGGACAGATTTGATGAAATTTTCAGTGAATCTTGAGGTTAGCCCAGCAGGTGATCCTGTGAAGTTTGGTAGCGATCATATCACCCGTGCGAAGCCGGGGCGGATAGCTAGTCCGAAATAAAAATCTATCCGTAACCGTAACTGAAATCAAATTTAAAAGTTTCCAATAATTTCGGATGGGCGTTACAAAGACAGAATGATTTTGTTTTTGTTTCTTTACGTAGATAAACCTTAAAGTAAATAGCTAATGTTAAACTAATATGACTGATTGTAACACCAAATGATAACATAGAAATAAAGTCAAACCATTTACCTACTTGTATTATGGTTTTACAATTACTTTTATGTCTAAAATCCATAACCGAAACTAACTGATAATTCGAAAGAATTTCATATCCGTAACCGTATCTGAAACAGGTATAATGTTGTTCCTATTTTATTCAGATACTAAATTTCAAACTATAACATCTCTACTCTGCGTCAGTGGGCCTCGCAGCCAACTCCTTAGGATCTTACTAGTATTATTTCGATCTTTTGTAAAGTACCTACACTTCTTCATCTATATACGAACTATAAACTATCTATAATAACGATCTATAAACGAACAAAAAAGTTTGTACTTTTAAACGCAATGCGCACACGGATGAATGTGAGATTTTATAATTAATCTTAATATGGAGAAGGAGCGCAGAAAGATAAATACAACTATATTAAACAAAATAAAATATTCTTCTTTGTCAGCTCTCTCCGGAGAAATACAAAATGCGGACAATTTAAATCTTTCAATGTCAAATACACATTAGTCTGTAGTCAAACTGTCGCACAAAGTATAGATTGTTGCTAAAGAATCTATATTGTCAAAATTAAATCATATAAAAGAACCCTAATAATGAACAAACTTTAAAATTATATGAATTATGGTCGAATGTCACCCACTGGGCGACCTCTTTATATATTGTTGCGCCCTACTTGTTTTTGAGTCTCTGGTAAAGATAAGTGCTGAGTCATTTACACCCTAAAATATATTGACATTTAATATCGATCATTGCGCACGTGCTGCCAGCTATCGCTAGAACTGGATAGATAACAATAACAAGATAGGTATCTACTGGTACTGCTGTCGTTATGCTTATTACTTCCCCCGATTCTTAGTTATAGAACCAACTTCTTTTTATACCACTAAGATACAAACAAGCGTACGGTTTGCCTGATGGTAAGCAGTTACCGTAGCCTGTAAATATTTGCAACAACATCAGGGGTGTCAGTGTCACCGGACGCCAGAGCGACACGGTGTCACTTC
Source organism: Pyralis farinalis (assembly GCA_947507595.1). NCBI lineage: Eukaryota > Metazoa > Arthropoda > Insecta > Lepidoptera > Pyralidae > Pyralis > Pyralis farinalis. Next base: position 8,034,026 of record OX382269.1, on the reverse strand, counting down.
TTGCTTTAATTAGAATTTCATCTAGTCACGTGTTTCCAGGTCTACTCGCTTCGGCAGCCCAGCGTACAGCGCTTGCTCTACGGACAGCTCGTTTGCGGAGCAAGCGCTGGCCGACACCAGCGTTCTGCTAGACCGCGACCCCAGCTCGGAGCACCTGCCCTACAGGCTGTACAAGATGGCCGGCGAGTACTGGAAGTAAGTGTCTGTTGCGAGTTGTCATAGTCGTCTTAACCATCGCTAGAAACCGATAAGAAGCGGTTGGATCGTTTGTGCTGTACATGTATGAGCATAACATTTATTTTCTACTCCTTGAGAACCAGTCTGCTTGTAATTTCAAATTATATTCTTCTTAATATTTGAAGTAGCAAATTGGACGCTGAGCTGAGTTTTTTTTTTCGTAAATTCGTATTTATGACTCATAAAATGCGTAGTGGTACATATATCAATAAATTTCTGAAAAAGTATTTGCAGGCTTATGCGTTTACCGAGGAGGCAAAAGTTGCGGAAGATTTTCCGTATAATGCCAACTTTTAAATGCAAAAAAAAAAGAAAAAGTTTACTCACTATGAACCAGGAACAAGACATTGGTCACAATTTCATGAAAAACGAAATTTCTATTTTTCGGCGACATTCAGCAGAAAATACCTTCATTTTAATATCAGTTCGTATTTTTTGTTAAAGCAGAAATTAATATTTTGATATGTACAGGTCAGCAGGTTTGTATGTCTAACACCTTCCAATATTCTGTCTTCCAATACACTGAACAATACAGTTATAAGAATGTTGGGAAACCCCCTTTGGCTACAGAACCCTAGATATAGACAATATGAATGAATTGAGTCGGACAGGTGCATTTGTACTTCCTACTTCCTAAATAAAATTTTAATTAAGTTCAAAGTATATTGTCCATTGTATGTCATTAATATATAATGTCAAAATTGTCTAGCCACAGGCATTGTCACGTTTTGTGTAGCCATTAGCTAACCAAAAATTTTGCTACCTCGAGATGGCTGTCTCCTGTATGTTTGTGAAGTTACCATCAATTAGATAAATCAATGTATCGTAATGTAAAGTACGTTCAGGTAGCCGAGATAAAAAATGTAAACAAACATGCAGCGGCAACACCATATTTTATTGAGTATAACAGTCGTCTTCGTTCTAGTCTAGCGTAACCACCAATAGGATATCACTGCTTTTTATTTAGTGTAACTTATTATGTATTTCCACCACCACCACATCAACCCTTACTTATTCCACTGCAGGGATACGGGTCTCCCATCAACCGAAGGAGTTCAGAGCATACTCGACCACGCTGCTCAAATCCGGATTGGCGGAGGCCTGTGTTTTCAAGCCGCCCGAGGACCACTGACTTAGCTTAACGACTGTCATCTATCGAAAACAGCCGGGAACGACGGCTTAACGTGCCCTCCGAAGCACGGAGAAACTCATGATAGGTAAACACATCCATAGACAGGCTGCGGTGGACGTTATTTAACCTGCGTGTTCGGTTAGAATGACACGCGCAACGGCGCCATCGAGCTCTCATTATGTAATTACATTAAGTAAATAACTAGAACACGGACATGACAAAACTTGCCTGCTAAAAAGGTACAGGACTTCAAAGTACTCACAACTCATATTAAACCAGTTGAGAATGCGCAAGCTTGCATTGCCAGAGGAACACCTGGCTCGTCAATTATATAACAATTCAATTTTTTTTTTAATTTGTCGGCCATTTTGACCGTGTTCCTTAAGAGATAGGAACGGTGTTCCTGAACATTCGTATTCTACTTTTTTATGCTGAATCCGAATCTGTAGTCAAAATTCAAATATTCGAAAAAAAAACGCTCACACAGCCAAACATAGATTTCATATAGGAACGGTGTTCCTGAATATTACACTACTTACTTGAACAAATTGTACTTAAAATAGATGTCGATTTTATTTAGCCATAGTCACACGTCATTACTAAATGTGCTACTACTGTTATGTATTTAATTTAGACAGGATTAAGAGAGGTAAGGCGCATCAAACCAGTCGGTCTGGGGAAGTACCTCCACCTCACAGAAAACCGAAACCAAATAACAACTCCCTAGAGGGTTGTTGTGTTCCCTCCCGCGTGTGAGTGGCAGCAGCAGAGGACGCATCGCGCGAGTGATTCTTAAAGTATTACTAGCGTTCATAGGTTCATAATAATTAAAATTTTATTAATGATTCCCGTACCAAAATTTACATATAACACATCAAGTGACTATTACGCCACCGTTTTGGCGTTTGGCGAGCTCGGTGGCGCAGTGGTGAAACGCGCTCTTACGCTACTTTGTCACCAACGCTCGTGGGTTCGATTCCCACACAGGACAAACATTTTGTGTGCATGAACATATCTGTTTGTCTTGGTCTGGGTATTTTCTATATATAATAAGTATGTATTTACAAAAAAAATGTATTTACTTATATTTATCAGTTGTCTAGTACCCATAACACAAGCTTCGCTTACTTTGGGGTTAGGTGGCGCTGTGTAATTTGTCCGTCAATATTAAAAAAAAAAAAAAAATGTTTTTTACCTGCGAGAGACGAGGATGGTGATACATATCACTTGATTTGTAACAAAACTTACTAAAGGACGGCGTGTTTACCATTTTTATGTCAGCTAACGTGTCAGTGAAGTGATCACTGTCTTATGGACACTTTCAACACAGAAATCCCCCATGTTAATGGAATAAGTACCCTTCAAAGTACCGATTATTCCGAGATTCAAATACCGACCGATCGATCGGTAGCCGAAGCACACAAAGTAATTTAGATAAAATTGCTTGTAAAATTGATTTTCGCAAAATAACGCCTGAATCTATTTACTTTACCTTCTATGATAATACGAATGCAATGCCGAATTAGCATCTGTAACGCAAAATTCGTCTCACCTTATACAAAGCGTTACCGTAGCGTATACACATAGATGTTTGCAATACAAGATTTGTCTCGCGTATTGACATTCCCGCTGTTACCGTCGCTGCAAAGTGTGCTGCGTTTGATTATTCTCGGTAACCTAACTCACAGAAAAGAAACAACATTCCAAGGGATTTTTGTTCTACTGCGAAAATTGATCGTTTTGTATTCAATGTCGATAGTAGAGTATTTCATGTATAAACTGGACCGTGCTACCATTATATGTCTAGATCTAGAAATGAGCACTATGAAAAGACTTTTTATACTTGAAACCATCTAATATGTCAAAGTCAAAATCTTTTTATTCCGTAAAAATGGCTACATTTGTTTGGAATCGTCACAATTTTTTTCCCTAACGTGCAGTTCATGACTAGGTGAGCACTGATAAAAATACTGCCAAAAAACTCAGGCATCCCTCTTTTGGTATCCAAACAAATTTACATAATTTATTAATTACATTACAATTGGATCGACTCAATCCCAGGGATTTTTATCATTAATATAGTCAGATACTTTATAATATGCCCTGCTACACAATTTGGCTTTATTAGTAGTTTTAAATTTGTTTATTGACAATTCTCTTATATTGCTGGGAAGTTTCTTATAGAACCGTATACATTGCCCCATAAAATAATTACTTATTTTGTGGAGACGGTTTGCATGTAACACAAGATTATGCTTATATCTAGTATTTATGTTATGAGTATCACTCTTTTTACAAAATGAGTCTATGCTTTTATGGACATACAAAAGATTTTCATAGATATATTGCGATGCGACTGTTAGAACATTTATTTCTTTGAATTTTTCTCTAAGGCTCTCCCGGGGACCAAGTTTGTAGATAGCTCTTATGGCTCTCTTTTGCTCTGCTCTCTTCTGCTCTTATGAACATATAACTCCACGACAAGTCCCTTGCGGAGTATACAGGGAGAACCGAGCGCCGCATGAACTCACAATAATAGAGGTAGGGGGCATTGAAGCCGCCCGCCTGCGGTAGGACCCCCACCTCACAGAAAACCACGACAAAATAACAACTCCCTGAAGGGTTATTGTATTTCTGCGTGTGAGTGAGGTCACCAATAAGGTGCTAAGGAGTTGCTGTGTTAGCATCAGAGGTGGCATCGCGCGACTGATACTAAATGCATTGCTAGCGTTTATAGGCTACGGTTGCTTTACATCAGGTAGGCCTCTTGTATGCCGTTGTATGAAAAACGTTCATAGCTCTTTTCATGCATGCTCGCCAATACCCAGACACATCTAATGTAAAATTTAAATTCTAAAACTTAAAATTCTATCGACTATTCAATGTCATTTAGTTTGCTTCCAAACAGCCTGTTATCTTTGTCGTTTTTAATTAACTTGTATTTTCGAGGGTAAACCAAATAAATTATTAATTAATGCGGTGCCTGCCACAGTGACAATCGCCCGCTGGCTGGTTCGCGATGATGTTGTTTTATTAATATTTTATTAACTGTGACATTTTAATTAATTTATAATTTATTCATATCAACAATAAACATGGCATTTGTAAAGTGTGTCGATGTCGAGACTGTAGAAGAGGTTGTTTCTCTAAGGTATGTACAATAATTTAGTTTCATGAAATACTTTTAACGGAAGTAATTATTAATTGATAATTATCGTATTAGAATAAGGTATATCAAGGCGTATACTCTTTATTGCTCTGAACATTATTAGGTTGCAACAACTGTAATGACTATAATTTCAAAACCATTGTCTTTACTTAAACTAATAAAATATATATTTTAATAGAGGTGGAGCGCATCTAAAATTGGGCAAGTACCTCCACATCAGTGAGTAATATATAGCTGTGCTAGCAGCAGGAACGGTAACACGCGAACGATACTTCCCATATTGCAAGCATCCATAGGCTACGGTAGCCTATTTACATCAGGTGTGTCGTATGCTTGGATGCCTCCCGACGTTGTATTAGAAATTTCTATAAAATCAAAGTCATTAACAGGTTTTAATCAATGTGTTTTAAAATCATTAAAACTAACGTATCTGATTGAATTAATCTATTCATATAGATTATATACATATAAATCTTCCGTACGTGTTTGTATCACTGAACTCCAACCAGCTTTTTTTTATACTATGTCGGGAGGCATACAAGCATATGGATGTAAAGCAGGTACCGTAGCCTATTAACGATTGCGATATATTAAGTATCACTCGCGCGATGCCTCCTCTACTGCTTACACAGCGACTCCTTGGGAGCTTACTGGTGACCTCACTCACGCACAAGAACACAACAGCCCTCTATGCACTTGGCTGCGGTTTTCTGTGAGGTGGAGGTACTTCTGCTGCGTTGATGCTACCTCTCTTAAAACATCCAGTCCAAGACAAACAGACATGTTCATGCACACAAATGTTTGCCTTGTGTGGGAATCGAACCCACGAGCGTTGGTGTCAAAGTCGCGGCTTTCACGACTGAGCCACCGAGCTCGTCATTTTCGAGCTAGACCGATTTTGATGAAATACTGCGTGTATTTGCGTGAGTCCCTGAATGGTTTAGATTCATAGTTGGACCCGTTAGGTGGCGCTGCAAATCGATTTTAAAACAATTATCGGACACGATGTCGGTCGCTAGCAAAATATTTGTGGTTTTTTTATACAATGTTGGGAGGCAGACAAGCTTACGGCCTACCTGATGTAGTGGTTACCGTAGCCTATGAAAGCTGGGTAATACATTAAATATCATTCGCGCGATGCCACCTCTGCTGCTAACACAACAACTCCTTGGGAGCTTACTGGCGACCTCGCTCACACGCAGGAACACAACAACCCTCCAGTGGGTTGTTATTGGGCTGCGGTTTTGTGTGAGGCGCTACTTCCCCAGTCGGGCTACTTTGATGCGCCCTACCTCTCTTAAAAACACCCAGACCAATACGAACAGATGTGGTTTATGCACATAAATGTTTGTCTTGTGTGGAAATCGAACCCTCGAACGTTAGTGTCAAAGTCGCATAATTCGCCGCGGCGCCACCGAGCTCATGACAACTTATGTCATCTAACGTTTGACCACTGTTTACACAACGTTAACTGTAGTTTCACTGGCATAAAAAAACAACATGTGGTTTATGTTTGTTTTCCTAATATTTGACTTGAGATTGGGTCGTTTCATAGAAGAGTTTAAATGGAATGCCAAGTTTATTATGTTTGTGACAATACAAACGAGGGCGACTTTACACAAACAGGCGGGTTTATGTAAAGTTGTCACTCGCTCACCGAAATGTAGTGTTATTGCGTCTAAATATCTCATCAATTCGAGCCCACTGACCAATAGGAGGATATTTTAACCAATAACCCGATAAGCGAAGCGATGTTGATTCGTGAACAACCAATAAAGATAAAAATTCTTTATTTGCCTCACCTCAAATTCTTTAGACCCTCACGGGCACTTAGACACGTCTTACATTTTCAATATTATATCTTGTTATTTTTTTAAGATTATATCTTTTTTGGTCATTTTCAGCATTTCAAATCAATGGTCATTTGAAGCGAAGAAGAAATGCCAAAAGAAACTTGCCAATATAGGTCTTTTTTTCCAAATCATCTTATACATATTACAATAAATAACAATAATAGTATTTGTACACAAATGTATCCCTATGTATATATTTACACCTAGATAAGTAACTATATTAATAAGGCCAAATTTTCCTTCCTTGCTAACCCTACCTTCTCTGTACGCCGATTCGTTACCTTAAGGTTGCCTTGAAAAGATTGCTTTTAGCAATAAGGCCGCCTTGTTGCATAATAAATATACATGTTTTGCTATTTTTTAAGAAATTTCCTGTAACAATTATTATGTAAATAAAGCTTATTCTATCTATCTATCTATCTAATAAATATAATGATATAAGTGTACATATAGTGATATCAATACTACAATTAAAGTTATATTAATTCAAATATTATTATATTAGTTATAAAATTCAATAAGAGCTTGACATTCTTCTAATACACCCCCCAACCCGTAGCGGTGAGTTGAGTTATTAAGTAAAATTATTTCATCGTTTCTCCATTGCCTATTTCCTTTATAACTACTCATACTCATCTCGCTGTTGGGATGTCCCTTCAACGGAAGATGTTTATGGCGTACTCCACTGCGCCGTTCACTAACTTCATGACAGTATTCTATAACTATAGGGATCGACAGCACTACGTGCACTCTGAATAAGCTAGAGAAAAATATATCCACCCATAAGCTACTGTCGACATCGCTTAACCTACGCGTTCGACTAAATTGGAAACGCTCAACGACGCCATTGAGCTACTGCTACATCAATGTCTATAAACCTTATCTTCAACCTTCACCGTGGAGGGTACCTTTCCTTTGCCACAACGATTGTCATGTTTTTAAAATGCCATACATTAACTGGTATTATAGATTTCGTAAGTTTTTATGAGAAAACATGAAAATTGGGCATAGTTATTACAACCAGTGTTACTTTCTCTGAAATAATTAATAATAAACTTAAATATGAAAGTATTTTTTTTTTGTATAAATATCTCGCGAGGGTTTATCATACGAAGAGGTTAATCCGTATATTCTTCATATATTATTTTTGTTATACTTTTTTTTTAATTTTATCGCAATTGGATGACGGTATGGCAGCGTATAGAGCACGGACGAACAACACATCTTAACTTTTATATGTAAGATGTGTTGGTTAGTTTAGAGTTATTTTCACAAATGTTCAAAATTTTATTGTTCCCCCTTCTGTATCTAAAGTTTTCAATTGGAATTATAGTTTTTGGGAAACTACAGCGATCACATGTACATTTTGAGAAAAGTCGAAATTTTTTTTTTAATATACTTCCTACTTTCCCTCTTGTATTTTTACCGGTTAATTCTTATTATGAACAAATTAATTATAAATTTGCAGTGATAGCCCAGTCGATAAGAAACCGGCCTACTGACTAACTGGTCCCGGTTTGAATCCTAGCGGGGGCTTGTACCACTAAATTCGTATTTTCGGTTTTATGTACATATTTATCACTTGTTCGGCGGTGAACGAAATTATATTTTGAAAGATGTGTGACCCTAGCTTAAGAGAGATCTGGTTTTTCCTCTGGGTTATGGAGGTCTGACGACAGTCGCTTCATATAAAAATTAGTTTCTTCGCTAAATACTTAGGTAGCGGGCGCCACCAATACTAATGGAGTAGGAAAAGGGATACCGCGAAGAAGTTGGAGATTTTCATTATAAACAAAATACATAAATCGTAGACGTTTCCTACGTTACTGAACAATTGACGTGCGAATCCGACTGTCACTTGACCGGTTTTTTTATTATTCAAACTCTTAAAATATTAGGTTTGGGATTGAATTCAATAAAATTCTTCTCTGCCTTTTAGGCTTCTGTAACGAAAAACGTGGAAAAATATATTTTTATATATTTGGTTCTTGCTAAAATCCCTGATCCTAGGGCAACTGTAACTACCCTAAATGATAAAGCTATCACTATTGTTACTACGTTTGCTTTTGAAAGATTTTCGTTTGTTGGAGGCGCTAGTCGACTCGCCATTGATATTGAAGTTTGTTAACTTCCATATTATCAGCCATGCAATTCTGTAAGAGCAATCATCCGTACATCCTCGGAAACATCGGCTGTTACAGCATTGAACACAAAATTGCAATTCTTTGGTGTCGCTTTTCATGGTTGTGCGACATTAGCGCCGCAAGGCTGCGTTTGGAATTGGAATTCTACAAGGCAAACAGCCTCGCGTACGCTTACAGACTTATAGAATACCAAATAATTTAGCCGTGATCGCAGTAGACGATGTCAAAGCTGTGACATCTGTGATCACAGCGACGCACACAGCCATTACGAGTCGCTTAGAGAATTGCATGGCAGGTCTCGGTCAGGTTATATTAGAAACGAAGTAAATATACTGACATTTTTAACTCGTCCTGATTTTTAGAAATCATCAATAATCCTATACAAACGAACTATGCGGTCCAAGAATTACGAGTCGCTTAGAGAATTGCATGGCAGGTCTCGGTCAGGTTATATTAGAAACGAAGTAAATATAATGATATTTTTAACTCGTCCTGATTTTTAGAAATCATCAATAATCCTATACAAACGAACTATGCGGTGCAAGAAATGTACGGACTCCTGCGAGCGAGTATAACTATCACTTGTTTATAGAAATAATAACATGTATATTATCACTTAATTAACGATTATTGCGAACACACCCTATTAAAGTATGGAAAAAAAATCAAATCCTGTTGAAAGAGCAGTTGATTTATACTAGAGGTGTGCGGTAACTTATTTTTTTCCTTCTAATTAATTAGGATAAAGTATTACAAGATATTCTATTTATAGAATTGAAAATTACTTAATAATTATATAAAATTTTACGAAACAGATATACAATGCAAAAGTGGAAGGGTGTAGGAGCCGAGGAAGGCCGAGACTAACCTACCATGACCAAATTGGTCGTGTTTTATCAGAAGGTGATGTCAGAAGCCCCAGGAACCGGCGAGCGTGCATGAAAAGAGCTATGAATGTTCTCTCTGGCTACCCCGCAAGGGACTTGGCGTGAAGATATACATACATACAATTTTATTTATTTAGTGGTAGGTATGATTTTTCTCTCTTTCAAGGCCTCTAAATAATCACCGTAAAATATCTGCCTTCAGAAATTGCCGGGAAAATATTTGCGGCTCCTAATACTGTCTTTCTTTCAATTGAATCTAGCCGCTAAGAGCCTAGACTGTTTATCGATTACTCATAGTCTAATACAAACACAGCGAGGTACAAAGCTGCGAATTCCAACGTACTAAAGCGACTAAACAGACAGTAGTAGGGCAGCGAGAATAATGTAAGTCGCCGCTATATTTGTACTACCGTTTGCACGCAAATGTCAAACTGCGCTCGCTGGTTGCGCCGAGCGTCCGGTACGGGGCGACCGCCGCCCTCACTCAACTCATAAAGTGCATTTTACTAGAGTTCTTTTACTTAACAAAGTGGTTTTTAATTTCAAAAATGGAAGCCTTTTTTAATTCGACTGTAAATTGTGTGTGTTTCTGTAAACATACTTTGAATATTTATTCGCAAACATGTACCGTCGTACGTGAACTTTGCAGCAATAGTTAACCTACTTTAAAATAATTAATTGTTGTTATCTCTTCAGTGTTATTATTATTAAACATATTAAACTAAAATTAACAAAGTGAACTTATCTCTGTTTGAAAACTCTTCCAGCCAACCTTTAATTGCTTGTTTTTATTACCAACACTACACGACGTCATCTAGTGCTAATCTAAGCAAATCTTCTATTATGTGTACTAGATAATTGATAAACATACGTAAATACATTTTTTTTGGTGAATACATACATAATTCATGTACACAACAATACATAAGCTTTGTACGGGAATCTTAGCGGTAGTATCAAAGTGGCTATTGTTAACTATTAGACTATCGGAGTCAACAGTACGGGGCTAATTCTATTACTTGAAGGATTCAAATACCCATTTGAACCCTTCAAGTATTAGGATACACCTTCCTAATACTTGAAGGGTTCAAATGGGTATTTGTTTATTAGAGCACCCCAGGAATTATGCATGAGTGTAACGTGTGTCCTAAAATTAAAATTGACGAATTATGACGAGCTCAGTGCTTCAGTCGTGAATGACGTGACTTTGACATCAACGCTCGTGGGTTCGATTCCCACACAAGGCAAAATATAATACTTAATATATCGCAACCGTTAATAGGCTACGGTACCCGCTTTACTTCAGATGGGCCATATGCTTGTATGCCTCCCGACGTAGTATAAAGAAACCTGCTGGAAAGTGACTACCAATGACTGCTAAACACAAGGCGTCGTGGGTTCGATACCTGTATGATACAAGTATGTTTGCATGAACAACAACAACGACATCTTTACGCAAGTACATTGCGGGGTATATTAAATTCCAATTTTCAGTAAGTTCATACAAAAGACTTAGGAGCCGAGGAAGGCCAAGACTTACCTGTCTTGGCCTTCCTCGGCTCCTAAGTAAAAGAAACCATGGCCAAACTGATCGTGTTTTAGCGGAAAGTGATGTCAGGAGCCTTAGAAACCGGCGAGCGTGTATGATAAGAGTAATGCATATTATAGAAGCAAATAGGTTTGTACTACTCGTGTGGCGCCCGGTTCTATATGGGATTTGGCGTGAATACAATAGAGAAGCATATTATGCATATGTTTATCTGTTAATATAACCCAAACAATAGGTTTTTTTTTAATGCCACTAAGGTGGCAAACATGCGTACGCCCTGCGTGATGGTAAGCAGTTACAATTGCATTGCAGCATTTGCAACACCATCCTTGCGTTGCCGACCCTACAAAAACCTCACGCCTTTCTTGAAGAACAGAACCCTATGCTGTAGTCCCTAGGAAAAGTCTCGCCTTTGCTTAGTTTAGAACTAGATAGCGTTTAATTTATTGTGATTACATAAAAAATTGCAAACACAGCGCGTTTTCGTAATCAATGTAAAACTTTACAAAATTACCCAATAGCGCTTCAATAAACATGTGCGGTTTTTAAGCCATAAATAGCGTCGAGATACGGAGTTTCAGCGGCTAATAGATGAATCATCGGCTGTTCACTTTGTGCCTGAAGTTTCCTCGTGATTCGCAAGTGTGGTGGACGTGTGTAGTGTAGACAAGTGAGTGTCACTCGACCCGGCGTGATCGACCATGTATGAAGGGCTTAAGTACACGGATATCTCGAGGTAGGTACAGGACACGTAGTGAGATAACACTATAGGAGCTCATATGATCTTCGGTATGCTTTTGTGAAAATAGTGTGTGTTACGTGTTATTGTTACACTGTATTTCAAAGGTAGAGCTTCATGACTTCGCTCGGCGTTTTTGTGTTATCTTTTGCAAAATGTATTGTAGATGAACTTAAAAATATAAATCTTATTAAAAAAATTATTCAAATCTATATATGTGTTTTGAAATATGTATATTTATGTATACAACAAATGCTGCAGCAGCTGCAGTTTTTTCACCAAATTCTTAGGCTAAGGTAGCGGACTGTCTCAATCCTAATAAATAAGGATACGGGATAACACCTAAGAAAGTTCTAATGGATACATTACTTTGTTTTAATAATATACATGCCTCTTTTTCTACATAATCTTATGTATATAATTCTGATTTTGATGATTTTTTTGTGTTTGTATCAGTTGTTTGGTAATTTTAATACAATCATTGACTCTTGAATCTCTTATTGAAGACCAACTATTTTATAATTACTAATACTAATTGACATATCACTTTTTGTTAACCAATGCGCAGTCAAACATAAAATATCAATGATGTATTTTTCCATAAACAATTGTACTACATTTTCACAGCCAGGAAAGCCTTGAATATTTTGGTGTACAAGATTTAAGTTTTTCTTTCCTTTTGTCTCATTGAGCAGTTTATATCTGCAGTCAAATCGATAAAATTAGTTTAATAGTTTAGATTCACAATTGGACCAGGTAGATGGCGCTGCAATCGGATTTTAAGTCTTTTTTATTATTTTCGGGCAGAATAACTACTACTGGACCCGTTAGTTATGTATAAATTGTAATATTACTAATTAAAAAAAGGGGCTACTAAAAGGAGAATAACAATTTATTTAGGACTGATATTGACAATAAAAGATTATAAAAAAAGACAGATTCTAAAGTTCGGTTAGTTTTGTCTTCGAGGACTCGCGTTGGTTCGATCTAAACAAGGTTCACTGTTCACTGGTCGGCAGCACCCGGTCACGGTCCGGATGGAAATGTAGGCCGCCGGCTGTAGAGGAGCTCGATACCTCACCTCAGCCGACGAGCGGGTCCGTGAGGGGCGGACGTCGGAGATCACAAGACGCAGTAGAGAGTAGGAGTCGGTGGGGAGCGCCTTGCGGTCTACCACCGCAGCGGTGGAAAGGTGACGCCGCCGCAATACACCGCGTAGCCCACACAGCAGAGGCTGGAGGTCACAGGCGGGGTAGTCAGTACAGCGTGTGTTGCTGATCAGATCTCAGCGTAGACTGCCGTTGTTCCTTCTCGTCGGTCGTCGACAGATTTTTTTTTAATTTAAGATATTTTTCGTGACGTGATAAATTTTGACATGACATGCCGAATGAAGTATCTACGAGTATGTACAAATACTCGTAGTAAAAAGCTCATATATGTATGTTTATAATGTTATAACATGTAGAAAAGTTTGTAATTGTTGTCGAGCTCACTACAACAACCCAAACGAGACCAAACTAATGGACCTAAATGAATTTACAGTTTTACATTGGAGAATCGAATTTCAACCAATTAGATTTATTGCATTGGCGTGGGTACGAGTATGTACCACTAAATTCGTGTTTCGGATTTGTGTACATATACGATATATGTGAGGTATTATTATAGTATATGTTAGAAATCACGCTCTATATAAAAACAGCCCTGTAGGGAGTGGATTTGGACGTAATTTTCTGTGATACCTCACCCCAGATGGGCTCCTTTGATTCGCCTACCTCTTTTAAAAACACGCAGACCTAAACAAACACACAAATGTTTGTACTGTGTGGGAATCGAACCCACGGGCCTTGGTGTTAAAATAGCACTAACCGCTCCGCCACCGGGTTCGTCATAATTTATCTATACAAATTAACTAAAATTGGGAGTAATGTTAAAAATAACGGCTTTTTTTATTAAATGCATGTGAATATAAACGTACGTATCTCAAAAAACATTTATTTTTTTATTTTTATCTGTGTCTGTTTATTTAATCTCCGAAACAGTTGGACCAATTTTGACGAGATTTTCACTGGCAGATAGCTGATTATAAGGTTATAAGGAGTAACTATATTTTAGAAAAAGTTTTGGGGTGCCGCGGGGAAAATCCCATAAAATTATGAACAAATTGCAATTCCATGCGGATGAAGAGCGTGGGGACCGCTTGTTATAAGGACATGATTCATTAAATTTATATCTTTTCCAGTAAGTACCCGAAGACTGACTACACGTACTCACCGCTGTCCAAGGACCGCGTGGAGCTCGCGCCCGGCCAGGTGGCCGTGCCCAACATGTCCAGGCGGTCCCTCTCGCAGTTCCGCATCCAAGGGCCCAATACCAGCGCGGACGAGGTCGACACACTCGCCGCCACGTGGACTACCAGCTATGCGAGGAAGCGGTATACGGTAAGGACCTTTTTTAGGGTTCCGTACCCAAAGGGTAAAATGGAACCCTATTACTGAGGCTCCGCTGTCCGTCCGTCCGTCCGTCTGTCACCAGGCTGTATCTCTTGAACCGTGATAGTTAGACAGTTGAAATTTTCACAGATGATGTATTTTTGTTGCCGCTATAACAACAAATACTAAAAAATAGAATAAAATAAATATTGAAGGGGGCTCCCATACAACAAACGTGATTTTATTGCTGTTTTTATAGATAATGGTACGGAACCCTTCGTGCGCGAGTCCGACTCGCACTTGGCCGATTTTTTTTATACAACGTTGGGAGGTATCTGATGAGCTACCTAATATAAAGTGGTCACCGTAACCTGGAAACGCTTGGAATATAAGAAGTATCACTAGTCAGTTGCCTCCTCTACTGCTAACACTGCAACTCCTTAGGAGCATATTAGTACTTACGTAGAAACTTATATGTGCGTTTCAAAGCTCATGCGGCAAGTAAGCATACGACCTGCCTGATGTGAAGTGACAGTGTCGATCTTACCCACAGTTTCACAGCAACTCTCTTAAAAAAACATGTTTATTTACTTTCTGTAATTTTTGGAACGGTGTGGTATCTACTTTCTAGTCTGTGCTGATCTCTAATCATTCCATTTCGTTATTTTACCGAATTTCCGGTGAGCAAGTTGTGTATATGAAATGCAATAGGAAAAGGCAATAAGAGATCTGTATATACATAATATGATTCATCAGGTGTCTGAATACGTGAATATGTTAAGTGTCCTGAGTTATATCCTCTTCCTGCACTCACATTTTTATACAAAGTCGGGTAGCAATCAATCATACGACTAACCTAATCTGAAGTGGTTACCGCAACCTATGCACTTTCAATACAAGAAGCACCTCTCGCACGTTTCTCCCCCCCTCTTGCTATATTTGAGGGTGTGAGACGCTTTACTCATTATTCAACTTTACATAGAAAGGAAATTTTTTTTAGTTCAAAAATCCTTTCTATATAAACTATTTCTGTGGATGCTGTTCTGATATGACCAGGAATTTCACAACTTTTGAAATAATACCGTTGGTATTGCATTGGTTTTGTTTCCTTCTATTATAAATAGCATTAATTAGAGGAAAACTAGGTGTTTAAACAATAGGATTCATTATGGTATACTGATTATTAGGTAGGTATACTAAGGTATATGAATTGCTAGATGCCTGCCTGTGCTTATTATGTTGATAGATGATAATGCTAATAGAAAGCAGAATAGGAGTACACCCAATTTTATCTATAGTACTTTTGTCAGGAGGTAAGAGGAAAACTTATATGCTTACCATAGTCTATGAATACAGGGAGTATCGCTCGCGTTTTGCCACCACCGCTGCTAACATAGTAACTTTAGGAGCTTACTGGTAACCTCCTCTATCACTCGCAATAATGGATGTAGTTATTTGGCTGCGCTTTCCTATAAGATGGAGGATCTTCCTCAGACGCTTTGATGCTCTCTAACCCCTCTTAAAAACACCCAGACCAAGACAAACAGACATGTTTATGCAAATATTTGTCTAGTGTGGGGATCGAACCCGAGCCTTAGTGTTAAAGTAGAATTGCTAAGCACTTCACCACCATACTTGTCGAAACTGTGTGTTTCCCCCATCAGTTTTCTCCAGCGATGTATTTGTCAGTTGTAGCATAGTGTAACGAATCACATATACAGCGCTTGAAGATGTCACGCGGAGAGGCAAACGTGTCTTTTGATGGCAAGGCACAATAGTGATCAAAAAGCTGGTAAATTTTATTGTCTTATCGTGGAAAGTAATGGTAATCTTATTGTGTGCCACTTGTGGTGCATTGCACTCTTAGCACCTTACGAAATGGTTCATAAGGTAAAATATTACATTGAGTGGTAATCATTATCTTGTTGTAATACATTTGCGACTTTTATGTAAGGATATCCATCTATATGTAGTGTATTAAACCTCAAGCTATTAGAGTATTACTTCGCTGGGGAAATGATTATCGTAGATTTTATGGTCATTTATTTCCCATATTATTTTATTCAACGTCGGGAGACATACAAGCATACGGCCCACTTGATGTAAAGCGGTTACCGTAGCCTATAAACGCTTGCGGTATATAAAGTATCCAATCGCGCGATGCCACCTGTGCTGCTAACAGCAACTCCTAAGGAGCTTACTGAAACACCTCACTCACCACTCACACGCAGGACACACAACAACCCTCTAGCACATGTTGTTTGGCTGCGGTTTTCTGTGGGGTGGATATACTTCCCCAGACGGTCTGCTTTTGCCCTACCTCTCTTAAAACACCCAGACCAAAACAAACAGACATGTTCATGCACACAAATGTTTGTCCTGTGTGGGAATCGAACCCGGAGCGTTGGTGTCAAAGTAGCGTAACAGTGCGTGTTACCACTGCCCCACCGAGCTCATTGTAATTCATAGGTTGAAATATTGTACGTGATTAAAAAATATCAATTGAGCAGTCAGAACCCGTTATATACGTTTTCCCATACATTTCGCGGTCGTATACGACCACCCGGGTTTCGAAGGGTTAATACAAAAAGTAAATAACTAATACAGTAAAACAACGTAAAATGTGTAGATGAGTAATATTGTGCCTATTATGTCTATGTTTATTTATGAGTGGATGTAAGTGTTAATATTGTTATGGCTGAATATGGTTTTCAGTTATATTCTATTCTATTCTATAACTTCACGCCAAATCCCTTACGGGGTAGGCAGAGAGAACCGAGCGCCACGCGACTCGATCCTTACATACCTCACTCGCTTCTTTCACATTCATTGCTCTTTTCATGCACGCTCGCCGGTTTCTAGGGCTCCTGACATCACCTTCTGATAGAACACGACCAATCTGATCATGATAGGTAAGTCTTGGCCTTCCTCGGCTCCTACATCCTTCCACTTTTGCATTGTATATCTGCTTCGTCATTCTTTCATCCTGCATTCTTTCTACGTGTCCGAACCAACGGAGCATGCCTCTTCTTATTTTAACGTTTTCAGTTATAGATAATAAATATATCAATATCTTGTTGAGCCATTCATTACCAGAGGGAGATATTGTACAAAAGTCGTCTGCATAGGTACCTCTGTGTCACCTATTTCTACCGCCAAGCAACTATATTTATATAGCTGTGTTCCGGTTTCAAACGGTGAGATATGGCAGAGAAATTACTGGCTACTGTGACGAAACATCCTTAGGTCACAAGATTGGCAGCGCGCGAGTAACACTCCCGTGGTGTTGCGAGCGTCAATAGGCTGCGGAGACCGCTTACCATCTAATGCCGGCCCATGCTTGCCAATATCTAGTCATATAAAAAAAAATGTGAACGTTTACTATTAAAACAACTCACCGAGCTACTTACTACTTTATGAAAATATGATTGTCGTATAAGTAGGGTATACCTGCGCTTCATGAAAATTTAATGAAATAGTAAAGTACATTCATTCAAATAATAAAGTTCAAATTTGACTAGCACAAAATAAGACCTGATTTTTTTAATATTTATAACAGTCTTTACATTGCCATCTGGCGTACTCTTTTCTAAATTACGTTGAAGCGCGAGTTGTTGTGTTTGCAGCAGAGGTGGGCTCGCACAAGTGATAATTAATGTATTGCGAGCTTTCGTAGGCTTACGGTAATCGTTTTAGGTGGGCTGTATGGTTTATTTATTTCTTCTACCGACATCTTATTTTTATAAAAGACCGGAGATTAGTAACACAAGTATAACGTAATACTTATAAAGAAACCCTAACCACTCCTTTGTTATATTATAGTACCTAAATAATGATTTTTGTATTTGTATATTTGCACCCAACAGGCAGTGGACAGTTCCGACGACGAAAGCGCATACATTCGGGGCAACGGAGGTTACCAACAAGTTGACCAGCGGTGGTTAATCACACGTCTCCTCATAGCCATCGTGACAACCATAACGAGTACCACCAGTAGTGCATACAGGAAGATAGTGGGCCCGTCGCATCGGTACCCCTACACTGAACGGAGGCCGGCAAAAGGTATGTCAGCTTTAAAGTTATACAGGGTTGATATACAACCATACTTGCAAAAGTCCATCAGATTCAAACGCTAGTCAGGCAGGGGATCTACGTAGAAATGAAAATATATAGGCAATGGGTCTACCGGACAAAAATGATTGGAAATCTCTCATATACACAATCATGAATTGAAGAAAAACGTTAATCACGATGTCAAATTTGAATAAACAGTGAATAAATGTCTTAGTTAATGTTATATATAAAAAAGCGAGAAGAGCGCGCATGAGAAGAATCAAGGTCAACCCGTTAACCGCGTCTTATGGCGCTTGGTTTTCTCTGCCTACCCCGCAAGGAACCTGGCGTGAAGTTAAAATCCAAAAAAGGAGTAGGTACTTACCATAATGGACATTTTTCTAAAAATATATTTCTCATGTTTAGTTGGGAAATTCTGAAAATTTTGAGTTGGCGAACTTCTAAGTATGACGTTATTCGAATTAAGAAATCGTTAGGAAACAATGGAGAATTCATAGCTTGGCCGTACTTTGTGTGCCCATTTCGAAACTTCTCGATTACGCTATTATATATACGTAGTTGTTTTTACGCCGGTCCTAAGTAATTATTTGCTAACATAATTGAAATGTAAATAGTTGAATTATATTAAAAATATTTGTTTCGCTACATAAATAAGTAACGAGGAAGATCCTTCCTCACTTCAATCTCAAATACGCCGTCCGAAAATCTAGGTGGAAAGGGCCCAAATCACATGTCTCACTTGTATTTCTCACATCATGAGATATAGGAAGTCTAAAGGGCTGATTTGGAATAAGGTGACTAGATAAATGTGACTTAAATTGCCGGACACGCACAGTTGCTGTGCGAACGCTGCAGTGCAGGATTTTTTAATAGAAAACATGTATTGCCACTGCACTGTTCCTACATAACTCGAGGAACAAGGGTGCTTCTGAAGTTTTGTAGTAAATTGTAGTTTCATCACGATCCGCTCAGGAGTTTAGTCGTGAATAAGTGACAAACGTTCAGAGAGTCAGAGTTACTTTTGTATTAGAGCATATTTATTTATTCATTCATTTATGTTGTCAAACCTAATTGTTGCATCTTATAACAACGTGTTACGCCTTTCATTTCAGCCGGGATCGTATCGAGGACTGCGTCGGCGGTAGCGGCACCGTTCTACTGGTTCTACAGCATCATCAAAACTGTCATCACCACCACGGTGACCACCGTCACTGAAACTGTTGGTATCTTTTTATATTGGCTCGTTTCCACACAAACATAACACCCGTACTAAGACGGGTGCAACACAGTAACGCAACGGGACCACATCAAAGCTCTGGAGAGTTGTTATTTGGTTGCAGTTTTCTGCGAGGTAGAGATATTTGCACAGATGGTCTGCTTGGACGCGATCCAGATCAAGACAATTAGACATGTTTATGCACGCAAATGTTTTTTATACAAAGCATTTCGTAGCCTATGAACGCTTCCACATTAAGTATCACTCGCGCGATGCCACCTCTGCTCCTCTCTAACACAACTCCTCGGCTACTCCCGGTGAGCTCACTCACTAGCAGGAACACAACAGCCCTCCAGACAGTTGTTATTTGGCTACGGTTTTACGTAAGGTATTTCCCCAGACGCGCTGATTTCATGCGCCCTACCGCTTTTAAAAACACCCATACCAAGACAAACAGACATGTTCATGCCCAAAATATTTGTCCCCTGTGGAAATCAAACCTATGTGCTTTACCGTTGACGTATCACTGGTAACACTTAGCCACCGACCTCGTTAAAATAATGTTTTTAGGGTTCCGTACCCAAAGGGTAAAACGGAACCCTATTACTGAGGCTCCGCTGTCCATCCGTCCGTCCGTCTGTCACCAGGCTGTATCTCATGAACCGTGATAGTTAGACAGTTGAAATTTTCAAAGATGATGTATTTCTGTTGCCGCTATAACAACACTAAAAATAGAATAAAATAAATATTTAAGGGGGCTCCCATACAACAAACGTGATTTTTTTGCTCATTTTTGCTCGATATTGATAACGGCAACAGGTAGACGCTTGAAATATTCACAGAATATTTAGTTATATATATTATATATATATATTATACACTTTAAGAACAAATAATTAAATTTAAATAAAACAAATATTTAAGGGGGGCTCCCATACAACAAACGTGATTTTTTTTTGCCGTTTTTATAGGTAGAGATTAACCCTTCGTGTGCGAATCCGACTCGCACTTGGCCGATTTTTTGAGGAGTATCAATGCTCAAAAAATATTTTGGGTGATGGTTATATTCGTTTCCAATGTTTAATATCAACATTTGCTTACTTTCAGGTAACTTCAAATCACGTGGGGGAGAGTGAGGAGTATATAGCAAAGAGTTCCCACGTACAATCTGCCAACAAACGACGATGGTGGCCGTGGTTTCTATTGCTGTTGTTGCCTGCACTTGGATATGGATGTAAGTAACTAAGATTTTTTTTTATATGTCACATGTTGAAAGAATGTAAAATGGAATTCATATTCACAGCGAACTATATAGCTAAGTTTTAACCTGCGACGGGGTAGTTAGTAATGCTACTTTAACACCAAGGCTTGTGGGTTCGATTCCCACCGAATAAAAATATTTGTGTGCATTTAACATATTGTTTGTCTCCGTCTGCATATTTTCAGGAAACCGCAGGCGAATAACAACTCTTTAAGTATTGTTGTGTTAAATCTCAGGGACAAACTTTCTCGATCTTTGGCATCGAACTAAGAGAAGAATGCTTTTCTCATAGCCAATTGTATGTTGCACTTTCTCGAGTAGGATTCCTAAAAATCAATATGTTTTGTTGCCATCTACGAATACCACAGCCAATATAGTATACAGCCTTAAGGTAGACGTATTGGAAACTAAAAAAGTAAAACCTATTAAATTAAATTAATATAAGTTCTCGAAATATATGTTATGTATATTAAAATAAATGTAAAAATAAAACTAAAAACAATATAAGTAAATAAAAAATAAACTTTCCGATTGTAATTAGGGTTATGGATAAAACCTAATAAAAAATTAAATACCACTAAGTACGTACCACTTAAAGTAATTTGTCTGAAAAAAGCTACTTAAGAAAAAACTATTTAAAAAACTCTCTAAAGATACATTTGCTCTTCGTTTATCCCAAA
This sequence comes from Pyralis farinalis, assembly GCA_947507595.1. Taxonomy (NCBI): domain Eukaryota; kingdom Metazoa; phylum Arthropoda; class Insecta; order Lepidoptera; family Pyralidae; genus Pyralis; species Pyralis farinalis. The sequence continues at coordinate 8,012,653 of OX382269.1, read as the reverse complement.
ATATTGAAAAAATAAATGTCCACCCGTGCGAAGCCGGGGCGGGCCGCTAGTATTAAATAAACTGATGAAATTTCATAGTTTTTTTTGGCAAACCTATACAAATTAATAATGTTGAAGTGTCTGTTTGTAAAATCTTTTTTTTAATTTTTGTCTGTCTGCCTGTTTGTTGCTGCTATTCTCAGTAGCGGCTGGACCGATTTTGACGGGGCTTTTACTGACAGATAGCTGATGTTACTCCTTATAACATCAGCTGTCAGCCAGTGAAAGCCCCGTCAAATCTGTGTGTGCCTTTTCTTCTTTCTTTTATTTTAGGAAAAGATTTAGTTTTAATGAAAAGTGCAGCGAGCGGCATGAAAAGAGCTATGAATGTTATTGAATCAAGTAAGGTATCTAAGGACTACGTCTTATGGCGCTCGGTTCTCTCTGCCTACCCCGCAAGGGCACCTGGTATAAAGATATATATACATACAATCAGTGTTGATGAAATTATGAATAACTTCCCTTTCCACGCAGACGAAGTCGCCGCTAGTTAATAATATTAGTGTAGATATTTAAAATAAAAGCGGGACTGTGGCGCATTTTTATATGGCGGCTTAAATGGTAATACGATGTCACAGCAGAGAGTCTTTTTACAAGGAATTGTATATTGAACATGTGTAAATTTTTTAAACATACATCAATCACGTCGTTTAAACATATGTCAATCATGGGCCCAAACAACATGTAAATCTATACATTTATTTCAGCGCACTATACTTACGAAAACTGGGATCATCTCGCTATGCCAAACTTTACCGATTTCCAATTAGATTTGGCCGAATTCACCACCAATTTGGAGCTACCGAAGATCACGCTACCGAACTTGAACATTTTACCGAATATAAGCCTGCCAGACATTAATATAACCTTACCAGATATACGGGATAACCTGCCAGAACTGCCAGAGGTTACGAAGGCTTACAAAGAATATAAGGATATTGTTCAAAACAGAATGGCCGATGCTTCGGATTATGCAAAAGTGGTAGCAGAAAGTTGTTTCGAAGAGGTTGGGCGGTTTTGGCGCGGTGTTTTTGGATGATTGAAAGCTTTATATGAGTACTATTGTTTGCATTTAGAAAATGTAGGGTAATGTACTACGAAGCTGTTTGTTGTTCGGGAGTAGGAAAGATTTTGATGAAGCATAGAGAGGTGCGATAGCTTTATGCTTTATGAAAGAAGTGTCCTTATCGTAAGCGTACTGATTGTGCTAGTTGAATATTGATAACATAAGAAATTATATTTTTGAAAGTTTGAAATTTACCACAGGAAGAGGCACTAAAGTCATTGTTCAAATGACACACAATGTAAATTGATAAGTAATTCGTTGCCACAATAATAATATAAACTTTTTTGGTGTCTATAATTTTTAATATGAAACAGTGTACCTTCGTTTGTCCACTATAATCACTTATTTCGACATAGGTACATGTAGTTTACTCGACTAAAAATGTTAGTACTTGTTAGGATCTAGTGTTACTTTATATGACAAGCACAAAGAAATACCCACCTCATAATGCATATCATTTTTACTGATAGTTTTTTTTCTAAATGCGAACGTAGGGCTTATAGACTTTTGTACTTAAGTCACAACTTTAGCTTTGTACTTTTGTTAAGCCGGATCTTCTGCATGTGTTTTATTAGATTACACCATTATATATAACTATTTCTGCAAACACAATGATGTGTATATAAGCGATTGAAAACATCTCCCGCTTGGTTGAATAGGGTAAGATGTATTACTATATGTTTGTTACCATACTGTCAATACTTTGATTTTCAATTGACATGGTATTAAATTGTTCAGTTAACAATTACTAATTGCAATTACATTTTGGTGAAAAGTATAAGATTATTGAATGATGATATATGTTTGTCAGTTAATATCGTGGTAATTTTGATATGTATACTTGAATAATTTGCATACCTACTTTTGGGTAAATAAACTACTCTTACAATTTTCCATTAGTTGCGCATGTTATCGGCAGGTGACCGCTAGTGTGTGTAAAATTTTCACTTTCCATTAAACACGCGCAGAAGACACGCCTTTATATAATTTATTCATTGCGTTATATTCTAAAAGTCAAAGAGCATATAAACACGTGTAATGTAATATACACGTGTGGAGCTGTTAACGTAAAATTATAATTTTTAAGAAAATAAAAAATATCACGAAGTGTATGTTGCTATTCAATTTTTCATTTAAATTATATTTAAGTAAATCCCCAACTATTTTTTTATTACAAATAGAATTTAAGTTACTTATATGTTACATACATAAAGTTATTTATAAAAGATATATTGATATATCAGTTGTGCAATTCATCAATATATAATTTATTTTGTAATATAATACTAATTAATATTTTCATTCCATAATTCAGATATTTATAATGATTCATAAATTATTTTATAGGTATTAATGCTTTAATTTCTTCATTTTGTCCAATAACTTGGATATTTAATTTTACATACCTTACCTAAGTAGATCATGACGTGGCCATTACAAATTTTATTATCATTAAGTTCAATTATATTTGGTACAAATTATTTTCTATCCAAACTTAGATTTTAAATTGTGCTTCACAAAGAAATGAAATTAAAAGACTAACCCCTAGTCATAGAATTCAGTTTGTGAATAATTAAAATTTTAACATTAGGGCTTAGTATATGTTATTGAAAATAAAAAAAAATTACTACAGATAATCTTTTCAGATTGTCACAAATTTTTAAAGAAATTTGAAAATGTCGTTCAAAGATAAATATGGAAGTGAATAAACATAAAACCGAAATTGTCACCAGGAGTTTTGTTATAAGTTCATTAGAAAACGTATGTTCCTAATTTATTTATAATTATGGCAAGTTTCGTTACTCCTACTCTATTCACTATTCAATAATTTAAAAAATATTTTTGGTTTGTGGCTTTAGTTTATAAGGTGCAATTGTTACTGATTCATTATTATAGTTTGATATTGCGTATGATAAAAACAAGTTCTGTAATAAGCATGCGATTATCTAACTCCGGTCATCGAACATCTTCGACTTTTTTACTTATATTTGCTTCTTGAAGGCCTATGAATGCTTTATTTACTTGAGGTTCTGGCGTGGAGTTATTTTTATTGACCCATCAGAGTCGCCTAATTGTCGATCGTTGATGAGTTACCTATTCGCACATGATAAAGTGGTCATTTTTTGCTTTTTTATAATTTAAAATTCAATTTAAATTTAGCGGTTTTACATTTACAGAGTTTTTTTGTGATATTTGTTTTAATGAAGCACATATTATTATTTATATTTGGTACGCTCAATTTTAAGTAATATTGTATTGTCTAAATAACATTATACGCAACGCATTGATTACATTCAGTGCATATTTGTGACTAACAATGTACCTAAAACACTTTATTTTCATGTAATTGTGTTCATAACTAGAGTTAATTATAATTTTCCGTATGCAACATGTGTTTCTCTTCCCCCCTTTCCCACATTCTTCCCTGTAGACATACTCATACCATAATCCAAATTCGGGGAAGGATAGAGGTCTAAACATCACCTATAAGAAAGTGGACGTATTGCGGACGCTACACTTTTAGGTGAGTTGTTTTTTTTCTATCATTAGTCATATCACTCTGTCCTTCCCTGTCTAAATTGATTAATTACATAATAAATAATAGTTCTAAGTTAATTCCTGGGAAGGACAGAGAAATTACAATGCAATGTAATAAAGACAAAATATTTTTTCAGGTTACAACTACGCGGAAGTGATACTACCTCAAGAGAAACCAGTCATTGTAGACACTTATAAATCACCCCAAATAGTACAAGATCCAGACTTGTCTAAACGCATGGCAGCTCTCGAGGACTGGGCATTGAATGTTGATACGAAACTAAAGTCATTCGACATGAAACTGTCGAAATTCGACAATTTAGAAGCTCAGATAGAACAGTACTCATTGAAGCATTTGCAGCAAAATTTGATCCAAATCTTTAATTTGAATGAGAATAGCGACGCGATCGCAGCAAAATTGAAGGGATATTTCGATAATCAATACGTTACCAAAGAACAGATGCAAGTAATGAGTCAGGAAATCCACGAAAGGTTAATAAGTTCTTGGAAGCCCGATTTAGACGAGGACAAGATACGGGGAATGATTCAGGAGTACTTGGCAGTGTTCGAGAGGCGTCAAATGGAGGTTATAAGGGAGAGGTTGAAGGAGTACGTGAGGGAGGTGGAGGTACACCATCACCATCGTGTGGAGGCTGGATTTGACGTGGAAGCTGTGAAGAAAATCGTCGTTGGCATGCTGCAGGTTTATGACGCTGATAAAACTGGATTGGTGGATTATGCGCTAGAATCTGCGGGTAAGCTAACTATATAACTTCCTTAGTATTGATGAAGGGCACGCTCTACCAACGCAGCGCCTTAAGAACTAGAACACAACAAAACAGTAGGCTCGTGGGTTGTTCTGTAGCTGCTGTCTGAAAGATAGAGGTAAATTTTGCACTCTACTCTGTTTTGCTATTTGTATACATTATGTATATATTGAGGAACATAATATTCAAATTCCGCTACATTTACATGGACAGCTTTTTCGCTAATTAAAAGTCGGCGCTGACACAGTTGATATTCGTGTATATCGCTATTTCCCCGACGACCGTCTTAACTGGCGTTGGTCATTCTTTATTATATAAAATATAAAATTAGTTTTTATTAAAAACTACGTCAGGAGTCATACAAGCATACGGCACACCTGACAGATTGGCTACGGTACCCTAAAGCGGGTAAATTAACGCTTGCGATATAACTCCCGCGATGCTTCCTCTGCTGCTTACACAGTAACTCCTTGGGAGCTTACTGGTGACCTCACTCACACGCAGGAACACAATAACCCTCCAGGCAGTTGTTATTTGGCTGCGGTTTTCTGTGAGGTGGAGGTACTTCCCCAGACGGACTGCTTTGATGCGCCCTACCTCTTGCATATTTGGATTAATTGGCTCTGCATCATCTTGTACCCATTGATTGCCACTTAAATTTTAGAAACCCCGCCTGTGCGCCACGTATTTTGTATTAATCGTATACGGTGCATTGCTAGCATGACGTTGACGTCTCGTTCAACGAAAATTATATATATAAATTATCGTCAAACGCTCCTTATGTTGCTGGTGTCTTCTATTCTATAATAAGGTCATCACTTTAAATCAGATGAACTTAAGTATTTAAGTAAGCACACAGTCCGCCTGACTTCCCAAGTGACATATAAAATGTATGTTTTTTTTTTCAGGCGGCCAAGTGATATCAACCAAGTGCACGGAGCTTTACCAGATCAAGACCAAGCAGTACTCGATTCTAGGACTGCCCGTGTGGTGGGTGTTCACCTCGCCGCGGTACGCACTATCCCCGGGAGCGATGCCCGCTGAATGCTGGGCCTTCCAGGGATTCCCAGGATACTTAGGTAAATAAATAAAACTGCGCTTTCGCTGCTGCGATCCTCAATTTCCGCGCCATATTTGCTTCACAAGGGTACGAAGGATGTTAGTACGCTCTGTACAATAAGTGTCTCCAGTGCTGTCGTCTACATACTCGTAGCAATGAATGATATAAGTATAATTGATATACAGCAGAAATATCTGGGACAGCAAGTATTTGTTCACACCCTGCGGCAGCTGATGTCAGACCTTATCAACCGCCTTCACAATATCAAAGCTGACAGCTAATGACTTAGGAAAGCTTGTTAATACATAATACAACTCGAGAGGACACGGCCTCAGCACCCCTGCTCAGCAGCTTGTATGCAATCTGACCCACTCGACTTTTGAATGTTGAGACAGAACAAAGCCCGTTATATAGTTGAAATTTCAGGCCTTAAGCTGACCGGATGGTAGCTTCTTCCTCGTTTATAGCAGAATTAGAGGCAAAAATACCAACTATTCTTTATGATCGAATATTGTCTAATATTGTAACGTACTCGCAGAACTACATACCGTCACGCCAGTCTCCCAAAGCCAAAACAAAATTGAAAATCGAAGAAAAATCAACATAACACTTTCCTCCATTTATGTATTCAATTGTGTAAAACTGAATATAATATTTATTTGTATGAATTTCAGTGATACGCACATACGCAATAATCGAGGTGACAGGATTCTCTCTCGAGCACATGTCGCGCTTGCTCGCCGTCGACGGCAAGATCGAGTCTGCACCCAAAAACTTCTCCGTATATGTAAGTTATAATAAATCTGTATTTATATCTAATAAAATAAAAAGCTGTGTAATATTTTTAGATATAGATAAAAGTTCAGTACCCTTTATTTCTCTGTTAGCCTATCTATTTCCTTTTTTTGTTTTATATATTGACGCGCTTCAGCGTTATCGGCAAAAAATGTTGGAAACATGCAAATTTATGTATATTTTCTTCAAATTTTGAATAATGATTATAATCTAATTTAGACCGTTGGGGAGAACACTGATAAAATGTAATCGACTGGGATCTTTCCGGTTCTACATGTGTACATCAAGTGGCCATCTGCTTGTATGGTTCTCGACGTTGAATAGTCATAACAAAGCATTTTGAACTCTAAATTGTTTGACATTCATTTCTATGAAAACTCATACAGTTTGATCATATTTTTTTTTGTTCCAGTATTTTCGCCAAATCCTTAGGCTGAGGTAGCGGGCCCCGCAAATCCTAGTGTATTAGGAAGCGGGATAATGCTACGACTGCTAAGAAGAAGTTATCTTTGCAACTTTATGTTATTAAATTTAATAAACATAAAGCTGCTTTTGTGAACTTATGATGATGTAGAAGTTTATCACCATCTTTAAAGTTTGGCTTTTGCAACCACACCTGCAAGTGTTGCATCCAGTCAATTAACTTCGTTTGTTAGTTGATAGTATGTCCCCTAACAACCAGAGTATGATGGTCTGACCGAAAAAGAATGGTACAGTCCAACTGAGCAAGTACCTTCACCGTACAAAAGAGCATAACAACTCTATGGAAGTCTGTTGTATTTTTGTAAGTAAATGAGTTTACCAGTAAGCTGATGAGGAGCCAACTGACGTAGTGTAAAATAAACATGAACAAACATAATAAAAAAGCAGCAAACATATTTATATTTCAAATAGGCAACATACATAATTTTGACGAGCTCGGTGGCGCAGTGGTGAAACGCGCTGTTACGCTACTTTGACACCAACGCTCGTGGGTTCGATTCCCACACAGTACAAACATTTGTGTGCATGAAGATGTCTGTTTGTCTTGGTCTGGGTATTTTCTATGTATAATAAATATGTATTTACGTATGTTTATCAGTTGTCTAGTACCCATAACACAAGTTTCGCTTACTTTGGGGCTAGGTGACGCTGTGTAATTTGTCCGACAATATTTATTTCTTTATACAAAGTCTCTTAAAAACTTGAATATTCACTCGGAATTACTCTCACAAAATGTACTGTTACACCTAAAAATATGACTAAGCATTATTATAAACAATTCAATATAAAATAAAAACACATATCAACTATTTCAAAATGATTATTCCAGGGTCTTCATGGTGAAATGGATCCCGACCCTCATCTCTTCGGCGACTACATGTATGATGCGAACGGCACGTCTATACAATACTTCCCAGTGAAGTATCCCAAAGTTACCAACATCGGCGGGGTTGACTATCCTGTCGCCTACGACATCATAGAGCTGAGAGTCGAAAGTAATCATGGCAATCCCACGTATACCTGTGTCTACAGATTCAGAGTGCATGGTAACCCCCTCTCAGATATCCGGAAAGCCACCGAAGACAGTATCAAAGACAGTGAAACGTAGCGAACACAATTTTTAGAAAGAGAATAAGTGTCTATGGATTATTTATTTAATGTGACTGTAAATAGAGAGATATTGAATGCGATTTTAATGAATTGTGTGAAAATGTAATGATGTGAAGGGATGTGGAACTGTGAAGTGTGCATAAAATGTGTGAAGACATTTATTGACTAAATTGTGTTCAGAGCTTCCAGTGTATAGTTTTATAGTGTTTAATGTTATTACTATATTTCATGCTGGCCATCAGGTTCCTCTAGTTGGATCTCTCAGGAGTTGCAAATTCATTCATATGAATCCCATGTGTGAAAACAAGTAAAATAAGGTCGTGACTCACTTGTCTGCACCAAGTTAGTTGTGTTTTTACAGAAAGTGATATCACGAGCCCTAACTGATGAGCTTGCACAGAAAGAACTGTGAATGTTAAGGATGCTAGTTAAGTGTGTAAGGGCCGTGTCATATGATGCTCAGCTGCTTTGGTCTATACTTCAAGGGAGTTGGCATTGATGTTATGTTTATATATTTATGCCAAGTTCGGTACGAATAAAAAAGAAATATATTGCATTAGATTTTCTTTGGAAATTAGGAAGGAGACACAATTTAGAACCAAAAGAAAAAAATACAAAAGCATGTTTCTGGTTTCAAAACACACGTTCCTACAAAAGAAGTCATGTTTTTAAACTTAATTAATCAATTAAGACAAGTAGGACACAGCCCATCCTGGGAAGTATGAAGGTACTTCTGGTAGAAGATCACTCATTCACAGAAAACCACAGCAAAATAATAACTCCCCTGGAGATTTGGTTGGTTACCATTAAGCTCGAGAGTTGATGAGCAGCGGGGTAAAAAGGCGAAAGTGATGTTTATTGCAAGCGTTCATGGGCTATGGTTACCACTTTACGGCATGTGAGCCGTATGCTTTTATGCCTCCTAACGTTGTATAATATATATATATATATCAAAGAGGATTCTGATGACTTGATGAGTTCCGTCCACAAGCTAGGGCATCCCAGTGGCCGGCAAGCTCCGTGTTTCGTGTTGAAATAGAAGGAGCTCATCTAATACAACATTTTAGAAAACTAGTAGTAACATTAATCTTTGTAAACACTAACAGTGTAGGCACAGATTTGAATAGTGACCATTCCTAGGCTAGTAGGTCGTAAGAAATGGGGCCTTAAATATCGACACCTGCAAGGAATAGCATTGTAAGTAATTTTTTATATTAGTAGTAGTATTACACACAGATTTAGAAAAATCACAAAGTAAATAGAAATCATGTAATACACATTGGCAAGACACCAACGCTCGTGGGTTCAATTCATTTGTATGCATCATACATACATCCGGGTATTTTTAAGAAAGGTAAGGCGCATCGAAGCACCCGTTTGGGAAATACCTCCATCTCATAGAAAACTAAATAACATCCTGGGCGGTTATTGTGTTTCTCTGTGTGAATGAGATCATCAGTAAAGAAAGGGTTTATGTATGTAAGCGCGTTTATTTGCAATAACGTCTAAGAGCTTACACCAATATCATTATGAGATAATCATTAGAATCCTTACAATATGCTTTTAAATAACACAATTTAAAAAAACTTCACTAACTATTAATTCAAGTTTAGATAAGGCAGATCTTTTATTAATTACTTGTTTTATGTTTGAAATTCAATTGGTACTTGAATAAGTCTAGATTAATTAAAACACCACTTTTATTTGTTTGTGAACAACGTTTTTATTTACAAAATCTATTAATAATACAAAATATCTTTACTCGAACTTAGAATACAACATTCATACCCAAATCCAAAGTACAAATTTATGTTAGGAAACACATGGCAAATCCATAAACTACTTTATACTAGTGCATATATAAGACATAATGTCAAGTTTTTTCATATAATCTCAATTATGCTAGATTTAAAAAATCCATATGCATTAAAACAAATAATTCTTTAAATAATTTTTAAGATTTTAAAGAAGTTAGGACTCCTTTGAATAAATCCAAATTTGTGCATAATACATCCTTACCCTAGATGACTGACATTTGCAAGCTTATGATCTACCTGCGTCATTGTGATATCGTTGCTATGCTGATGACGGTCAAGTTTACTTATCTGAAACTCTGAATAAAATTTCGCAGGCAGTACAAAGCATGAACCAGGAGTTGACCAGCATTGCAGACTAATCTGAGAAGTCCCATTATATTTAATCATTATAGGTTCTTGACTCAAAAGCGGAGCTACACTCTGTATCTACAGAGTGATTCAGATCCCATATGCACATTTATTCTCATTGAAAACTATTTAGAACTGAGTTACAATGTTATTCCTAGCAGGCGTCGTTATATCGTTTTAATTAATTAACATAGGTTTAAAATGAAAGTACAAAATCTGTTTGTTAACTACATAGTGACTTACATGTTATGTGCTTAATGCTTAGTTAAATACAGTGTTAGTAAGACATAGAAATCTCGTGTAAAGCGCACAATGCCCATTCAATACGCTTAATTCCGATTTTTAATTGATATTTATGTATAGTTTTAAAGTTTGTATTAAAATTAAGATGTCTATTTTATCATTTTTAGAGTTTTTACGTTAGACATGGATCTAAAAACCGTAATTGTGAGCATGTAATATAGCAAATCATGGAAATTGTAATTTTTAAACGAAGTTATTGTTCATATTCAATTTTAAAGCTGTTTTATAAATTTATATTTGTGTATTTAATAAATTATATTTTGTATGTGACTTGGAACTTGAATGTCGCATTCAATAAAAAGAAATTATAAAATCGTGGTACAAAATTAATAGCGTCAGTTATTGCTAGTTATTAGTTATATACATATCATTGAAGAGCCGTGTCCAGATGTAAAAATACTTGAGCAATAAATAATACAGACATTATAGGCCTCTAAATATTTCAACACATTACACAACAGTTCATACATTTTAATAAACAGCTGGTTTTTTTCATCACTATTTAACTGACAGTTATAATACATTAGAAGTTTGCATAAAAAAATGGACAAACTCTTATCGTTTTCACTAACAAATCCTGTGAGGTTTTTAGTAGTTAGTAGATCCATGTATTGTAGTTTTCTAATTAGGTGTAGAGAAGGAACTAGTCCAGTTAGACATTAATAAATTCTATGCCAACATAAATTTAAGTTTTGTTTTTCTAATTAATGGTAGCGAGTAGTGAAGCTAATCGTCCTGTGGGCCAGTTCTAATAAGAAACTGCAGCTGCACATTTACACTTGTCGTACAAGAGCAGTGCAGTGACATGCATACAGTGGCATTGCAATTGTGTTAGGATTAGGGCATATGACAAGATGCCTAACACCTATCTATCCCAAACACAAGCCCTTTAGGACGGCTTATGTTTTTATAAACTAAAAGTTAGACACAAGAGTAAGGCCCCATTGTCCTTGGTTGTTGCACACCACATGCATCTGCCACAAGAAAATAAGCAGATATATTTCAATTTTAATCACCTAAACAGAACATTTAACACTTTTTGTTAGAATATCATCGATCATTTTATATTTAATCATGCACTTACAGACAACGAAATAGCAAACAATTCATCGAGGTATTGGGATCTCAGAGAATGACAAAACGTCAAAATTCGCGCGTTTTAACAAACGTTACGCAGTAGTGCAACTGCAGATTTTAAATAGAATTGGCCTACTGCTAATGAGTATCGCAAACTTTATATTAGTTTTAGCTAACTAATATGTCTATCCCTCTAGTGTACGCGTATTCGTGAGTGTTTCTTATCAAAAAAGAAAAATATATCAAATTGACGAGTGATCTACATGCCACATTAGTTTTTTAATCATTTTAACGCACCAAACCACAAATTGCAGTCGAGTTCTGAATACAATGTTTTGTCTTAAGAAATTTTAATGGACTTCTTTATGAGTAGATAATGACATAGCCAAATATCATTGTGTATTTGATGTAGCGCAAAATGGTTCGTAGGGCATGGTGTGATTATTTGAGCATCATGTCAGCGTTCATGTTATTCTTCTCTAGATGGAAGACAGGAGTGTAGACTGCAATAGGGGGAGTTAATGTCCTTACCTCCGATAGTGTCTCTGTTACGTCTAGAGGAAATCAGTAATGCTGTGCACAAAAGAGATGCTTTCATAATTTAAAGCCCGGATGGCATTGAAAGAATATTGAATGCTCCACCTCAATCAACATTGTTGTCTACATGTAAACAAGCGTTAATCTGCTAATAGCTTCACATCAATATTGTTTCCATCACTTTGTTTTACATGTATCCGTGTATGTCTCAAAATCGTTTAAATAAATGAATAATATTAGCGTATATGTGAAATCATTTTCAGCCTCAAAATCCAAGCTTTGGATTATGTATGTCAATTAGTTTAGTACCGTACCGCCTAATGTTAATTACTTGACGGAACGTGACAACACTCGAAAAATATGATAAGTTACAAATTAGCATTGTAATAACTTCATAAAAGTTACCACTAACATTTTCGTCTTCAGTACATGAATCTGTCCCGTGTTTCAGTTTGATATTTTGCAATTCTATGCCAAAAATGTAAGTATGGTTATGTGTATTAATTTATTTCTCTTGATATGTATATTAATAATAATATATAAGGCAACTAAGTAAGTTTGTGTTGTGATAGCACAAAACATATTAATTCATGCTGTTCTATGATATAAACTGTATTTAATAGACCCAACAAAATACATAGCAAACAAGTGTTTAGTGCTGTATTATTAAATCAAATATATAAGTTGTATTAAATGACGTTGCGTTTATATACAGTGTTTATGAAACTAACGATTATTCTATCCCACAATGTCTCAACCTTCAAATTTTTGGCGATTAACCTACTACATTTCACATTGGCAATGTATTATTATGAGCCCGATTTAAATATTATTATTTTTTGCTTACGATCACCGGACGCTTAAAAAACAATGATGTTATCTAATAAACGTGGGTGGCTACTATTCTCGTAGAAGCCTAGCAGTATCGATTCCCGCAACAGTTTTGTTAATATATATACGAGTAATAAATAGTACAACTTTTGCATGCTCTAAGAATAATTGTATTCCTTTTGTTTCATGAAAACTGGGTATATAAATGTAATTAATATTTCGAACTGTAGCTGAAAATTTCACTATATTGTCTGAATAATTTGACACATATGGTCGCTGCGTATGCTAGCTGGCCACGCTATGCTAGTTTGTATAAAACAACTTTTTGCACGACAATATTTCGTAACTTTCTCCAGACAATTTTGCAAGATTTTTAAATAAAATCAATTATTGCGTGTGCAGCTACCTCGTGAATAAGTAATGAAATATTTTATAAAATCAATGTATGTTTATTAATTCACTCTATTCATAGGTACTGAAGTTTTAACTAACCAATTTATGATTCTGCTTTTAAGTAATTACTTTACTATGCGAAAATATTTGTGATGTTCTAATTAAAAGTTTTATAAAATGTGGTGATTATTTAATTTTTCTTTTATCCTTGAATCACTTACTTTTTGGTATGCATTTTAATTTGTTTCGTTATAGCCTGAAGTTCGCCAAACTGGTTATCATTTTTATAAAATATTTTTGATTGGTTGCTATGCGTTGCTTGTTTCTGTTTCCCACAGTTTCATTATCGAAGTCAGCAAAAGTTTGCATGTTAACGCTATCTCTGAGAGTGTGTGGTGTTTATTTTGCACTTATTTTTTTAGGGTCGGCAACGCATGAGATAGATTGCGCCAAGAGTTCTTCCTATTAACGCTTGCGATACATTAAGTATAACTCGCGCGATTTCCCCTTTGCTGCTTACACAGGAACTCCTTGGGAGCTTCCTGGCGACCTCACTCACACGCAGGGACACGACAACCCTCTATGGAGTTGTTATTTAGCTGCGGTTTTCTGTGAGGTGGAGGTACTTCTCCAAACGGGCTGCTTTGATGCTCCCTACCTCTTGAAGATGTCTATTTTTTTGTATGGCTTGACATACATTTGATAAAATTGTAGGAAATTAATATGCAAAGTACAATGAGAGCAAGCATACTAATTTAGGTAACTATGTACATATATATAACGATCCATTTATCAATCCCGCCAGTTGCCTCGCATTCTTTAACATACATAGCTTTTTTTACACACGAAAGTGTTGGAAGAGTTTTTGTTTATTGTTGGTATTTTAAATCAAAGTGGGTAAACGGACCATGACCACACCTGTAAACTAATACGGGGATTATTATACGAATATAAATACTCATTTTTGGGGTTTGTTCAGGGGGTCCAAAGACGAAATCGTACATTCTAGTCTAAGAAAAATAAATACCTGGCCATTCTATAGAATATCTAAGACCGTTATTTCATAATTTTGTACAGTCAGATACGTGCACGAGGGGGGCCCAGATTGTCGCCAACACCATCCTACTGCATATGTTGTCGGACAGTAAGTACTATATACAATCGCTGAACAGTGCACACATTACCTTGCTGAAAGTATGTAATAGATTAAGATATTCATAATATAATTTAATATTCAATCGTAGTCCAATACTACTGAGAGCTCGATGGCGTCGTTGCGCCATGTTATTCTAACCAAACACGCAGGTTAAGCAACATCCACCGCAGCATGTCTATGGATGGGTTTATCTATCTCGAGTTTCTCCGTGCTTCGGAGGGCACGTTAAGACGTCGGTTCCCGATAGATGACAGTCGTTAAGCTAAGTCAATGGCACTCGGGCGGCTTGAAAACACTGGCCTCTGCCAATGCGCATTTGAGCAGCGTGGATGCTCTAAACCCCTTCGGTTGAAGGGAGACCCGTATCTCTACAGTGGGATGAGTAAGGGTTGATGTGGTGATGGTCCAATACCAATATAATAAAATGAGTGTATAAAAATCACTAGCGCGAGAGATCATTTTCGTTTTAGAGAATTTTTACTATTAGTCAGCGCGGTTTTCAATATAATTATAATTAAGTAGGTACATACCTAGCACGAAATATCCAATTGAAATGTACAGTCAGCTGTTATAGGTAAGAACTGAGCGATGCGATGGAGAGTAATATTTTTAAAATATTCGCTTTCGCTTAGATGAGTTTTTTATACGTTCTCTGTATAATAATACAAGGTATCTCTCTCTAAAGGGAGAGTAAGTATCTATCATTACTTCATTAGAGTGAAAGGACATTCTGGAGAGTAGTGCGCATAAAAACCAACAAACTAGGAAACAATTACATATTTGCCGGTTGCGTTCCTGCGAGTGAGTGAAGATATCAGCTCGTTGCTGCGTTAGCCGCAAGGCTGGCTTCCTATATTAGATATTGCGTGTGTAAAATTATAGATACCTATACCCACAGAGTACTTTATTATATAATACCTTTTCGTGAGTGCTTTATATTGTCAGTGTTTTGCTTTTTTATAAATAGGTAGGTATTATTACGGTGTTGCGTAGATCCTGCATACGTGATACTTGTTACATTAGGCTTATGGACAGACAAGTGTTACTCGCGTATTACAGACAAGACTTCAAATTTATCGCAGAACCTCGCGTTGTAGGTAGGTACACGTTAATATAGTAGACAAGTATAGTTAGGTATCTATATAAAAGAATATGCGGCTAGAACAATGAGTAAACAAGGGATGGTAGCGATGTATCTATAAAAAAAAGTAGAATTTAACATATCCTACAAGGGCGCCTCTTTTCTCTGGGTAGGTACTTATACTGTTGGTAGGTAGCAAGATCGAAAGGGCTATATAGCCTCACAGTAAATGTTTGGTAACTAAAGCCTGCTCAATAGGGTTTAGAAAAAGACGGGTTAAATTTTTCAGATTTTTTTTTGTATTTCCATATTTTTTATAATTTATAAATGACCTAGTAAGAAAGTAGTCTTATCCGTTTCAGCACATACAATCATCATTCATGAGATTACAAAAAGATCCTTTGGCGAGTGCAGTACCGAGGGCGGCGGCCGAGGCGCGTCCGCGGCGGCGCGCACCGTCCTGCCGTCACTGTTACGATTTAATTACATAATAATATCTTACGTACAATTAAATTAACGGAGATTACAAGCCTGTGTTGAGCAGCCGGCCGCGCGCCGGCCGGGCCGCGGGCTGCGAGAGGCAGCGCGCTGCGCGCTTAGAAGCACTTCCTGTGCACGATCGAGGGGCCGGACTCATCGTATTCCTGTTTGGAGATCCACATCTGCTGGAAGGTCGAGAGGGACGCGAGGATCGATCCACCGATCCATACGGAGTACTTCCTCTCTGGGGGCGCGATGATCTTGATCTTCATTGTGGATGGCGCGAGGGCTGTGATTTCCTTCTGCATACGGTCGGCGATGCCCGGGTACATGGTGGTACCACCGGACAATACTGTGTTGGCGTACAAGTCCTTACGGATGTCGACGTCGCACTTCATTATGGAGTTGTAGGTGGTCTCGTGGATGCCACAAGCTTCCATACCCAAGAACGAAGGCTGGAAGAGAGCCTCTGGGCAACGGAACCTTTCGTTTCCGATTGTGATGACCTGTCCGTCGGGAAGCTCGTAAGATTTCTCGAGAGAACTGCTGGAGGCGGCGGTGGCCATCTCCTGCTCGAAGTCGAGGGCGACGTAGCAGAGTTTCTCCTTGATGTCACGAACGATTTCACGCTCGGCGGTGGTGGTGAACGAGTAGCCGCGCTCTGTGAGGATCTTCATTAGGTAGTCTGTGAGGTCGCGGCCGGCCAAGTCCAGACGCAGGATGGCGTGAGGTAGGGCGTAGCCCTCGTAGATGGGCACTGTGTGTGAGACACCATCACCGGAGTCCAGCACGATACCGGTGGTACGACCGGATGCGTACAGCGAGAGCACGGCCTGGATGGCGACGTACATGGCGGGTGTGTTGAAGGTCTCGAACATGATCTGGGTCATCTTCTCTCTGAAACGAAACGAAAATCATCAGTGACTTATAACAGCGACGCTGCAGAAAACTTGCTGCCTGGGCATGAACAACCTCACAATAAACAGGAATCGAAGTGTAAACGTACCTGTTGGCCTTAGGGTTGAGGGGAGCCTCTGTGAGCAGCACGGGGTGCTCCTCGGGGGCAACGCGTAGCTCGTTGTAGAAGGTGTGGTGCCAGATCTTCTCCATGTCGTCCCAGTTGGTGACGATGCCGTGCTCGATGGGGTATTTGAGTGTGAGGATGCCTCTCTTGCTCTGTGCCTCGTCGCCCACGTACGAGTCCTTCTGCCCCATGCCGACCATCACGCCCTGGTGGCGCGGCCGGCCCACGATCGAGGGGAACACGGCTCGGGGCGCATCGTCCCCGGCGAATCCGGCCTTGCACATGCCGGAGCCATTGTCTACTACCAACGCGGCAACTTCTTCGTCGCACATTGTGAATTAGTCTGAAAAAAGAACAAATTGGAAACTAAGTAATGTTTTTCGTTAAACATTACCCGTATATAAACATACGTCCTCAATCATGCTCTTATTATTACAATCATCGCCATATAGGTAGGAGCTAGGCCGTGGGCAGAAGGCCTACGCAAACAACCATTTCAAGACTTGCTAAGTGGGCGATGGACTCGCAAATCGAGACCAAATAAGGCTGGCTCCAACGAAAGGCCGCGAGAACGTGGCATCTGAAGCCGCTCGGCACGTTTCACCGGGCGAGGACGGGCTGCACTACTGACCGAGAAAGTAGATCACTGAAGGTTACTTTCGAATCGGGACAACCGCAGTAAAACATCCGACTGCAATAATTAATTGGTCACTAAGCAACCCGACCACGCCCTACCGCAACCGGCGCTCCAGACTCCCGGGCCGGCGCGGGAACCAGCCCAGCCCGACCCCTAGCGACGTGTCACTGACCGCACACACACACTAATTGGGTAATTGCACTTATTTCTCACACCACTCAATCACAAATGAGACGACCGCACATCAACTTACTTTTAATTAAATAGTCCTAATATAAATAAATAAATTAACTCGCTATTGCACAGCCTCGGTAACGCTGCACAACACCTTAACTCGAGCTCACTTCGTGGAATGTCGGCGAGCGAGGCGGTCGGAGTATATAAATGAGGTTGGTTATCGGGGCGCCCCTACCCCGAGCCCCGACGGCGCTCCACCAATCGCACAATACATGAATTTTCGTGGCCATATATGGTATTCCGCTACAGAGAGCCTGCGCGTCCCCCCTTCCACCCGCGCACCCACCGACCACTGGAGCCGCAGCGTAGTGGACTTAAAAACGACATTTCCAACAGATCATACATTACATTCATAACTTTACAACGAAACGGTTAAATATACCGATGCATTTATCTACTTTGCATTTACTCCTTTACGTTACAGTGGCCAATACATCTTATAACTAAGTGACAAATAGCATTGAAAATTTCGCAAGTGACGATATTGACACTTTTTGGCAACTTCCCAAATACAATTAGCATTCGTAATATGTATTCACTTGGATACAACATATTATCTAAATTACTGTATGCAGGCTACAAAAATCGGTCAAATTTAGTTATTTTACGTTTAATTTGAGGGCGATTTGTAATCAAATTAGGCGCACTTCTTCTAAACCATTTTAATGTCTACAATTAGTAGCGCAATCAATATTCCTTATCAACGTACTACATATGTACGCTACAGAGACACGTTAGTTAGTAACATGTCTCTGGTACGCTATGAACATTTTGAAAATTATAAAAAAAAATATAGTGCTTACCTGACGATTTATCAACAACGAAAAGAGAAATACACAGCAAGCCTCCAATTATTGCCAATAACGATCCGTGACAAATGCCGGCCGGTTTCTTTCTGTCGCTTCACACCGCACTTGATCGCTCCCCGTGTGGAGGTCGCTTTGCCTCACTACGCCGGCGCCAAGCACTACACAATAGACTTGCCCAACGGACCCCTGCAGGTGCTAAACAATTTCAAAATTTACTGCTCTTTGTGCCACTATAACCATCAAAACAATGTACAAATGACCTTAATGACACACAAGATTGACATATGTCATGCAATTGTTGATAAATCTGAAATTAGAATGTTATTTATTTTTCGGTCACATTTGGACTTGCCCAAACTCCCCACTTGCCGCAACCGATGGCATTGCCATATAAGGCAATCGCTATAACTCTGAGTTGTGATTGGTGCACGCTACCAACGGTCGTCGTACAGATAGACTTCGCACACAAAGACGAATGCCTTTTTAAGGTTGTGTTGGTGTCCAGTACGAAACAATTCCATTCCATTCAATAGTCGCTTGTAGGACGATGAATCAAATGAATACTGCGACCATGTAACGAAGGCTGTAAAAGGCATGTGTAAACCGAAGTTTCGTGAAAAGTTCTATTTGGTTATGTTATATCTGCTTACCGTAATCAATTTCGGCTAGTAGGACTATGATGATGAACATCGAGCTAGGATTGGAATGTACTTAACTTTGTTTGGATAAATGATTGACTGATAACTGAGATTTTGGGCATTGGGGATTGAAACATATTCATTTGTATACGATTAATATCTTTCATTAGGTACTTACTTCTAATGTAGATTTATTTTATTCTAAGTAGGGTAATAATAAAGTGCGTAAATAAACATACCATTCGCCTGATGCGAAGCTTTTGCGGTACGATAAGAACTACATTTCCCAATTTTTCCCTGTTTTTTAAATATTATATTTAATCTATACAGATAAATAAAATTGGAGTGTCTGTTTGTAATATTAAAATAACCGCTTTTTACTAAATGCATATGGTACACGGTATATATACCGAAATGAATATTTTTACAATTTTTGTCTGTCTGTTTGTTCCGGCTAATCTCTGAACCGGCTGGACCGATTTTGACGGGACTTTCACTGGTAGGTAGACGACTGTTCAGAGCACAATATAGGGTACTTTTTATCCCGTAAATATTTAGGGTTCCTGCGTAAAATATGCAAAACTGTTAAAATTAGGGGGAAATATCTTCCCTTCGGGGGACTTTGCACTTTTATTTTTATTATTTTCACAGAATACGTATTTTTTGTGACATAAAATAACTACGCATTTTTATATATATAATAACATAATATGTAATAATATAATAATAATCTTCTATGCAGATAAATAAAATTGGAGTGTCTGTTTGTAATATTAAAATAACCGCTTTTTATTAAATGCATATGGATGTATACACAGTACATATACCAAAATGAATATTTTTACAATTATTGTCTGTCTGTCTGTCTGTTTGTTCCGGCTCATTTCTGTAATGGCTGGACCGATTTTGACGGGACCTTCACTGGCAGATAGCTGATGTAATAAGGAGTAACTTAGGCTACCTTTATTTTAGAAATTTTATTTATTTTTATTAATATAAATAAATAATAAAAAAAAAACTATTCCGCGCGGACGAAGTCGCGGGCACAGCTAGTTTATTATAAATAAGTAAAGGTCCATTGTTTACAATAATATAGTATAACACATTGTATGGCGGATTTTTTTTTATACCACTAAGGTGACAATCAAGCATGCGGCCTGCCTGATGGTAAACAGCCACCGTAGCCTATGGACATTTGCAACAATAGGGGCATCACTCATGCGTTGCCGACCCTCTATAAACCTGTTCACGCATTTCTTGAAGAATTCCATGCTGTAGTCCCTTGGAAAAATCTCGGCTGGGAGGTCATTCCACAGCTTGAGAGTTCTCGGAAAAAATGAGCCAGGTTCAATGAATTGATTATTTGGGAAAAACATAGCGACAATCTTGACGAAGTCAAGTTCACGATGCTAATGTGCTTTTTCTATGAGTAGGTACGTACTTACCAGCGAGCATATGCGTACCTACTTAGATAAATACACGATGTCACGGAGAAAAATAAAAATAATTGGAAATGACCCGATGACGTGGTAACATTTTTAAATGACGACATAAAAGAGAATAATGAAAAATGTTGAAAATCTTCACATCTTTACCGACTGATCTGGAAGTCAAATAAAAACCACACGATGATTTGACTTTTTTATGTAACTTCAAACTTATAGGTACACCAATACTTCCCTCCTAGATTATACTGTCAAAAATGTAGCTGAATTGATTTTGACTGCTGAAAAGAAAAGTGTTTGGTGATCTTGTCCACATAAAAATATAAATAACAATAAAAGCTGGTGACCCAATGAACTTTAGGAACAAGGCCACCAAGGGTCTACAAAGTTTCGTTCAACGTCAGCAAATTAATGTATTTATTTGAAGGCCTACCACAAAAAAAAAGAATTGAAAAATTTACAATTATTTTTCGAATGGCCTTAAAAGTCTAAATTGACGATTGAAATTATTTTATAATAAAAGACTACTTTTTCACTTAAATGTGTATTCTTCATGTAATGTAGAAAAACAGGGTTTTTAAATTTATTTTTAAGTTAATAATAATAATATCTATCTCAAATTTGTGTAAATAGTCTATTAAATAATTCTTTTCAAAACTGCATCTAACATTTTTACGTTGGGCTTGGTACCTACGTTTTTTTCAGCAGATAGTTTTTTTGTCTCCTGAATTGAAACCAATTCCAATATAAATTGCATTATATATGATACAGTACGTCAAGCGACAGTTTTGATCATCATAAAATGTGGCTCGACTGAAGAGGATAGATCCTAACTATCTGTTAGGTAGGTGCCTATTTGGACGCAGATTAGAAACTACTTTTATGAATATGATGATGCCGAGATGAGCTCGCACCATTGCCACTTTTACTTGGTGAAACTAACAAACTAACGTGATAAATATGTATATGAAGTCAAATATAAACATGAGATAAATATCTGCCATGGAGCTGGCTACTTATGCTTACATTAATTAATTTACAAATATCTAATAACTTTCGCTTTCAAAATTACCAAACATATTTTATTATGTATATACTTAATCAATAAATCTTGGGCTTATTTTCCTGGGGAACTGCAGTGCAATGCAAACAAAAGTGTAATTTTCGTAGTTAAGTACTAAACATTATCAATACAATCGTATTGTATGAAAAAATGGCACTAACGAAAATTTCTGGATATGTGTTAATTTTCTAATCTATAACGTATTGATTTTCTCGTCTTGTATAGGTTAAGGTGAATCAGGTCAAATTTTTTATGGATAAATTGTAACTTTAATTTAACTTAACCCTTCGAAACCCGGGTGGTCGTATACGACCGCGAAATGTATGGGAAAAGGTATATAACGGGTTCTGACTGCTGGCGATCATCTTCGGCTAATAGGTTCATTCCTTAATGGTCGATACAGAGCCTGCAGCTCTACCAACCGAACAGACGATTACTACCAATGTAAACCGAAGTGCGATGTACGGAATAATAAAAATCGACCTAAATTCTTCACCTTAACACTAGAAGTTCGGCATTTAGCTACCCAGTAAAACATACCAACTGCATAGCATAGACAGTGTCAAAAAAATAAAGAAACGACAATATTTAAATGTAATAAATATTTCAACCTTAATATTTATTATACTTTAAAGTTGTCGTACTTTTATTTTCAGGAACACCGTTCCTATATGAAATCTATATGTTTGTCTGTGCGTTTGTCTGTGTGTTTGTCTGTCGCTTTTTCTCGAATATTCGAATTTTAACTTCCGTTCCTATCTCAAGGAACGTGGTCAAAATAAAAATAAAAAATTATTTGTAATATAATTGACGAGTGAGGTGTTCCTCTGGCAATGCAAGCTTGCGCATTCTCAACTGGTTTAATCTTTATTTTAAATTTGGATCATGGCAAAACGTTATGATCACATTTTTTTTCAAAATTTGAAATATATTCTACTTACAACATTGAAAAGGCGTGTAGCGACAATGAAAATTAGTGCTTGTCTATATACATTTACTAATTAACAGCTTGCTTATAAAAGAGTATTTAACTTATTATATTAATTTATTATATATTAATATATATACTATACGCTCGATTCTCTCTGCCTACCCCGCAAGGGATTTGGCGTGAAGTTATAGATAGATATATACTATACTTATATACGTATTTTCCTTACCTATATACTTATTTTTTACGCTCTCCTTAAATACTTTAAGCTATTTACTAGCGTAATACTATATCATCCACATGTTAATCATAATACTAATGGGAATATATCGAAGGGACCTGTTAAAACTGTGCTTATTTATATTCCCTTTATACTGACCAACCTTCAATATTGTGTATAACATTTGATAAGTTATCGGAACCAGTGAGTTATTGGCATCGGACTGTTTCTGCAGTGAGTCACAATATTTCCTCGAGCATGCGTACTACTCCGATGAGTCAGATCTCGACAGTCTTGCCCAAGTCTCCAAACGAATGTCTCTTGGTTACTCACAAAGATATGACTTCATACGCATCTGTAATAACTTATGCATGTGTCATTTTCTATAGTTTACTTTCTAAACCTAGTAAACGTAGATGAAGACTACCTGCCCCTTCACCAAAATATTCAATTTTGTTGTCTTTGTGATTGTCGTTATTGTTTATTAGTTATTTTACAGCCAAACTGATGTTTTTCTGATATTTCTTACATAATTTTACTCGTTTGAATATTTCAAATTTTCAAATCATAAAATATATTGATGTCAAATTACTTACTACATCACATCACATTCGGTTTAGTCTTTAACCGGTTTAGAAAAGAAAGGACTCCTTTCGTATGTCGATAACGTGATATTGGTTAATAGGTACTCTATTACACAACAACTGTCCCTGAACAGTTGTTGTTATTTGGCTACCATTTGTGATGTGGACGTACTATCCCAGTCGGACTACTCCGTTTCTTAAAACACCCAGATCAAGACACAAATGTTTACCTTGTGTGAGTATTGAACCCTCGAGTCTTGGTAATAAAGTAGTCATTGTTGACCACTCGCCCACTGAGCTCGTGAAAAATACGAAAAGAAACACAACGCAAGTCAAGTACTTATAAACCCATCGCTTGATCAGAATACCTTCATACTTCATTAATATAAACAGTAGACGCACGAAACTGTTAGCCTGTATGTATTTATAGTTCAGTACTTTAAGCTAAACCTCAAAACCGATGACCTCAAAAGCTTGATCGGAGTTTAGTTTACAGTATACGAAAAGATCTACCTATATAGAGCAGCACGAACCAATGTAATCTTTGCTAGTCTCCCAATAAAAAAATATTTATTCTTTTTCTTTGTTTATATTTTACCGGCCCTGAAAACGCTAAGGTCCTCCGACTTCTGTTGATATCATTATCAATCACCCACGTATATACAAAGTAATGTAGATCTAGAGCAGCTTTAATTTCTAAAACAAAGCCTTTTTAAGGTTCCGTAGTAAACAAGGAATCCTTATAGTTCCGCATGTCCGTCTGTCTGTCCGTCCGTCTGCCCGCGGCTTAGCTCAGAGACGCTTTATACTATAAAGCTGTAGTTTGGCATGTATATACATATTATGGCTTAACTTTTTCCGACATTTTCAACAATTATCGTCACATTTCAACCGATTTATACAAAACCTTAACAAATTATACACCTAAATCTTACTCAAGAATTACTCTGACTGTGATGAAAACCGCATGAAAATCCTTTCAGTAGTTTGTAAGTTTATCGTGACCAGACAGACGCCGCTATATAATATGTAGTGATGTAAAAGTCACTAAACGTACAATTAGTTTGTGGTCCTAAGAGACAAAATGCAGATTCTGTTTATCATTACTAGCATTTTCAAAACAATAGATACATAAAATTTTTGATCTTTAATTTTCAAATCGCATTTATTCGAAATCGTGATATTGTCATTTAGCTAGTTATACCCCTAACCTGATGTGATAATCTTGCTTGATCTGGCATTAGTTTATTCTTAATGGTAAAAAGAGGTTCTTTTTTACCCTTTGAAACTCGATATAGTAGTGACCTTATTAAAAAATCTGACAAAGGTAGCTTAAAAAATTGTTTTTAGTTCATTATGGATTTATATTCATTCATAACCAACTTGCAAATAGGTACTGTATTTTATTGATCTTTTATCTAAAAAACTAACATCTTCGACAAAAATGTTGTTTACTAAAGATGCTGTAGAGATGTTTCACTACTTACAAATATTCCATCTGTTACTTAAATACTTTGCTTTTGTTTCCATGACACATTTTTATGGTATTTTTCAAGTTTCAAGTGTCGCGTTCAAGTTTCAAGAATATCTACTATATCTAATAATGAAAATCCAAAGCAACGCAGATGACAGGTACATACAACTGTATCTATGTGGTTTGAATGACACATCGTAAGAGTAAACGTTGGTTTCTTTTCATTCATTAGCACGATGAGTCATGTTTGTTAGATCGTCATATTGATATTGAAAAATATTAAAGTTATACGTCATTGAATATGAACACTCGTTACATACGAAAAATCTCAATATTTCAACAGCATAGGTTCGTGTATCAATCTATCCATAGCGATTATTCTCACTCATTGTTATTATGCTCCATTTTGTGTGAGAATATAATTGTGAAGTTGTATGGAGTTATGAAAAAAAAGCACAAAAGAATTAGAGTTTCAGATAAATCTACCAGTGATACAACATCATTGCCTGTAGATTTAACCAAAGAAATTGGATTTGAACGTAATTTCATACTACAACACAAAAGCAGGTTAAACTCAGGGCAAAGATTACATGCGTAAATATTCAGACGAACTCCATGTATAATGTTATTAACTCCAGACATAGAAGAATAATCTTATATGTTTGGAGTTAAAAATGTTCATAACTTCACTTAAACTTATGGGCTCTCGACTCTACACAAACAAAATTGTAATCATGAATTCTCATCACGTACTTAACAAACACTAGGTACCAGTTACACTGGGAATAAGTACCTATTATTGAATAAGTACGATACAATTGACAGTAAACACGAATCAAATCACACAGAAAGAGAAATAAATGTGTAAAAGTAAAATAGCGAATGTGATTTACATACTTAGTGAATTTGATTTCGTAAATCTGTAAATATGTCTAGTTTTGCACAAACAAAACACTATAGATCACCCAAGATGACTAACGAACGAAGGAAACTCGAGGGGCGTGTTGAATTTATAAACTCGGTCCATTGTATTGTAAACGCATTCGGGTGTGGAATACATAATAGTTTTCTTGAACCGGTGACTCATTAACGTGTCTCCAATGTTTGAAACCACGGCCGTGGTGTCGCGGTGACAGACATGATTTTAGTAAGTTATAACCATGATTTACTTCCTTCCTATTTAGGAAATGTCCTCGCGAGCTTTGACGGCCAAGACAACGTAACCAGAATATCTTTGTAAAACATGGTCAAAGATTAGAAAATAAGCATTTCTTTGTACATGAAGACAATAATGATGACATAGACATTTTATTGTAGAATGTTTGACAAATGTACGGTGATAATGATAAATCACAACTGATATTTAGATGATCCCACAAATTAATAGATCACTAAAGCCTCGCTTTAGTTTCTTCCTATTTCTATATTCAGCGCCGAGACGTTATATACGTTATATAATGAAAAGTTCCAAAAAAACAGCATTTCGATAAACAATACCTAGTTTCTTCCAAGCCTCGTTGGCTCGATAAACATCCTAGTCGGATATAAAACAGGATTATCATGTTTTAAAGAGACAGTTGTGTTTTAAAGAGAAAGAGACAAGAAATAACATTTAAACGAGTGCTCGTTTAAATGTTATTTCAGGCTTGCCCTGGCTGTAATTTCCTTGCGAATTAAATGACTAAAATCAACACTTCCTTTTTTGTTTCCCATGTAGGCTACCTAACGCCAGAGCCTCGTTAGCACCTTCTTTAACAGCGTCCACAACGTGCAGGCGCGGTGATTACTAGGTATAAAGAAGATAATGAATGAACCATTTACACCCCAATTGAACGAATGAATGATCACAGCGAACTCACAGTATGTCTGAACCAGGTACAATATCATCAATATTCGATCCTAAATTCTAGAAAATAAAACCTACCCTATCCGATTAGCAAACCGATATAGTCTTCCAAAATATTACTGCCAAGGTCTCTACGACATCGAGATGTTTATATCTCGATGTTTTATAACACGTTCCGTGGTAGAGCTGTGCTTAGCGTCGACCACAGTCCTCTGCAGTTTCACATAACCAAATACATATAGGTAGTAGATATGTAAGGAATGCTACTTTCAACAATTTATTACTTGAATTAGACAGGTCTAATGATGACGGTCGACAATCTTAACACATCAGATTAAGCCATTGTGAATGAGAAATATTCGGATGTATACAATAATACAATATAATTTCTCTAAGAATTTGTATAACAAAGAAGATTGCGTCACAAAAATTACGCGGATGGAAGGAAACCCATTGTTTTAGCAAACGAATTTATCTTCGCGATTACGTCTTGCTTTCATAATGAATTCATGGATCTGACAGTTTTCACGAGCTCGACACATTGAAAAAGCCTCGGTGACAATGGAAAGCCATTCGTTAATACGGTAAAAAATACACACATGATACCTACTCGTGTGACATTAGTCTTAATTGTCATTCGTCCAGTGTTCACGTATTTGGTAAAGCCGTAAAAGGGCTGAGTGCGTCATGCACTCGTGCCTAGTACTCAAAACTTTGATGGACTTCTCAATTATATCGCCGTCCATTTAAATTACATTAATGATACATTCCTTGAATAAGAATCGATGATTCATCGTGAGGAATCATCATCTCAATCGGACACTTAAATTTTTGATAATATTGTACATGTACAGGGATGAATGAAAGAATAATTCGATGTGTCACTATAGGAAGAAAAGCCACTGAATTATGAGTAGATTGTACTGGTGGAACAATGAAAAGATACGGTAATATTGATGGGTCTTTACTGAGGCAATAAAGATTCATTCTTATGCTTCCTTTCATAATTTTCTCTACAATATTAGTTCAGTCTGATAATATGTTATATCTCCCCATTTATTCAACATGTTGCTGGTGTACACATGAACGCACCATTTGACAGCGATGCGGTGAATGCTGCATTGGCCCAGATACTAAAAATACCCTTTCTTTCTTACCATATGCACAGCGTAGTCACGATGCAGTCTCCGTCATTATCAAACCATTATATTTACTAACACCATACCCATAGGACATATTTTACTATACAAAGCCGAAAGCAATTCCCAGGACAAAAAAGGAAACGGATGAGGGCGAATCCTTTGTCATATCTGCTATTTTTTTCATCTGAGCACAGGTTGAAAAATGATACACAAAACTTGCATATTTGATATTCACCTTGTGATCGAATTATTCTTTGATTACCTACTGAGTCGTTTCGCTGGATAAATTCATCTTTGTGAACTTAATTAGGTTTCACATAAAGCTGGATCATTAATTTGAAATGTACGATGGGAAAATGATCTTTATGTTGTTTTGATAAGAGCCGTGGGAGGTGGATGCAGCATGTTTGTAAATGGGTCGTCTAGTCGAGCGGACGCATCGTGGCGGAGGGAGGGAGGGCTGGGATCGATCGGCCCGCGCCGCGCCGGCCGCGCCCTTGACCGTCGCCTTGCAGGGAGGCACACGCCGCACGCCGCGGCCGGCTGGGGGCTCTGCATGTGTGAGTGGTGAGTGCACACAGGGGTGGTCGTTGGAAAATATATTTTGGTACTAGCTGTATCCCACGTCTTGGTTAATACGACTTTTAATTTAGATAATACAACTTTTAATTTAGATAATATGACTTTTAAGTAGGTAACCGTTCCGGTTTAACATTTTTTTGTACAAGTTCGACGATTACGATAGTGTATAACCAGCCCACCATCGATGCAGCCCACTAATAAGCCACCACCCGGTTGGAATATAACAACCTTCTACTGAAATGTTATCATGATGCTTTCTTCTGAAAGGTGGAAGTGGAAGCATATGGCCAGTCGAGCTGCCGACTGGCCATATGCCGTGTCGCCTAGATTTATAATAAGAGCGATTTAATATACTGTTTAACTCAATCAAATATAAGCTTTATGTCGCTGGGGCATAGAAGATTTTTTAATATATCAGTTACAGACATGCGTATACAACGCAACGAAAAACCAAATAACTATTCTCTCGAGAGTTGTTGCGTTCCATCAGTGAATGTGTGAGATGCCAGTTAGTCCCTGAGGAAATCAGAGAATTAGAATCAGATTGCTGCGCCGTCAGAAGGGGGAGCAACGGTAAGGCTACCGTACCCACTAGATTGCATATCAAGCGGCCCTAACCTGAACTGACCAACTGACGAAAAGAATCAATTAATTTTAAAGAGTAAAACAGAATAACTAATATACACATAAATAATTCGTGATACGAACCGAACATAAATACATGAAGTCGTGAACAATACACAAGTATTTTTCCTGTAACTTTGATACGCTTTACAGGAAAATATATTAGAGTTGGTATATGAGGGAACATAGTTGATAATTCGGTAGAAACGCTTATTAAGTTAGTTAACCTGGCTAGTTAAAGTAACTAGTATAATAATATTACGTGTGAATAGATAGAAAGATAAATTAGTTTATTTACTTACTTTACAAATAGAACATAAGAACAATTGAAAGTATATATTTGGATAAGGATCAATATCTATGCGTGCTTTGATTGGCACATTAAAACAAAAACTGTTATTGTGACGTAACTATAATATTTGGACATATAGCTTCGTTATTTTAACGTTTTTTAACATTTTTTTAACATTTTTGTGGGTAATGTATATTATATTATATATATATACATACATATACTAATGATACTTACTATAAATGTGTAGTACATGAGTTTATGTATAATCAATTAAATAGTTTTTGCAGAGCACGCGATTTTTTATAGGAATGTATAATTTTTGAAAATAAAATATAGTAGGTACTCACTGATAATTTCTACGTGTGATTTCTTTTTAAACCGTGTAACAATTTTTTGGGTTTATCCATTACAAACAAAAAAGGTACAAATTTTTTCTTTTCATAATATTACCTACTTTAGATTATCATAACCTGGTTTTTGCGTTACTGTATTACAATGTCAGTAATTCAGACGTCTATTCTTAAAGTCGTGTACAATCTAACCCCCACTTTAGAACTTATATGACAAAGGTGTTGACCGTTCGCCAACTTTACATCCTCAGTACTGTCTTAAAACAGCACACGCGGTATCACTATGATCCTCAAAAATGGCCTGGTGTACCGTGTACCGTACTCATGTGTACCATTACCTGGGAATGAAATTTAGATATTCGCGCCTACAAAATTAACAATTCGAATCGAATCAAATCAATTAAAAAAAGATGGGTGGATCCAAGATTCTATCCATGCAAAAGTTCCACCAGAATTCCCTTCGTAAAAAGAAGAGACTCTTACTCAATTCTCTTGCGATAGCAGCCAAACAAGATTCACGTGTTCCGATTTGGTGGAGTTCTTTGGGTATCGATTCAAAATGAATACCCAACTTTAAGTTCACAAACATTCATAATTCTCATTCCCTTTGCAACATCTTATTAATGTGAAGGCCGAATTTTACTGTAACTATTATAAAATAAAAAGGAAATATCGGTCAAAGATAAATGTGAAACAAGAAGTGAGAGTAGCGGTATCAAACCTTATACGGCGTTTTGAAAAAATGTGTGGAGATCACCAAGCTCCCACCTCACTTTAATTTCATACCCTATACATTTATTTCTTATATTATAAATATTTTTTGTGCGTCAATGAAAACGTAGAAACTCAGCCTCATATTGCGGGTGTTTTAATATTTGTGCGTATCTACCCAGTAGCCTTGTACTTTCTTTCGAGTACTAACGACTACGGGGCGCCGAGACAAAATATTAAACCTGTAAGTGCGCCGCGAACTGAAAAAGTTTGGGAACCCCTGTTTTAAACCATAAATATCTATCAAGTGTTATCCAACTGCATATAATATGTCAATTGTTCCGTGGGGTGAAGATCTGGTGTCCTGAAATACAAGCCTTGTCTAGCTTAGGCACCAGTCTTTCACAATTTTAACTTATGCTAACGTAGTTTAACCTCTGTAATTTAATTAGTTTATATAATAAATAAATAAAAAGTTGTGATAATTAAATTTACTGATGACGGCTGAATGGTTGTTCCAATATAGAAATCCTATAGAAGGTTCCTAGCGTAGCTTCCTCTGTCAATCCTTAGGATTAGAGAGTCAGTTTGTATACGTTATTTTCCGATGTTAACATACATATTTATTGACAACGGCGCCGTTATTCGTTTTTTGTCTTCAAGCATGTATTGGACCATTTTGTTTTATTAAAATACTCATTAATAATTGAACTTATTTTTGTTATTATACGACGCCGTAATACAGGAAAATCCAGTTCTAACTCCAATTATAACTCAACAGTCATTTGTTTATTCAGAATTGACTACATGTTGAGTACATTGTGATAAATTGACTGTTGGCTACATATCACTTCATTAAATTATTAATCCTTAAATTAGCTCCCTATTAACTTTAGGGTCAAACCTAACCTCATTTCTGCTGGTGGAACGGCCACGAATCTCTGGCGAAAGAGAGATACCTAGGCGAGTATGTACTTCTCAATCGGAATGCTTTGATGCTTCTGAACAATGAGAGGTCGGGCACATTTAATAAACGTTGTGTTCGATTGGGAAAGAATCTCCACCTCCCTCGGAATACCGCAGCAAAATAACTACTCCCTGGAAGATTGTTGCTGTGCTAGCACCGTGGAGATTCTTGTATTGCAAATGTTCATAGGCTTACGTAACCGTTTTACATCAGGAGGGTTTTATTGTTTGCCTCCCGAGGTTGTTTAACCAAAAATGGTGTCAATTCATTGTATACGGTCATTTTTAATCATTTGGATGCTATCCTACTAATATTATAAATGCGAAAGTTTGTATGTATGGATGGATGTTTGTTGCTCTTTCACGCTCTTTCACGGCTGAACGGATTTGAATCAAATTTGGCACGTAGATAGATTATGATCTGGATTAACACATAGGCTACGTTATTTGACCGCACGCGGGCGGAGCCGCGGGCAGCAGCTAGTATAACATGTAAAGATTCACTATATGTTCAATGATACAAACATATTACTCGTACTAAGAGTAGATAAGTAATTTTGTCCATACTCGAACGGAATAATTTGATACATTAGGTCCCTTCTATTACTGTTAAAAAAAGATTTTTTTATTTTTTGCAAAACGTAACTTCAATTAATTCATTGTTGTCAATGCACTTTTAACATTGTACCTCATAGAAGTTCATTGTCGACGGGAATAGATGAATTTTGGAAAAAGCTATAAAAAATATAGAAATCGTTGGAGCAAGGCATGGCGAATATGGAGGTGATTGAAAGTATTTCAAACGTAACTCCAGTAGTTTTACTACAAACGGAACATTCAATCACTTCATCATTTGTTTGAGTTGAATTTGCTTCCACTATGGCTTTAATCCTTGTAACCGATTATCGCCTATGGCCACCGGGTTCATTGTTGAGATCAAAAGGAGTGCATTTGGAGAACGAAAGTGATCAAAACAAAAGAGCATCGGGCTTTGCAAAACAAAAGCGGTTATATATAAGACGAACGAATGAATAACTAAAAAATCGGCAATGTCATGGGTAAGTGTCTAATATGTTGTTACAGACTTTGATTGAAACAAAATAGCGGTATTTTGTTTTAATCAAAGGTTACAGACAATGCTGTGATGGCACAATTCTGATATTTCGAATATCCAAGGATGTTTCTGTTATGTTCAATTTTAGATAAAATTTGGCATAATAATCTTCTTACTTGAAGAAATCAGATCAAATAGTCTATAACGGGCATCTTTTACGGTCTTCCATTTATTTAACGTTGAATTTAAATTTGTTTTCACACATATAAAAATTATTTTTGAACATAAAATATGACGATCTACTAGAAGCACACAGCTGAAAATATTAACCCCACATGCGAAGGTAAAAAATGATGTTTTGTCTCTTTTTCATGGAAGTACGAAGCTTTCGTGAAAATTACATTAACTGAATTTCTAATAGAATATTCGGCTTGGGGTTCCACACAAAATATATAATTCCTTTCATTTGCGAGCTAGTGACCTGTCGTGACTCACAACTGACAAATAGCAACAATGTCATCAATAGAGTTCATATTTTATCAGTGTCCGGAACCCTAATAAAAACTGATCAATCGATCAACACACAGAGTCGTACCAAGAAATGCAGCAGACTGTCAAAGTCAAGGTAATATACACAGGAGTATTTGAAATGGAGCGTCCAGAAATAGTTGCAACTCTGACTGACGTCACACACGCAGACGCACCAGACGAACGCGCTGTGGGTGTGTCTGCTCTAATTATACTCTTGTATATTTGGACCAAACACTGGGTCACTGAACCATTGAAAGCACGCCAAGGAACTTCGAGGTGAAGGTTAAACGCTGTCGCTGATAATCATTCAATCCCTGTGTTATGTGATTTAATTGTGAAATCATCATAAACAAATCGTAGAAACAGAATTCAATTGGAAGGATTTGTGCAATGTAACAAAGAACCTTTATTTATTGATATCTGTGTATATGAACCAAGAATCTATGCATTCTAACTTAAATTATATCTATAACTATTTATCAGATAACTTTATAATTACTTAGCTCTCTCTGTTCACATGTTTTTTTTAATAATGTTCAATTTTTCTGAACCATATTCGATATTGGTCGTAGATTTTCACACTCACAAAATGGATTGTCCGTTATAAAATGGCGAGTTTTGCACTAATTTCTAATGTCTGATTATTTCCGTTTATTTTCGAAGTGGAGTAGAGGTGTGGTTTTCCAGGCGGTGGCTCCCAGAGCGATTAAGTACAGTAATTGAGCACTCTGAATCTAGGCCTCGCCCATTTGTGCTATTTCATGTCGTCCATTAGGGATATTACATGCACTAACTCAACTGAAATTTCCAAATAAAATGTATTTCAATTTTATCGAGTTCAAGCCAGCCCTATACTATAAACATTCATGTTAAAGCTGTATTAAAGTGTAAACAATGGAAATATTACCCAATTTAAAAGGAATGGAGCCCTAAAAGTAATGTTAAACGGAAGTACAGTGATACCTAGTCCCAAATCGCACCCAATGCTTTGCTTTTTTACAGTTTTGTAATAATAATAAAAAAGTTCCAAAAATCTTTCAATACTTCATTAAAAATATTATTTTACCTAGAGGTCTTTTCATTGTGTTTTTCGTTTTGTACAATAACTTAGACAATTATTAATAAGAAAAGCATATACGTCTATTTATCAGTTGTCTAGTAGCCATAGTACAAACTTTGCACAGTTTGAAACTAAAGGGCGCTGTGTAATTTCTCAAAAAGGTAACTGTTGTTTGATACTAAAATGGGTAAGAAAAAAAAACCGTAACCTTACTCGTATGCCTAGCATATGTATATGTGAAGGTTAGTTTTCGGTAGCCTTAGGGGTCACCGAAAAAAATTAAACACCGTTGTTGTTGTTGTGAACATGATTTGGTTAATTAATACGGACAGACGATATGATTTTCCGTGTACGTTCGTTAGCAATGACAGCAAACTCGACATGGACTGTGCTGCACAAACCGGCTGTTAGTCTCAATGGGTCTCGAGAACGACCTACTGCCTCTTTCGCTTTTGGAAAATTCACCAACAGGAATTTGGGAGCGGACAAGTGAAAGACCTTATTTATACCGGTATATAAATTACGTTTTTATTACAAATGTTGGTTAGTAAGTTTCATAAATAAAAATCTTTGTCAAAATTGAAATTACGTAATATGCATATTACGACACCTTACGACCTATTTAAATACTGTACTTAAATTAATAATCACAAGCGTAGTTTTGAGCCGCCCGTTCAGGGGCTTGGTGTAGGCATCATAAATTAGGAATAGTCTTACTTGACGCTTAGAAGCACTTCCTGTGCACGATCGAGGGGCCGGACTCGTCGTATTCCTGTTTGGAGATCCACATCTGCTGGAAGGTCGAGAGGGACGCGAGGATCGATCCACCGATCCATACGGAGTACTTCCTCTCTGGGGGCGCGATGATCTTGATCTTCATTGTGGATGGCGCGAGGGCTGTGATTTCCTTCTGCATACGGTCGGCGATGCCCGGGTACATGGTGGTACCACCGGACAATACTGTGTTGGCGTACAAGTCCTTACGGATGTCGACGTCGCACTTCATGATGGAGTTGTAGGTGGTCTCGTGGATGCCGTTAGCTTCCATACCCAAGAATGAGGGCTGGAAGAGAGCCTCTGGGCAACGGAACCTTTCGTTTCCGATTGTGATGACCTGTCCGTCGGGAAGCTCGTAAGATTTCTCGAGAGAACTGCTGGAGGCGGCGGTGGCCATCTCCTGCTCGAAGTCGAGGGCGACGTAGCAGAGTTTCTCCTTGATGTCACGAACGATTTCACGCTCGGCGGTGGTGGTGAACGAGTAGCCGCGCTCTGTGAGGATCTTCATTAGGTAGTCTGTGAGGTCGCGGCCGGCCAAGTCCAGACGCAGGATGGCGTGAGGTAGGGCGTAGCCCTCGTAGATGGGCACTGTGTGTGAGACACCATCACCGGAGTCCAGCACGATACCGGTGGTACGACCGGATGCGTACAGCGAGAGCACGGCCTGGATGGCGACGTACATGGCGGGTGTGTTGAAGGTCTCGAACATGATCTGGGTCATCTTCTCTCTGAAACGAAACGAAAATCATCAGTGACTTATAACAGTGACGCTGCAGAAAACTTGCTGCCTGGGCATGAACAACCTCACAATAAACAGGAATCGAAGTGTAAACGTACCTGTTGGCCTTAGGGTTGAGGGGAGCCTCTGTGAGCAGCACGGGGTGCTCCTCGGGGGCAACGCGTAGCTCGTTGTAGAAGGTGTGATGCCAGATCTTCTCCATGTCGTCCCAGTTGGTGACGATGCCGTGCTCGATGGGGTATTTGAGTGTGAGGATGCCTCTCTTGCTCTGTGCCTCGTCGCCCACGTACGAGTCCTTCTGTCCCATGCCGACCATCACGCCCTGGTGGCGCGGCCGGCCCACGATCGAGGGGAACACGGCTCGGGGCGCATCGTCCCCGGCGAATCCGGCCTTGCACATGCCGGAGCCATTGTCTACTACCAACGCGGCAACTTCTTCGTCGCACATTGTGAATTAGTCTGAAATAAGCAAAAGTTTCCACATTAATGAGATCATTCATACCTGCGAAAGTCGATGTCGCTGAACCCATTCACTCGCACTTCACCAATCCATTACGTAACCGTTATCATTATGTAATAAATTCACCTGTACACAATTATTTTTTATCAGTTAAAACAAACACTTTTAGTTGACGATTGTACGACGCCTATAATCAACCGGTATTCCAACGGTTCCAAATATTTATTTGAGTACTCACAGCTACTTGGTATTAATAATAAAGTAAAAATAACTTACTGTTAAATATTAAAGTTAATGACTAGGTACAAACGACGTCGCGCTGCTATGGCCGTCACAAAATGAACAGCGGCACGTGAGGATAAACTATATAAAACTGGTCTTATCAGAGCTCACACACTATCGGCAACAATTTATTCTCGGCCAATCACGAGCTGCTTCAGTTTTTGTCACCATATATGGAGATGCGGTACAGCACTTACACATAATCGCGATAATGAAATAGCATCGCCTTGATAAGAGGGCCGACTTGTGAAAATTGTACATTAATCCAGATAGTTACGCGTAGTGCCTACGTGGTACACGTCACCAGGTCCCAGTCACATGTCGGTTGCTACGGTACAGTCAGCGCAGCATGATTAAGTACAATTTCTCAAAATTGAATTCTTTTAGTATTCGATGGCAGGAAAAGGGATTTCTTGCGTTTGCAAATGCTTAGTTGGAAATATTTATGTTATTATTTGGAAGTAAATATTTCCTTCTTCGAATTCACAGATATTACTTATCGAGTAGTTGAAGATATCCACTTGTAATCTTGAAGTTATATCAACCGTTAAGCCGGATAGTATTTCTAATAAACAAGGCCATGCGAAAACGACACATGGTTTTCGGTAGTAATCGCTTAATTTGAGTGTAACGAAGCTTTGCCGGTTTAGTCGTTGTTTAAGTATTTGAAATGAATTCTATAGAATTCTCTTATACCACACAAATGATGAATAGTAAATTACACGGACCTACAAATTCGATACATGACCATTCTTTTTGAGTTACATTTCTGTGTAAATTTCTCCGTGGCATGCTTTCTCTGTGAGTCGGCAGTTTTGCGCTGATTACCGCAGACGCCTGACATTAACCCAAATTTGGTCATTAATTAGTTGCAATATAATTGTTCCACACACTTCACAATTATATTGCAGCCGTTCAAGACTTCATTATAATTTTTAAACCTACTGGTCACGACTCGGGTTTAACTGTTTATTTATTTTAACTACTCCAAAGTAGGTACATACATCTCAATAAAAACGTATAATTTTTGCTGGTGTTGTCGATGGTAGAAGTAATGAAGTAATCACATGCTTTATGGTTCTGGGTGATTTCAACAAATAAGTTAATAGTTATAAAATTCTCATTCTCCAAAAAAGGTTTTCCTTTTATCATCAACCAATTTAGAATTATAGTTAAGTATTAATGAACGACATAAATTCGATTACATTATATTTGAAATTTTGAAGAAAACGTCAAATTTAAGATACGTATATATTTTAGTACCAAAGTTATAAACAAAAATACAACTATTTTGTAGTCTAAATTAATTTTTGCCTGCAAGTTGACGTATGAGATGATACAATGGAATTAAATAAAAACAACGTTATGCCCGTGAGTGTTATGAAGACCATATGGCCCGTTGTTATTAGACTATTTCCGAGCAAGTGTGATGAAAATAAAGTTAATGCTACCGGCAAGACAACAGTACATGTTATAAGCAAAAGTATTGGTCGATATTGAATACTGTTCGTGTGGGTGTAGGTAGATGAATCTGGTTTGCTTGCGGTACCCGCCTCTGACGTTCGTCGGGACCCGTTGCGTGACGTACCCACTCGTTTCTAATCAGTAATCACACAAAATTTTACAGTTAGCAGTTTGAGGTGACATACCAATTGATTTGGATGTCATAAAAGCGCAGAATAAAGTATAGTAGGTAATGATATAAATGGTAGTGAAAAACTTATAATAAATATTTTATTGGGTGACGTGTTATAGGGTGGAAAAACTAAAATGGCTGATTAGATAGTGAGAGAAAATATTTCTTTGCGGATTGTTTAGGTACTTAGCTAAATTTAACTTTTTCGAAGAAAGGATTTTTAATTATTTTATATATGAAGTTCATCATTGATTAAACATAATAGAACGTACGAGCGGCGACGTTTTTATTTAACACGGTGGTGAAAATGTTATGTCTTTCATCAACAATCTGCAAACGGAGAAAAGTCCTTATATCGCTCGTGAACAACATCTAAAGTTCGACGCTAATGTTGACATTTGATGATGACGTTTTAACGATCTTCTTTAACGTGACAGTTGACGTCAAACAAATTATTTACGGAGTGTTTTGCCTCCATTATTAGCTCTTACTAAAAAGCGTTGCAGCTTCACTCATCGAATACCACGACTCGCTACTCTAAGTGATTCATTACAAGAGTCACAACATAGTTAGTATCCTTTTAAACATGTAGATCCTTTTAAACATGATGACAAATAATAGGCCTGCACTGTGTCTTAGATATACCTCAACTCGCTATGAGAGAAAGAGAGAAAGAAAATGTGTGCTCGCACCTCTTTCTCTTGCCCCTACAGTAATATACGAAACGTAACTCTCTCTCTCTCTTTCTATCTTCACTAACTTATATGTCCCTCTCAACTTCCGTTCGCCTCGCCCGATCACACTTTCCGTAACGCTCTCATCATGCATTCACCAGCTTACTCCCCAAGTCAAGCGTGCGTAAAGAAGTTTTACTTCATCAAGGAACCGGAAAGCTGACCCATACACACATATCACACCATATGTATGTACAGTCCAAACCAAGGGGTGCAAAAAATATAATTTGGGATTGAAGTTTCTCAGGGACGTAATCATTTATGAAGAGTCCTGTGGTCGAGCAATGGCTATGTTAATACCAATGCTCGTGAGTATGATTTCCACACAAGATAATTAGGAAATACAGGCGTTCAAATAATATTATTCGAAATGAAAATTAATTCAAATATGTTTTGTCAATTGAATATTTATGTCAAATGATTATGAAGTAAATGAACTACGTAGGTTACATGGATAATTATGCTGATTTTATATGAAGCGAGCGATATATGATACCTAAAAAATAAAAAATATTAAATGTTGTTCGGCGAAACCTAATAGTACACACTCAGGGAAAATTTCATGTTTCTCTCTATTGGGGTTCAAAAGATGTAGCATTCATAAGATATAGTATAGACGAATGGACAGACAGCAGAGTAGAGCAGAGCAATAAGATTCCAGATTGTCGTTGTATAAGAATTGAATTTACACAAGATATAAAAAATGTTTCATTATTTGTATTGAATTTCGATTTTTAATTACTTTTTTCACTTTAACTTAATTTGATTGAAAGTAGTTATGTGATGTAACCCTTATTATGTATCTTTACGAGCAAATTGAGTAAAACTGTCATGTTTGTTAATACATATTAATACAAAATAAATATTATGTTACGATGTTGATATTAACGAACGATTATTGACGATATTCTAAGTTTTAGAACGATTTTAGTGAAATGTTGTATTGCAATTTCAAAATCTTTGGTCAAAGCACTCAATATAGCAATACTGTTTTTATTTTTACATTATCATAGTTAATGTTCATTTAAC
Organism: Pyralis farinalis; assembly: GCA_947507595.1. Taxonomy (NCBI): domain Eukaryota; kingdom Metazoa; phylum Arthropoda; class Insecta; order Lepidoptera; family Pyralidae; genus Pyralis; species Pyralis farinalis. Next base: position 7,972,892 of record OX382269.1, on the reverse strand, counting down.
AATAAGAGTTTTCTCTAATTTAAATCTTATGGGCAGATATATGTACAACTTGTTTCCTAATCAACACAATCTCCTTTAACAGTACGATCAGTATAACAATAAGGAAAGAAAGGTAACTATTAGATACGAGTACTACAGGGAGGAATGTCAAAAAAGCAGAAAATAATTCAACTGTTCAATACAAGTTCTCTACAATGTTAAGTGCAAGTTTATAGTATTTATTTTTAATAGCGAGCTTTTTCCACTTTTTTCAGCCGTCAATAAGCCAGCCGACTTATAATTCTTCCGATTTTCAATATCTTTTGTTCAAGTAAGCACTGGTTAAGGTTAGTTCTGCCTGGTGTCTATTTGTCATAAACTCTTATAATACATACATAAGTAGGTATTCATCTGCAAGTAATTCTGTTTAATACAGTTTAATATTAACATCTTCCGAGTTTTCTTCAGAGAACTCTCAAGTTGTGGAGTTAACTCCCAGCCAAGGATTTCCCAAGGGTCTACAGCACGGTGTTCTTCAAGAAAGGCGTAAAGAGATTTTTAGATGGTCGGCAACACACGAGTGACACCCTTGGTGATGCAAATGTCTGTAGGCAACGGTCACTGTTTACAATCAGGCAGGCCGTATACTTGTTTGCCACCTTAATGGTATAAAAAAAAGTATCTCTCTCTGTTTGTCATACATTTACAAAGAAAAATACAATGCCGGAGACCGTTAGTTTTTAATTCCAGACATTCTCCTGTGTGCGTCTACATATATATTAATATAACAAATACATTTGCACTCGTCTGTCTGTCGGTATCGATTTTGGCGGTGCACGGGGAGCGGCCCGTCCGGCGCCCGCCCGCGCCGGCCGCCGCCGCCGCCGCTCCGCATTTCGCCGAGAAGACCCCTTCCCTATGGGGTGCATCCACATTTAGATTTCCGTGGGTGCTTGGCATGAGGTGATTCAGCGTCTCGTTCTGAGCACCGATTTTTTATATAGGAATAAAAATGGCGTACTCGTATTTAAGCCATAGTTTTATGAAGTTAATTTTCCACTCCCGCTGCCAGCGCAGCTCCTCGCTATGATCATTTTTGTGATCTCACTGCGCACCTAGACCCCATCTGATTCTCATGCTAACAAAATAAATACGTACTTAACGCTAATGTAGATATCTGTAATTCTTTATATATCTTTTTTATATCTCTAAGTTGATAAATAAGCGTATGGCCTGCCTAATAGTAAATAGACACCGTGCCTATAGCCTATCGACACTGTTGTAGAACAGGGTCCTCATTTGTGCTCTGCCTTACCCACGCAGGGAGTCCATTCGTCTACATGCAGCTCTCGGTTATTAATATGCTCTTTTTAACGAGAAGAAAAACCTGATTAAAAGAAGTTAAGTATAATAAAAATTGTGAAACAACGTTAATAGGAGTTGAGTATGGTAAAAATTTTCACTTTAAAATTCGAGGAATGTTATATGCATCAGTATAATGTTAATCTGCAGACATTAATTTAAATACATTATAAAACAGGCTGCTTGAATTCATAATTATATTTTTCCCATAACTGTACTTTCTGTTTGTGTGTTGTTTCTTTTTTATGTATATATTCACGCCGGGCGCCGCGTGCGGGGTAGACAAAGAAAAAATTCCGAAAAATTCCGAAAGAAACTTGCCAATATAGATCTCTAATTAGATATTACAATAAATTCCCACAGGCATACATATAAGTACATCTTCTATCAAGTCTTCCATCGCTGCTTTTGTTCGTATCGCCAACTTTCAATTGAATCGCGGAAAAAAGATCATGTATGTCTTTAACAAATGGATAGATCTTTCCCTTATAGACAAGTATTTTTACCTTCATTTAAGTGTCTTCTTATATCAACTACGAACGGAAAATCAGAAACTCATTCTTTGTCTTGAAACTCTGAAATACTATTTTGCTTTCTGCTTTGAATGATAAGTAAATTAGTGGCCGAGGCGCGGGTTGGCCACTTCTGTTGTAGATAATTGTCCACATACAGGATAAACAAGCTGACACCGCGGAGTCCTGCTTGACACCAATATGAACTAGCGTGTTTAATTAGTTGTTATATACATCGATGGTTGTAATAAGGAAAGAAATGTATAAATCCGTTGTTGAGTCACAAAATAAACAATGAATATAAAACCTCATAGTCAATTTCATAGTTATTTTGTTAATGTTTGTGTTATTTATTACTAACTGTTGATTACACGTAGGTACTACGTTACGTTACGAATGAGCATTACGTACCTATCTACATATAATCGTCCTTGTCATATCATGCTGATTCAAAAACATGATACGATGTTCACATCGTAAGGAGTATGACTGCTTTCGGACCAAAACTATTTGCGTGGACTACTTGATTAAGTCCCATTTGAACAAACATATAATTTTTTTAGATTTATTGAAGTTTTTACATTTTTCGTGTCATGCATGACTCATCCAACCCAAAGTATGAAGTTGAATCTGTATTGTAGCTTCGTATGACTCACCCTCACGTTCACATAATAAACATCTATCTAGCTATCGCTTACTCACATGCGATTTTGATATCGATTGGATCGATTCAGGTAGCATGACAAATACTATCAGAAACTCGACCGGCGTCGGTCTTACATATGCGTATTGGTAAGTTTCAAAGATTGCGAAAATAATCCATATTTTATACACTGTTTACTAAAAGTGCTTATTGCTTATATAGCTAAAAAAATTATCTAGTCTAAGTTATGAAATGAAACATAAAAGTATTTTTAAACACAATTTTAATTTCTATTTTTTTTTGCCATTAAAATCTATATAAGCATAGTTTAAAGTAAGCATTCATGTCGGTAGATACAAATAAATATTTTAAGTATTGTTGTCTGTAAAATATTGTTGATAGCTCAATATTTTTTTACGATCATCCGTCAACGGATATTACTCCGTATTTATCCTCTTTAATTCGTAACTGCGTATGAGCTTACTATACCTAAGAGGATAACTTTAAAATGAATAATATCTGCATAATTTTGTTACAATAACAAAAGCAATATAATACTATTTTGTTACTTTATCTAAAAGTGAATGTTATTGAAATAACTTAACCCACTTTTTATTGGATGTTAGGGTTGCTGTAACAATAGTAACTTATTATCATTATTTTAATTTATCTTCTTTTCATTTTCCTTTTATCACCCCTGACAATGGCTGCACTATCAGCTATCCAGTGTAAAAATCAATAGATTTTATTCTTATGCTTTAGTTACACATTTATTCGTAATTTAGAACAGGTTTTAACCACTTAAGCAAACGTTAAGTATGTCAATAATGTTACAGGATAAATTAGACTGATGGTACAATATGAATCACCTCAACCAGTCCAAACAGTCCAACTAATAAAAGCTTGAACAGAGTTTTACGTCTTTATACCATATTAATGCCCGCCTAGTGTTTTATAGTACGTCAGATGGCAGGCCAAACTATAACACATATAACATGAATCTTGATACATATATACAAGAACAACGTTCTTATATGAATTCTATATGTTAGTCTGTGCGTTCCGTGCGTTTATCTGTCGCTTTTTTTCGAATATTCGATTTTTAACTACAGATTCGGATTCAGCATAAAAAAGTAGAATAGGAATATTCAGGAACACCGTTCTTATCTCTTAAGGAACATGGTAAAATGGCCGACAAATTAAAAAAAATATTTAATTGTTATATAATTGACGAGCCAGGTGTTCCTCTGGCAATGCAAGCTTGCGCATTCTCAACTGTTTCATTGTGTATTTAAAACTATATTTAATTTGTAAAACCAGAATCTTGTTTTATCATGTCTAAGAAAAAGAAATCTCACAATCGTATAAAAATCCCCTTAACATTCACTTTAAAAAAAATACAACACTTTCATTCTAGATAATTCTCATGTAAATACAAGATTCTATCAATGGTTTAGTACAACATAAGGTCGCCTCCATTGCTAAGAGCTTTAGAGCTTCACGTGGGTCGCATGTGAAGTGGTATCCCACCATGTCTCCAGTATTATTTTTTTAAATGAGGATAAAATTATTGGCGGCAACAACCAATTTGTACATCAATTATAATTATAACGGATTTGTACCCACCTAATCTGATTTTGTTATCTAAGGAAATATTTTATCTACATAAGTTAAGACATTCCTAACATTCGACGCCTGTTGTCATCCATACATTATTACAGTATTACATTATTATCTATATCTATCAATAAAATTTTATTATCTTTGTGTACATAACATAGCTTTTATTACGCGCAGATATTTATTATTTTCACGTTATAAAGATCCCATTTTGCCGTGCCGTGGTATACCTACTTACTTATAAAAATACTAATGAAAATAGTGAAATCAACTTAATTGAAGTCGAAACCGAATCACTTCGTTATATTATTTTTCATTGGTGTCGCCTTCAATATAACCGTTCTACCTTTTTACCAAAAGGGGAGTAGATGGGACTTTCATTTTTAGAGTCATGGGCAACCTTGCCACCGTTACCGCATTGACAAAAGGCGGGCAATGTAAGTACCCCCACCCCCCAGAAAACTGCAGCGAAATGTAACAACTCCCAAGGGAGTGTTACCAGTAAGCTCTTGAGGACCTGTTGTGATAGCAGCGAGGGAGGCATCACTTATTGTGCTGCACTGCAACCCTTCGTTCCAAATTTATACGGGTTCAGTTCAGATACTGTAGTAGTATATTAACTTTGGTTCGGATATATCATAATAAACCACGCAAATTGGTATTAAATATCTGTGAAACTACGAGTATATTTAAAAAACATACTTAAAACACGGCGAACATTTAACCTCCTCTTTTTGACATCGATTAAAAGTGAATGAGCTTCTGACACGATTTTACGTAACTACTTAGTATGCATGCATGTATCAATTCTTCGATATATTTATTTTTAGTGTTGTAATCAGTTGAAATTGTAATAATGCCTCTATCTTTAGTTTAAAATCAATAAAATGTATTTTACATTTAAATTATATTATATGGTGGTGGTCGTTTCCACTGCCTACCCCGCAAGGGATTTGGTGTGAAGTTATAGATAGATAGATGGACCACGCAAGAAAACAAAGCAACGACAAAGGTTTCTTTTATACCACTAAGTCTCTGTGGTATAAAATTATACACTCACTCGCAAGAACACAACGACTCGTCGCAGCCAAACAACAACTAGGAGTTGTTGTTTGGCCGCGGTTTTTCTGTGAGATGGAGGTACTTCTGCAGATGGGATGGTTTGATGCGCCCTATCTCTCTTAAAACACCCAGATCAAGACAAACAGACATGTTCATGCACACAAATGTGTGTCTTGTGTAAGAATCGAACTGGAGAGCGTTGGTGTCAAAGTAGCGTAACAGCGCGTTTTACCACTGCTCACCGAGCTCGTCGAAGTGTGCATAAGTGACGAGTAAGACGAGCTCGGTGGCGCAACGCTCGTGGGTTCGATTCCCACACACTACAAACATTTGTGTGCATGAACATGTCTGTTTGTATTGGTCTGGGTATTTTATATGTATAATAAGTATGTATTTACAAAAAAAAAAGTATTTACGTATGTTTATCAGTTGTCGAGTACCCATAACACAAGCTTCGCTTACTTTGGGGCTAGGTGGCGCTGTGTAATTTGTCCGACAATATTTATATTTATTTATTATTTATAATTCCAAAAGTATGAACGGTGTTGTTACATTCCATAATTCGTGAATTCTATCCGTTCTCGCTATCAGTTGCGTAGATTATGTACTTATTAACACAAGTCTGATAACACCGGTTTACTGCGAGTCAATAACGCAACATTACTTAGGTAATACGCTTACCTACCCGTACGTAATGATCTAATAGTGTGGGTATGTTATCTATCCTTCGTTTGAAGACACATGCGACTTTGACACCAACGCTCGTGGGTTCGATTCCCACACAAGGCAAACATTTGTGTGCATGAACATGCCTGTTTGTCTTGGTCTGCGTGTTTTAAGAGAGGTAGGGCGCATTAAAGCAGTCCGTCTGGGGAAGTACCTCCACCTCACAGAAAATCGCAGCCAAATAACAATTCCCTAGAGGGTTGTTGTGCTCCTGCGTGTGAGGTCGCCAGTAAGCTCGCAAGGAGATGCTGTGTAAGCAGCAGAGGAGGCATCGCGCGCGAGTGATATTTAAAATATATCGCAAGCTTTAATAGGCTACGGTACCCGCTTTACATCAGGTGGACCGCATGCTTGCATGCCTCCCGACGTTGTTGTATAAAGAAAAGAATATACACTTTTAGATCTTTCGAAATATAATTAGTTAGCCGGGCAGGTACGGTAGCAAGTGATAATTACAAAATATGTATATAAATCCTAAAATACGATACATGTTTACTCTCAAAGGGGCCTCTACGCGTTGGGTTAATGTACGCATGATATGACTTGAATACAAATATTTCTGTATTATCGGGCATCATGATCCATTGGTTGGTAACACTGTTCTTAAAAACCATGTCAGTCGTTAAGTTAAAGCAGAAAAACAGTAGGTAACTTAATGTTTTAATATATTATGTACGTGGAATTGCGCCGAGTATACAATTTACCGAGTAACTGAGTACCGAGTATTACTCGGTTTTATCTTTATCGGACCGAACGCTAGCCGAGTAACTCGGTTCAGTTTAGTTAGGTAGAGCGAGCGAGCGGTACTTCACCCCCTCGCCTCTCGTATCTAATCGCTTCCCGAAGCCAGAATGACAAGAGTGCTTAGTGTTCCTGTATCATACTTGCTTCTATCGATTTTCGAATGTTAATTATAGAATTCATACCATTTTCCAGTATATTCTCATTTTTTATTTCCGTGATTCAAATAATTAAACGTACGTAAATTAAATATGCTTATTAATTGAATCTCTAATGGGAAAACAATATTTTAACCGTAAATAATATTAACCGAGTTCTCTGTAGCTGTACGTACTCACGAGTACTGAAACCGGGGCCAGTACACCAAGAACCGAGTACTTGGCACATCTCCGCGCACAACGGAGTTCCAATTTATTATTACTGTGTATTTAAACACTATCCACATCTATCCTTACTCATCCCACTGCAGGGATACGGGTCTCCCTTCAACCGAAGGGGTTTAGAGCATACTCCACCGCGCTGCTAACTACGGATTGACGAAGGCCGGTGTTTTCAAGCCGCCCGAGGGCCACTCAATTAGCTTAACGACTGTCATCTATCTACAACTGCCGAGACAGACGCCTTAAGAGGGTGCACAAAGTTAAGTGGCGCCCTCATTTTGTTTTTATTAATAACGCTGTATTTAAGACCAATGCCAAAAAAAACGCTCTATAGGGCACTGAAGAACCATATTTATGTTTTTTGAGACATATTCTGTTTTTATTATTTATGTAGAATTATGAGAATTAGTCATACTTTTGATTATTGCTATAAGTGGCCACAATAAGCAATAATTAAAATTTTGGTTACTTGTCATAGATAATAAATACAAGATATGTTTCAAAAAAACGTAAATATGGCTTCTCAGTGCCCTATAGAGAGTTTTTTTTTGGAATTGGTCTTAAATACAGCGTTATTAATAAAAACAAAATGAGGGCGCCACTTAGCTTTGTGCGCCCTCCGTGCTCTCCGTTTTAACACTTTAAAGGTATCTACACAATTATGCCGTTGCTGTAGTTACAAGTCGCTGAATGTACTTTAGATACTCAGAAAAGATATAATCAAAGATTTAATGTAATAAATGGAATATCGTATTATGGCTGATATAATAATAATCATTATCATTATATCAGACATAACGATTTGTAATCAATATTAAACTTCTAGGTATAGTCTGCTTTTCAGAGCAGCTCGATCGCCTGCCAGTTTAATCGTTCACGCAAGTTAAGCAGTGTCTACTGTAACATGTTTATGGGTGGATTAGTCGTCTCGTATTCCTTCGTGGTCGTAGATCTCGTTAAGCCATCGATTGTCAATAGATGACAGTCACTACCCTAGCCCGAAAGGAAGACCGCATCAGAGCAGCCTAACTGAGGAAGTACCCTCGACCTAACAGAAAACTAACAACCAATCTAACAGAGGGTCTTTCTATTACTACGCATGAATGAGGTTGCCAGTAAGCTTGCTGTGCTTACAGTAGTACGAGTAGTATACTTCTTGTATACATATTGCAATTTTCCATGGGCTACTTTGTATCAGATGGGCCGTATGCTTGCATGTCCTCTGACGTACAAAAAAATTAAAATAAAACACTCTCAATTGTTAACATTATTTTAGGGCACGATCGGACGGAATCACTTACTCGTAGACATTATTTATTCTTTTGTACGATTAAAATGGCAAACAAGCGTAAGGCCGGGGATAAGTAGTTATCGTAACCTATGAAAGTATCCAACATCAAGGGTGTCACTCGTGCAGTGTAGACTCAATAAAAAAAATTGAATGGCTTTTTTAAGGGACTCTATTCTTTTTCTGTAGTCTTTTGGGAAAAAATGGTAGCGTATTGTCCAGACTTATCTGGACAATACGCTACCATTGCGATTCCAGTGTGTGACTATGAATTCCCCAACGTCGGCGAGCGGTGCGATAGGAGGTTGTTGACACCATATCAACAATTCCTGGGAACACAACCCGTTGTGTACACAGCGATAGATCAAGCTGTACATACCTGTACATACGTGTATTGTATACACAACAACACATCAAGCTATACACGTATGCATCTTATGTCGTCGTAGTAAAGTTGAATGTTGAACAGTTTTGTGCAACGACATACGTGTATAGCTTGACGTGTTATTGATATTGTGTATACAATTAGTGCGTGGCAATTTTGATTTCTATCTGCTAAAATGGATATCCCTGTGGCTGTCTGTGGTAGGAGACTAGTTATCATAATGTACATCTATAGGTAGGTACGTACAATCACTATATTGTCACGATTTTTTTATAACAAATTATCTCTATCTATGACTTCACGCAAAATCCCTTGCGGGGTAAGCAGAGGGAACCGAGCGCCACGTGACTCGATCCTTACATATACCACTCGCTTCTTTAACATTCATTGCTCTTCTCATGCACGCTCGCCGGTTTCTAGTGCTCCTGACATCACCTTCTGATAGAACACGACCAATTTGATCATGGTAGGTAAGTCTTGGCCTTCCCCGGCTCCTACATCCTTCCACTTTTGCATTGTATATCTGCTTCGTCATTCTTTCATCTTGCATTCTTTCTACATGTCCGAATCAACAGAGCATGCCTCTTCTTATTTTAACATATTAAAGTTGTTTATAAGAAATTAAAGTTGTTTTTTTGTATATGTATGTAACCGAACACCATAAGACGTGGTCCTAATACACCTCACTCGGTCCCTAGAGCTCCTGACATCACCTTCTGGTCACCTTTTTTGTATATGTTCATGTATAATGTTGCTAGCCAGACGTATATTACCTATCGAGCAACACGCGATGCATGCGCAAGCGCAAGGTCGAGGTGAGCCAGCCGCTGTCGACAACGCATATGCAAGTTCAATGCTCACTTACGCATGCAACAGTGTAATATAGGGTTCACTTGAACTGAGATTAGCATTAGTAGTATAAAAAGCATAATTCTAGAATGCGGTCTTATGAGCATTGGCTTTCTTGATATCGAAATCTGATGGAAAATTCCGTAATTTCCAAACTCACCTGGAGGAGTGAATGAAACTGGCGTCTAAGAAACTTAACTCCTATAATTTTGGGGACGGTATCAGTAATGGTGTTTTTATACATCGTCGATTCCAAAGCCTATGAACGCTTGCAATAATAGCAGTATCGCTAGCGATTTGCCACCCATACTGCTGTACATTTTTACTGTGCTGTTCACAGTACCGTAAAGTATGAAAGAAAGTCTGTTAGAAATCGAAATATCGAATGATATACATGTCTTAATCACTCCAATCGTACGAGGTAACAAGAAATATGACTCAACATGTAAAACTTTACCTGGCAGTGGGGTAATTAGCAACGAAACGGGCAATTCAATGTTGGAAAGTTGCCTTGGCTGTTTTTCGGCCAGAATCGAAGGACCGCCATTGTGATGGACTGTTATTATTAATTAGCTGTATTCTAACTGGTTAGGCCTGGCGTGAAGAGCTAGTTTCCTCATTTACGGTTACGGTTAGCAGAAAGAGAGCGGTGCTAAGATAAGAAATGGCATGCTCTATTAGTTGGGTCATGTTGAAAGAATGCGGGATGCAAGAATGACATAACACGTAGATATATTGCGAAAGTGAAAGAATTTAGCAATTATAGAAAGCCAACAGACGTACCAAAATGAAATTGATTATGTTTTATCAGAAGGTGAAGTAAAACATGGACAGGCAAGGGAACTGTGAACTCTTTACAAAAAAGCATGAATTTGTTACAGCGTTGACAACGCGTGACTGACGCCCCTGGGGTTGCAATCGTCTATACGCTACGATGATTACGACAGGCGGGTTGATAACACCTTATTTGTATACAAATGCCTTGATTACAACAATGTTACACAATGCAAACGATATCAAATTTTAGACTACGAGTTACGCCAGAATTGATCTTGGTGATTTTCTAGCTAGACTTTTATGGAGATTCAATCCCATTTTTACCAAATTATAATTTATAGTACAATATATTAATCAAAATTTCGATATTGGAATAGGATTGCCATTTGCCATTGGATATAGCGTCACAAGTAGCCTTATATGTGTCAATGTACAGTCACCGAGGCACTACGCTAACGGTCTCGACATTTAAAATAATTTAAAACATAATTTGTCAATTTATTATTCATTGGCACACAAAATGCCGTTATGACCCAAATACGACAGAATGGTCCATAAAAAAGTAAGTCGAAAAATTGCCCTCGCCCTATTTACTTTGCACATACGGACCCCAGTTTGTGTGACTGTTCTGAACTTGTGAAGACTTCGTAAAGCATGCATAGGTTTTATAAACGCGAATTCTTTTTATACAATATCAGGAGGCGAACAAGTATACGCGCAACCTAATGAGTAGTCGTTACCGTAGCCGAAGAACGCTTACAATATAGGTAGTATTGCTCGTGCATTGGGCGCCTCATGCAAATTTTTTACCGTAGCCGATGAGCGCTTGCAATATAGGAGGTGTCGGTCGCAACCTCGCTGTTAACACGATTGCTTATTTGGCTTTCTGTAAAATTGAGGTACTTCCCTTGCCGTGCCCTACCTCTCTTTGCTTACGACGGCTTAACATGTGCTCCGACCACGGAAGAACTCGAAATAAATAAATCTATCCATGCATAGACATTAGACATTTACATATATATAAAGGTGACGTGTAAATTAATATAAAGCGACTGTATATAAAGTCTTAGGTACAGCCTTCCTATTTCGCGGTCACCTCCAAGCAGTCAGCCATTAAAAGGTTGTTCAGAGACCTTAAAAGGAGTACAGTGCGCGCAGGCGCAGATACCAGCCAGCAGGCCATTTTTGGACGCCTCTGGCGAGAAACCTTGGAGCTGCTGCCCATAAGCAGATGGTCACCATAATAGAACCGTCTTGTTGGCACAAGACTTAAATAGAATAATTGCATTGTGGGCTGTAGCAAATGCGCTCTGTGTTGCTCCATTTTTGTTACGTATATGGTATTATTTTTATTACATAGTTTACATCGACTCAATCAAGTTCAGATGATAACGATAGTGGTATCGAGTATATCGATACATTCCAAGTCCATTCCATCCTTTCATGATTGGAAAATTTGCAACAAGCATAGGTCGAGTAGATTATCTAAACTACTATTATGAAGAGAAAAGATTAGTTTTCTTTTTATGTTTGATTGTAATGGATAAATTCAAAGTATACTTATAGAAATATACATTATCAACGAGTGACATGGTCTCGCTGTAGCATTTTATTTAAAAAAAAAGAGAGATCTCTATGAAAGTTGCAATAACGTAAACAATAAATTTACCTGCAGAAGTCATTATTTGACTTGCGATGCTAAAACTAATGATGATACATAAAATAATATACTACATATTTATGGTACTTACTTATCATTACTCACCAAAATGTCCTTAAGATATCTAACTACGAGTATTATACTTAAGTCACAATAAAATATTAATTTATCTTTCTATTTACCGGTGCGAAGCCGGCGTGTATAGGTAATTTATGTAATTGTTTTTTGAATATGCCAGAAGATTTCTGAATGTTTTACAATAGAAGAATAAACTCCCCGCCTAGGTAGAAGGTATAAGGCGGTAAATATTTTTTTGTCATAAATATAAATGGAAAAAATAGTCACTGCCTGTAGGTATTAAAAACAATATAAAATAGCAAATAATACATAATCACAATTACTATAATACATTACAATGTAATCTATCCCCTTAGACCATTCAACAAATCTCTGTCTATCCTCTAAATTTACCTGTAGGTATATCAGAAGACAGTTATATAATTACAAAGTGTAAAAGAAGTTAAAATGTCAAACGTAAAAACGCAATGTCAGCGTAATGTTTGTAGAAACAAGCAAGCTATAATTTCCCGGACAGGTGATAGCAAAAATGAGGCCAAGTGCTACCAGAGAGCATCTGGCGGAAGGAAGGAAATGCACGAACTGTGTCATGGTTACTGACGCTCCACCGCACGCGGACCGAGCGAGGCGCATGTTTTGCGCAAATCATTCTGCCCGCAAAGGGCGCTGCAATGACTCTTAAAAAAAGATGTGAAGTTAAGGGATCTGGTGATTAAAATCAATATTTTTTTGAATATGATTTTTACCATCACCTTGAATTGAACATATTATATATAATCTATCCATTACAGCCGAAAGCTCGGTCACAAAAATGGCCTTACATCTTTATTGCCAACTCAACCAATGTTACATTCAGTACAGATGCTATTATAAACTATAATACATTTTACTAAATTTATCCAGTTGAAATCATTGTAGCAGTGTTTTACAATCATTTGATTAATAAAATAATTAGAATATGACCGTATATCGGTATCTACATTATAGGTCTTGACATTGATTATATTAAAAATGTACATTATTTAAGCAGTAGAATTGCCGCTTTCATAATAAACAAATAATATTTGTATATTTCTTTCTAACCATTTCTAATTCATTAGGGTTGGTGGGGTCCGCTACTTGAGCTTAAGGATTTGTCGAAAATACATATTTTGACATTAGGAGCAGTGACAGCCCAGTGGATAAAGAACCGGCCTAGTGGCCAACAGATCGCCGGTTCGAATCCTGGCGTGTATCACTAAATTCATGTTTTCAGATTTTGATTGCTTGGCGGTGAAAAAAAACATTGTGAGAGAATCCGCACGTCAGAGGGACCGCACCACACCCAGAGGGAAAATAAGACAGAATCAGAGGATGTGCGAATTTCCTAACGATTTTAAGTATTAATTACGAATATGTACAATCCGAAAACATGAATTTAGCATATAGTATAGTACATGCCAGGATTCAAACCCGCTACAAGTTTGTCACTAGACCGGTTCTTTATCCACTGGACTATCACTGCTCTCTTGCACTGCTAACTTGAGTATTTGATATTAATTTCAACTTGATACCTCCACGTGTTCCTTGGAGAAAGGACCTTGACAGAAGGACAGACGGACGACGAAGTGATAAGGGTTTCGTTTTTTTAATGTGCGGAACCCTAAAAAATTAACATAAATTTAAACATGATTTTGAAGTTGGCTCTTAAAATTTTAGTTTAGTGCTGCCATTAAAGTCACGCGTAGATACGGGTTACCGTTACCTATGGTCCACGCCCACCACCAACATCGACAGGTCCCTGCCATCTACGAAGACAGGGACCTCGTTGTCTATAATAGCTATGAAGACGGCGACAATAAATATTTACCGAAAGAATCTATATGCCCCCGTTCTTTGCACCGCAACGGCATCGAGATCTCCATTTTCACTGATATTGCTATATTTTCAGACTTCGTGTAAGATATATTTAATTGTGTTCTTTGACATAAATGCTATAAATTCTATAAATTGAATATGTGCACAAGAACACCCAAAATTTGTTATTTCCAGTTAATTTTTATCAACGGTTACATATTATATGAAGAGCTTATCTTCCATATTTCGGCAGTGATGGCGGTGGGTGGGCGGACACTGTTTACAATCAAGCCGTTATGCTTTGCCTTACATGAATTGGCGCCACGGTGACATAAATACTCGTAAATCAACTTTTGCAATCTGAAATGTTGACCTTATACTATTGTAATCTGTTTATTTTAAAAATTTGTACACCTACTACGACTTAAGATGTCTCGTATAGAAGCGAAGCAAGTCTGACAGGGACGACCGCAGCAACAGAGCAGCATTGCTTCCTTTGTTTCAGATGCCGTTAGAGACGCGAACACAGCTATCGCAGCACAGATGTCGAAGGCATGGATTGACGGATGACGGCGGACAAGCGCAAAAACGAATGCAGAGCAAAGATGGCTTGCATGTCTGTGATAGATGGATGCTGGCTGAGGATACTTCACATTAACCTCTACTAGCCAGTGGTGTGATTAAACTACTTTGTGTGCTCCGACCACTAGAACACACCAAGAAATTTAATCAATTTGACTTCCGCGAAATGATATTTTGATATGATTACTTGATTTAATTACCTATATCGTCGATGAAGTGCCAATACCTCCTATCTGACATTTATACTTACATTGAGTTTTTTTAATACAATAGATTTAAGTTGGAATTTGCATCGGTAGCAACTGCACCTAATCATCAATCATTACCAGAAAGGCTCTATACAGTTTGTGGAATGGTTATTAAATTACTAATAACAGTAATAAACCACTTTAAGTCTCTCAATTCTCAAAAACTAAATTTAAGCAAAAATGTCAGATAGGAGGTATTGGCACTTCATCGACGATATGTAAGTAAGTAAAATACCAAAGTCTGTTATCGAATCACTTCGATTAAAGCGTATACAATCGTCACGTAGTTTCATTACGAACTGTCAGTAGGGTTACCAACAATATTCACAGTTAAAAACCATATTTTCGTACTTATATTAATTTAACTAACCACTTAAAAAAATATTATAAAACATTAGTATCTGTCAGAAAAGTCAAAATAGTTTTGTATAAAAATATATACTTAAAATAGTTTAGTTTTTTTAGGAGTTAGTTCTTAGGATGCACTAATTAATAATTTTTCTCTAAAGATTATTTGCTCTTCAACATACTATTTCAAACACGTGACAACCCTAATTGGTGCTTATAAGTTTACTTATTTATAATCTAATAAGTAAACCCATCAACGAAAATTACCGTAGTGAGTATTATTTTTGGGCAGTTAGCCAACCGTTATGATGTTGTCGTGCGTTGATCATGGCAAAAACGGCCGTTTGAACTAAATTTCATATAGATACGTACGAATGAATCCGTAATATTATCAGCCATAACCATACTCTTAGGGTGAGGCCGTTGTACTGCTGCTTTCTCATTTCTGTTTCTAATATATTATACTTTTGGTGCAGTAAAATGTTCGGTAAATTATTGACATAATTTTTTAACATGTGTCTAATGATATTTTATCAACTTTTAGACTTAGTTAAGGTCTTAAATCTAATACAATTGTCAATTATAATTTGTGTAAATATATATTATTAGTATTTGGGTTTATTGTTGCATATATACTATATATTATGATTTAGGGAAAAAACCATAAGGTCACTATTGGCCACCAGGCAAGAAGATTGCCGGATTTTTAGATTTCACAAATCTAACTTCGCTTTATAGTAGCTTGCTCGATCAGGGCATCACTTTGTAAGATCCCTAATGCAATTATATTTTGTATTAGAAGTCTTAACAATTAAGTAAATAGTAAATTAACGAAAACCTAAAATAAACAATTTTCAGGTTATATCATCATACCGCGTTTAAGAACGCTGGATTTCCTGTTGTTATAAAAGTTCATGCAAAGTCCAAAAAAAAACCTACTTGTATCTAAAGCCCTGTAGTTATTGCAGTAGAAATTTGTTACGAGAAATTTGATGAAAAGGAGCGTGAGGCAATAATAACAAGATACAAGACACAGTCGCCTAATGTCTGATCATCTTTGTCCTTGGCTTCTTTCTTAGTGTCCGATAACGTTATGAATATTATTACGAAAGTCTTCCCACGCTTCGGGACGGGACGCATACCACGCCGGCTGCGAATAATAAAAAGAGATCGCTGAACCGGTCCACCACACCAACGGATAAAAGAATTTTTGCTGATAGCTACTCGGTCAAACGGCGGACAGACAAGTCATGCAACAGGGTCATATCGTCGTATAGGTATTTATTTATTTAGGTTAATAAGATGATTATCAGCAGATAAAATCTATTATATAAATTAATATTAAAAAAATAATCAATCGAACTGGATCTGTACGAGGCCACAGCAAAATAAATGTTTTAATAAACTACGATAGCGTCTAATCAGCAGTGCTTCCATACATAATCTGTTCTACATATCAGTTCTAGGGGCAAAACATCAGGTAGACTCGCTCGTGTGTTTGGGTATGGTAGTAGAATCTTATAATTAGGGTTACCAACTTTTTAAATGAATTGCCATTCATAGTAATTTCGTTAAAGTCTGAATCATATCTTTGATCACTGTGGCTATGAAAAGTTCGTTTCGACAACAGTTTGGCTCGGGACCGAGGGCTTAACCAACTGGCCCCTTCTGCGAATGCTGGTGGATATGTACCATCAAATTCGTGTTTTCGAATTTATTTCCATATTTGTAAATATAATTTACTCCGCGGCAAAGGAAATCATCGTGAGGAAACCCGCACTTCCCTGAAATTATATTTCGAAAGACGTGTGACCGAACTTAAGAAAGGTCTGATTTGCCCTCTGGGCTGTGGAGATCAGACGGCAAGCGCTTCATGTCAACACCAGCATCTTCGCCAAATCCTGAGGCTTAGGTAACCGACCCCCCAATCAAAATGGATTAGGAAACGGGATAACGCTAGGTTGAAGAAGGCAGACCATAGTGGACGATGCTTAACATAAAAGATAATAAATTTAGATTAAAAGTAATAAACAAGTATTACGCGTTAAAACTATACGTATGTACACTTGAACTACTCGTATAAATATCCTTAGGCTTAAGTAGCGTACTCCGCCAATTCTACACCTAGTACACCCAGTTAGACGTAAGTAGTGAGATTGGAAAGGCTAATTAGTATATAAGATATTTATAAATGGGACCCACCATCAGATAAGACGAACAGATTAACTAAAATATCATGGATGGAATAATGACTTACATGCTTACAATGTATGTAAGTATATAATTTAACATTTACATAACGCTTGACACTTTTAATACGTAACACGAGATCTTGGAAAGTAGATAACACAGATATCATGTGCACCTTTCGCTCCATAATTATGTTGACTGGTAATTCAAGATATTAACTCAAATCTCACGGCTAACAATCCCATAAGAAGTTGAACAATAGCGTGGCGTACAAGGTTTCCATTGGGATATAGGTACATAGAAGTTAAAAAAACTTCACTATAACCTATCTGTATTTTATCAGTGACTGGAAAATCGATATTCCTATGTTGTTTGAGGATTTATATCCGCAACCGTCAGTAACTGCTCAACTTCGTGTATGTATATCTTCACGCCAGCTCACTCGCGGGGGTTGTCAGAGAGAATCAAGCGCCATAAGAGGGCGCACAAGGCTAAGTGGCGCCCTCATTTTGTTTTTATTAATAACGCTGAATTTCAGACCAATTCTAAAAAACGCTCAATACAGCCACTGTAGAACCATATTTATGATTTTTGAGACATATTCTGTTTTTATTATTTATGTAGAATTAGTCATAATTTTGATTATTGCTATAAGTGGCCACAATAAGCAATAATTAAAATTTTGGTTACTTGTACATAGATAATAAATACAAGATATGTTTCAAAAAACGTATATGGTTGTTCAGTGGCTGTATTGAGCGTTTATTTCAATTGGTCTTAAATTCAGCGTTATTAACAAAAACAAAATGAAGGCGCCACTAAGCTTTGTGTGCCCTCTTAAATACATCGTCCGCTTCCATAACATTCATAATTATGCATGAAAATGCACGCTCGCCGGCTCCTGACATCACCTTCCGATAAAATACGACAAATTTGGTCGTGGTAGGTGAGTCTTCGTCTTCCTCGGCTCCTACATTCATCCACTTTCGCATTCTATTTCGTCATTCTTTCATCTTACATTATTTCTACATGCCCGGACCAAGAGAGCATGCCTTTCTCATGTTTGACTGTCAGCATATAAATTATTGTTTACCACCAGTATTAATGTAGTCTGTAAATATAACAAGTCTTTGACACGACCAAGGATTTCCTAATTCGTAAACGGCCCGGGCGGGCGTCGAAGTCTTTGGCCTCGAGTTCGTTCTGGGGGTTATTACCGAGGCTTGGCCGAACCAATCTGATATGTATCTTACCACACAGGACTTATGAGTTAATGGCTATGAGTATAGTGTAGCTATGAGTGTTTCGTTTATTCTTCAGACGCATACTCGCGTCCGTTATATTTTAAATTCAAAGCACAACGGAATTATTTTGGCTAACGGACGGTTGCCGATTACATTGTTTTAATTTGATTAGTGTTCGCTCAATGATCGAAATTCGACCGTGATCAATTGACCGTGAAATTTTGAGCACTTTATTCATCGATGACTTTATTACATGTTTCCACCATTTTTTCTGAGTTTATACGAGTGTGAAGTGTGATGAATGTGGTGTGGTCATGAAAACTGTTTCTACAATTTTGTTATTGATAAGAAAAGTCGTCAATTACTATTACACAAAAAAATGCAGGCAAGTAGAGGACAAAAAGATAAAGAAAGAAAGAAAGACTGAATATTTTGTCTTCTATTTATACATTGTGGATTTAGTAATAGTTCGGTAGTGTTGTAAACCTAAGTGAAGTACATAATTACGCGTACCCTTAGGTTTTGGAATAAATAACTCACTGCTGAAGATTTCCCATGAGACTACAGCATGAGATTCTTAAAAAAGCCGTCAAGTGCGAGTCCGACTCGCGCACCGAGGATTCCGTTAAAAAAATTTAAATATATTTTTTATACGCATAAACGAGGCATAAACAACCGTATCTTTTGATTGCGTTGACTTGTAAGTTTCATTTTTTCACTGTTCGAAGGGATTGCAGACCTGAATATTTGATATTAATTTCAGCTTAATAGCTCCACGCGTCCCTGAGAAAAAGGGTCTTGTCAGACGGACACCAAAGTAATCCTGTAAGGGTTCCGTTTTTCTTTTTGCAGGTACGGAACCCTAAAAATGTAATTAGTTGTTCAATTACACGAAAGACCTCAGGAGTTGCAAGTGCTACGGTAACTACGTTCTGTCATCAGGTGTGACAAATAATCGTAAAAAAAAATTATTCGGTTGATACCAATAGATTAATAATCAATAATGTTATTTTTCTAATTCGCAATAATTTAAATCTAGGATCTCGTTTTAAATATTATAACCAGTTGAGAATGCGCAAGCTTGCATTGCCAGAGGAACACCTGGATCGTCAATTATATAACAATTTAATTTTTTTTTTTAAACTTTGTCACTTTGTCGGCTATTTTGACCATGTTCCTTAAGAAATATGATATTGGTTTTTAAGTCATTCCTATTCTACTTTTTAATTTACTTTTCGAATCTGAAATAAAATTTAATTATTATTTTTAATTTGTCGGCCATTTTGACCATGTTCCTTAAGAGACAGGAGGTTGGTTTTTCAGACATTCCTATTCTACTTTTTTATGCTGAATCCGAATCTGAAGTCAAAATTCGAATATTCGAAAAAAAACGACAGAGACACACACACAGAGACAAACATATATTTATATATTAAGATTTCATATGGAACGGTGTTCCTGAAAAGGAGAATGGCAAGTGTGGAAGCGGCAGTTGGCAAAAAACGCCTGATATAATTTCTTACATGTTTTTTTTATACTACGTCGGAAGGCATGCAAGCATACGGCCCACCTGATGTAAAGCGATTACCGTAGCCTATTAAGGCTTGTAATAGGTACTAAGACTCGCGCGATGCCCGCCCTGTTGCTTACACCGCAACTCCTTAGGAGGTTACTGGTGACCTCACTCGGACGCAGGAACACAAACAACCGTCTAGGGAGTTGTTTTCAGTGAGGTGGAGGTACTTCCCTAGACGGGCTGCTTTGATGCGCCCTACCTCTCTTAAAACATCCAGACCAAGACAAACAGACATGTTCATGCACACAAATGTCTGTCTTGTGTGGAGATCGAACCCACGAGCGTTGTTATCAAAGTCGCGTCGTTCACGAATGAGCCGCCGAGCTCGTCAAACATGTTCACGAAATAAATAAAAATAATAAAAGGACGATGGCTCCGGCGTTTCCGCAACGCGAATTAGCCAAGGATACCGGAAATAGGTTTATAGAAAAACGTGTATAAAATCAAGATTAACTATATAGGTAAGTGACTCCTTACAGCGCCAGTAAGATAAATAGTCCGCCGGGCCTTGACCTTGAGGAAGTTCCTAATGAAATATGTATGAACATTTTCGTAAACTTCTACAAATCCTTGGATCTTTGATGATAACTGACTGTGGTAGGCCTAATTTCGTAATGAAAATATTTTCCTCAAAAGTTCTTCCTGCGACTTCGCCCAAGACCATAATTCCGAATAGTACATATTTTTTTTTATACAACCTCGGAAGGCATACAAGCATACGGCCTACCTATTGTAAAGCGGTTACCGTAGCCTATTAACGCTTGTAGTATCACTTGCGCGATGTCACCTCTGCTGCTTACACAGTAACTCCTTAGGAGCTTACTGGTGACCTCACTCACAACACAACAACCCTCTAGGGAGTTGTTATTTGGCTGCGGGCTGCTTTAATGCGCCTTACCTCTCTTAAAACATTTAGACCAAGACAAACATACATGTTCATGCACACAAATTTGGTTTGTGTGGGAATCGAACCCACGAGCGTGTCAAAGTCGCGTCATTCACGAGTGAGCCACCGAGCTCGTCGATATCACATAGCCTCTATCCACTGCAGTGGTATTGGTGGTGCTGAAGTCTTTTCTCTTAATCTTTTGTATTGTGAATATGACTCAATATACATATCCTACTATTTTTTTTATACAGCACTGTTTTTATCCACTGGTGTCTGCAAATGAAAACAGTGCTGTAATAAAAAACCGCCCTTTATCCTACGTTTAGAAATTTTGAATGAAAACAACATTAAAACTTCAAAATTTGCAAAAAAAAACCATCTCTTTTACCAGACTAATCCGGTCTCTACTTTCTAATTGATTATAAACATTATATATGTAATTAAAATATATCTAGTAACAGGTTCCCATCAGAGAAATGTATCGCTAATAGAAATGTATCACTAATATAAAAAGCTTAAATCGTCTGCTGATTACGATTACCCACATGTTTTATTAATATTAATTGACTTGAATAATTAATAGTGAAATACTTTTATAACACATACTTATTAAGATAAATATATGTTATAATTTTACATATATAGTTATCTAGTAGTAATAATTTGGATTTACCAAGTTCAGACAGCGCGATGAGGTGGCAAAAATGAAACCGCTATCTACATTTTAAATGGGTAATACTTTCTCATAATCTTCTTTTTTGATTGACTATTGTCGGCTTATTATATGACTTTGCACTACTATTCTACACGTCGCCGTTACTTTTTACGCAAGTTAAAATAATAGTTTTTTTTTTATACTACGTCGGGCGGCATACAAGCATACGGCCCAACTGATGTAAAGCGGGTACCGTAGTATATTAACGCTTGCGATATATTAAGTAGCACTCACGCGATGCTTCCTCTGCTGCTTACACAGCAACTCCTTGGGGGCTTACTTGATACCTCACCCACACGCAGGAACACAACAACCCTCTAGGGAGTTGTTATTTGGCTGCGGTTTTCTGTGAGGTGGAGATACTTCCCCAGACGGGCTGTTTTAATGCACCCTACCTCTCTTAAAACATCCAGACCAAGACAAACAGACATGTTCATGCACCCAAATGTTTGCCTTGTGTGGGAATCGAACCCACGAGCGTTAGTGTCAAAGTCGCGGTATTCACGACTGAGCCACCGAGCTCGTCAAGTGTTGGTTCCGCACGGTTCAAGCACGGTGGTCCGCTAATTTGAATAAATGCCGCGCGTGTGTCTCCTGTAGGAAAGCCTTACATCCGCAAACACGAGCCGAACAGCAATTTGAAGCTAGTACTTTGATATGTATGTATTTAAACCTTTCTGTACAATAAATTGCGATACTTTAGATTTTTTACAGGAATGTTTTTGATTAAATATACTTAATATCTACCATTTTTTCATAGCACCTTAACAATATGAAAAAAAAAACAGTTGAGAATGCGCAAGCTTGCATTGCCAGAGGAACACCTGGCTCGTCAATTATATAACAATTCAAATTTTTTTTTTGACCATGTTCATTAAGACATAGGAACGGTGTTCCTGAACATTCCTATTCTACTTTTTTATGCTTAATCCGAATCTGAAGTCAAAATTCAAATATTCGAAAAAAACGAACACTCAGACAAACATAGATTTCATATAGGAACGATGTTCCTGAATATAAATGTCACACTGAGATATTATGACGCTCGACACTAAGTTTTGGTAGGTGAAGATTTATGAACAATTCAAGTGTTAATTGATTTATTGGTTTGTGTCATACACATCCACTACATTGCTTGGGACCTTTTTTGTAGGAATCAATATTTCGTTTGTTTTCATTTGTCACCAACGGCAAAGACCCCACTACTTGCAACTAGGCATTACAATAATACCGTTAGTACGAGTATTACACTATACCCCATTTCATCTCAAAAACGAACATGATCACAAGTTCATAACATGTTCACAAGTCGTTGCAATGTAAAAAGTAATACATGAAAACAGGGACACGGAAACAGGAATGAGGGAGGCGAGACTTGCACTTGAAAACATTGTGTCTTACTTCTCCTATTTGGTATTACTACCTTAGGGGATACTTCGGTGAATTAAATATACTCGTAAGTGTAAATCTAGGGTTAACGCCACTTGTCCAAATTCGATAAGCCTGCACTAGCCACATTAAAAAACAACTGCTTAAAACCGAAACAGAAGAAGACAGATTATTACGTGAAGGCACTAGGAGAAAAAATTTAAAAATAAATATACAACCCTGCTTTGACGTAGTTTTGCATAGTGCGCGTTTCCAGAGTGTAAAAGCATACAACAGGTTGCCTGCTGAGTTAAAAGACATAAGAAGCATACATATATTTAAATTGAGATTGAAATTATGGCTGCTACAAAGAAATTTTTACGATTTGGAAGAGTATTTTAATTATAATTACAATAATTTGTCAATTTAATAGTTAATTCGTTTTCTTTTCTGTTCGATTGTATTTTTGTTTTTTGCTTTGATTATTGTTCCTTTTTAATTATTTATTGTATGTTCATGGATTTGTTAGCAATGTATTATGTTTATATTATTAGTATTATTATCCTAGTGATATTCAAACACAATTTTTAAAATTGTTCATGAATAAATTGATTGATTAAACACATTATCAAATCGTGTATGATCGAGTAGTGTTACCTCTAGATTATATAGTAGTTAAAATTCCAAATATTTAGCATTAAATATTTCATTACTAATGTATTATTAACGTTATCTCTGTAATGTGAAAGTTACCCTAAGGAAGATAGAAGTTACACTCTGTCAGTGGCGTGCACTCCATATAGGCAAAAAGACATTGCCTACCCTATCAATTTGATAAATACCATCCGATGTTTCATTCTTAAACATAGTTTTTAACTAATATTTCGTATCAAAAACAAAAAATTAAAGCTCCATCTATCGGTATCGGTAAGTTATTAAAGTCATCGCTAGTCATATTCAAATCGCAGCTAGGCGCTACGCTACACTAGCGCCGCATTGGCAGCTTTTTACGGCAGAGACACTAACTATATCTGTCTAAATTTACGTATGTGTGCCGTGTTGTTTATACAAATACTGTAGTGTGCATTTCTATAATTACATTGCCCAAATAACACAAATAACGCACACAATCGCAAAGTATAGACAATGTCTATTCAGCTGAACTATAACGTAAATCACCGAAGTGTCGCGAGCATTGCTACGTAACTATTTTAAAAAGTAGTTTGCTGCATATAATTATAGTGAAAGATATTGCCATTTCTTTTTTTCGTATAAAATTGATGTTCAATTTTATTTTGATTTTAAAACGGCCGCCATTGTTTTTGTTTTGAATCGATGGACTGGTAGCAGACGAAATAAGATTTTAAAGTTTTAAAGTTGATAAATATGATGATATTCACTGCGAAAGTTGTTCATGTGGTGTGTGTAGGGAAAATAAATGTTTTCAAAACTATCTTTCGGTGAAAAAAAACAAGTGATCACATACATCATTATTTCCACAAGATTGGGTAACCAAAATCAATATTCTGTACTTTTTAGTAAGTTAATAGCTTTAAAAAAATTCTGCCTACCCTGTCAAAAATCTCTGTGCACGCCACTGCACTCTGTAATGCACACTGCATAGTAGTATCTACTGCTACTTAATACTTTTTGGATGCAATAATAGAGGCTAATCGTCATGAATGAAATAACAAATGTAGACCGACGAGAACGATTTTGTGTAGTAACTCAATTCACCGCTACGGGTCGGGGGGTAAAGTAGAATGCGCAGCCCTTATTGGCTAGTTTCTGGACCAAATACTACGTTTTGGTAAGTGTGAGGGGCCTTCATGCGGCGTCAAGTGTTTAATTGATTTGTGCATACCGCAAATGACCGAAAATCACATTCCATTAGCAGCCAACATCTCGCAACTCAAACAAGATAATAATGACCTTCGAATGTCGGGAGGGATCAGCCGTTTATTTAAAATATACGTTACAAATGTTCACGCGTCACCGTCCGTCGTCGGCGGTTACATCACCAGCAGCCAGCACGACGCGGACGTCTCCATCATCTGTATTTATAACAGCCGGATCACGAGAATGACGTTGTGATGAGATAAATTATATTGTTTTGTTACTATTAGCACGGCGCTACCAGTTTGTTTCTTTGAATACTTACGTGCCATTATTATCAATACATGAATAATTTTATTGGTTCCGATACTATGCTAATTCGAACTCGACTGCTAAGCCAAAGATTATTATTTTTTGGTTAATATTAACCGTCACATAAGTGCTAAACTCTACCAAGGTAAAGGAGCCTTACTGTTCGAACTGAAGACGATTACTACTGACAGACAATACAACCACCTTGTCTGTTTCTGCCATCGGTTAGTTACACATTACCTTTGGTAGTCGATTGCCATCGCTGCTCTGGACCTCTGTGTAAGGCCATCGCTGCTGCCTCGGCTTTCTGTGGCGGTAGTCGTATTTGCGCATCTCCACCTTCTAAAACAGAAGATGCATGCAAAGGCTTCTCTGGTTTACTCTGCAAGTTGCAGTACGAGACACGTGTGCAAGACTTGATAAGCATCACGTTTGCGGTTACTGTTATTTGAAGAAAACCGATTCATCGCTTACTTTCTTGGCCAAGAGTTTTTAAAACAATTATTTAAAACTGCAATCTTCCGAATGAGTGTTTCCAATTGAGAACATCAATAGAGAAAATTTCAAATGCCTGACTTTTACGGTTCAAAAGATACAGCTCTGTAACAGACGAACGAACAGAGAGAGTATGGAACCTTTGTAGTAAAGAGTCCCATTGGCAACCTTTAGGTGCGGCTTAAAAAAGTACAAAATGGAAGAACTAGAAGCCACAGCCAGTACAATACAAGAAATATTGTCCTGGCTTCTAATAGTTGTCCCTTTACTACTTTTTTAAGGCACACGGCGTACGAAATAAAAGTTTGTTTAGCCTTCCAAAAAATTAGGGGTTGTGACCCATATAAGCCCGGCCCTCGTACTCTGTAATTTCTTCGATAATCAAGGATTTGATGAGAAATTTGAATTTTAGAAATCTTTATAGACCTTATGGGTTTTAATCAATATTTTATTTAGCTTTTTGAATAATAATAAATTTTACTTTTGTTTTATTAAAGAGTCCCTTAAACATGCTTAAACAGGAAGGAACTCTTTCCAAAGTTGTAGTATGGAAAGAAGTCGGACGTAGATGCGACCTCATTCGATTTACTATCGTAAGTATAATATTATACTTATGCATACAGGGTACACAAGTTTCATTCGCTAAGAAGAGGTTTTAGACATTGAATACGGATTTATGAAATCGCGTTCAATCTCTAGTGAAATAAATATATTCTTTTTCGTAAAACGTGGCCGTACCAATGTAAGGGACACTCTTGTAACTTGTCTGCTATGTCACGAACACGAATGTTACCGCGAATGCGGGAGTTCTATTCGCGATCATTCCGTCTCTCTTCGCACACCGAGCGCAGCATATTCATCTCCGTGACACGCAGCTTCTGCTTGTGGCGCGCAAGTACCGACCAGTTCGCTGCCGTATAAAAGGACAGGTCTAATGATAGATTTGTAAACCGGCATTTTAGGATTACAAATGACATCAGCCATGTAACGCCACAGGGCCCAAGACGCTGATAAGCCTACGTCACTTGCCCAAACAAGGGTCTAAAGCTTCCGGGGCGGCTGCGGCTACCCTTGTGGGCCGGAGTCTCATGAAAAGAAAAATAGCGAATTTTGTATACAATAGCCATGTAAGCATACGGCCAACATATTGTGAAGCGGTTATCGTAGCTTATGAACGCTTGTAATACATTAAGTATCACTCTCGCGATGCCGCCTCTGCTCCTAACGCAACCAGCTTACAGGTTACCTCACTCACACGCTGGAACACAACAAACCTCCAGAGTTGTTATTTTGACTGCGGTTTTATTTCAGGTGGAGGGAGTTCCCCCTGCCACATACCTCTCTTAAAAAGTAAATAATCCAAGATCTATAAAGCGAAGTTACTTTGTTGCCTCGGGCGCACTGGCCCAGTTTGTTTCTATCTCAACGGTCTCACCAAATATCTTATCTTATTGAGTGATGCAAGTGAGCTAACAAATTACTGTATCACCCCTTCTTGATACCTCAGTCACTAACAGGAACACAGTCGCCGACATCCTCGCGCCGCGCCGCCACTGTGCGCCGTGGGCACTAACCTACACGCCCCATAAGGGTGCAAGAACAAGGAAAAGTCCATTAAATTGTAATGAGTAATGATATAGCAACATATTAGTAACGTGTTTCATAAAATTGATGACTTTCAATAAGGAAAGAGCTCGCCTGCCTGCAACCATTGTAATTTTTTTCCCCTACTTATACCTTATCAGTCGATCTTCTTGACTCATTATCGATATCGATTTTGCCGAATAACTCATATTAATTCGCGTCCTCACGATTTCTTGGTATTGTACGAAATTATGGATTTTTATCAAGTATGCGTTTTCATATTGCGAGTTAATACAAGTTTAGATTAGATTTTTCTTTGGATGAAAATAAGGATATCGGCTGGTTGATGTGCAGCAATTACCGTAGCTTATAGATGATTACAATACAAGAAATGTCACCTGCTCCTCTGCAAAACAGCGACTCATCATACGTTTAATATTGACAATCACGCGCAGTATACAAATGGTCCACCGAAGAAATTATACATTTTCTGTGATCTTTCTGAGATTTCTTTCCTATAGACAGGTGATGATGGCTTTGGCTCCGAAGATGCTGGTGAAGCTACTTATTATTGTGGAATTGATTTATATAGTGACAAAAACAAGACTGTACAAAAGTCGTCTGCGTAGGTACCTCGGGCTCGCCTATTTCTACCGCCAAGCAGCTATATTTATATAGTCGTGTTCCGGTTTGAAGGGTGAGATATGGCAGAGAAATTAATGGGTACTGTGACGAAACAGCCTTAGGTCACAAGATAGGCAGCGCGCAAGTAACATCCCTGTGGTGTTGCGAGCGTCAATAGACTGCGGTGACCGCTTACCATCTAATGCGGGCCGCATACTTGTTTGCCAACCTAGTTGTATAAAAAAAGACATGGTGTTTTCTCATGGTTAACTTGATAAGATTTATAGAAATAATAATGATTAGGTAATTATTATGCTTGGTGGTGCAGTGGTTAATAATGCTACTTTGACACCAATGCTCGTGGGTTCGATGACCATATAGGACAAACATTTGTGTGCATGAACATGTCTGTTTGTCTTGGTCTGGATGTTTTTAAGAGGGGTAGGGCGCGTCAAAGCAGCCAGTCTGGAAAATTACTACCACGTCACTGAAAACCCTAACCAAATAACAAGTTCCTGGAAGGTTGTTGTGTTCCTGCACGTGAGTGAGTTCACCAGAAAGCTCCTAAGGAGTTGCTGCATTAACCGGAGAGGTAGCACCGTGCCAGTGATACGTTCATAGGCTACTGTAACCGCTTTACATTAGGTGGGTCGTAAGCTTGCATGCCTCCCGACGTTTTATATTATTTTTAACTAGTATTCAGATTCTATATCATGGTTTCCCGACAATAAAATACTTATTCTCAGTGTTTTCGAGTCAGTGTTGCCACTTCACAAATGAATGGGAATCGCTACCGTTTTCCCTACTCGACAATAGAACGTTATATTCGATTAGCCGAGTTTACGAACAGACGATCAGTGGTTCTCATTAATGAAGATTCCTCTGTGAAAGTAAGTATGAATAGAGAAAGTATGATTCGTATGACGCCGGTACCGACCGCCACAAACTCGGTCCGACACGAAAGCGATCATCTCCACATTTGAGGAAGTTTATTAACCCCGGCTGTAAAATATTTGAGCACCACCTTTCCAAATTGTTGTTTTGAATGATTACAGAGATATTTATTATTATTTAAAGTGATGTTAAATTGCTTATTGACTTTAAGGTGGGCGCGCAGTAGACTAGAGCCAGCTTTCAAGATTAAAAACTAGTCTATTATGTATGTATGTAATCGATCAATATATTAATATGTAATGAAATGTTACTGTTTCGATAGGATATGATAGAATGCTTGTTCATTCTGATAGTGTTCATGACGAGTGATCTTTATCTGTAAAACTCCTTTTTGCTTCTATTATTTATAAGTAAAGGAGGTATACCCAGTATATGGGTAGATAGGCACAATAATTAAAACATCTGCAATATGAAGCACAGTTTCTACGTTTTCATTGACACTCATTTATAATATAAGAAATATAGGGTATGAAATCAATGTGAAGTGGGAGCTTGGTAATCTCACCGTTTTTTCAAAGCGCGGGAAAGGTTTGATACCACTACTCTCATTTTTTGCTCCACATTTATCTATAACTAGCTTTGCGCCCCCGTTTAACCCCCTAAGGGATGAATTTTGAAAAAAATATTTTACTCATGTTTCATGCCTTTCAGTAAAGAACCTTCATGCTGAATTTCATTCGAATAACTTCAAAAACGGCAAAGTTTCATACTAAATTTGCACCCCCTTTTTACCCCCTTAGGGGATGAATTTCCAAAAATCCTTTCTAAGTGCTCCCCTACTTTATAAAAGGAACCCCTGTGCAAAATTTCAAGTTTCTAACCCTTATAGTTTAGGCCCTGCGTTGATATGTCAGTCAGTCAGCTTCTCCTTTTATATATATAGATATAATATATACATTTATTTCTCGCCACAAACTTAAGGAAAACATTATTATTGGTACCGTACGCTAATTTTGCACTTTAAGGTTTGTGGGAGACTGCTGCCTGAACTGGGTTAATAAATAACCCATATTACAGGTCACCAGGCCCCGCTCTTTGTTTTATGCACAGCAAGTAGTTACTCATCAACATAGTTCGAGTGCATGCCGCTGAGACGATAATAAGAAAACAATAAAAAAAAAGTATGATAATAATAATAAAAAATTTAAGAAAAGAGGAGAATGAGACCTGTGCGTGTTATGTGTGTGTGTGTGATTGATGTGTGGTATTAGTGTATGGGGGTGTGGGTATTTATAAACAAATTTACGCCATTTAGGCGTGCTCCGTTGGTTCGGACATGTAGAAAGAATGCAGGATGAAAGAATAACGAAGCTGATTTACAATGCAATAGTGGAAGGATGTAGGAGCCGAGGAAGGCCAAGACTTACCCACGATGATCAAATTGGTCGTGTTCTATCAGAAGGTGATGTCAGGAGCCCTAGAAACCGGCGAGCGTGCATGAAAAGATCAATGAATGTTAAAGAAGGGAGTGAGGTAAGTAAGGATCGAGTCACGTGGCGCTCGACTGTCTCTGCCTATTTGGCGTGAAGTTTTAGATATATAGAAATTTACGCCCTATTGTGTATATACAGTGACGAAGGAACGATCACGCTATGCGTTCAATAACACTGTTTCCTCATATCTATGACCTATATTTCCTTTTTATTTTATTATAGTTACATTTAAAAATTTGGCTTTCACATAAATAAGATATTGTAAAGGGAATGAGAATTTTTAATGCTATTGAACTTAAAGTTGGGTTATTCATTTTGAATCAATATCCAGAACTCTACCACATCGGAACACATAAATATTGTTTTTAGGCTGCTGTCGCAAAAGAGTAAGAGTCTCTTAGATAACAAGAGTCTCTTCTTCTTGCGAAGGTAATTCTGGTGCAGCTTTTGTATGGAAAGGATCTTTGATCCATGCACATTTTTCTTATTTGATTTAATTCGATTCGAATTGTTTATTTTGTAGGCGCGCATATTTAAATTTCATTCCTAGATAATGGTACAAATGAGCGTCTCAAGGCGCCCCCCTGTGCTCTCTACGGCGCCGCGGCGGCGGCGGCGGCGCGGCGCCGCGCTCCAGTTCACCGCGGCCCACACTTTGGGAACCTCTGCCTTAAGTAATAAATCGTCTTCTTCTTCCTAGTGTCATCTTCTTCTTCATAGGTAACGGACCTAGGGAGGGGTATTCACATTGCATCAAAAGCCATATTCGGAACGGATTCGATTTCACACATTCTAAGCGAAAACTTTTCGATTCCGATACGAACATAGTATTTCGAGACAATGTGAATACGCCTACTGATTCATTAGGAGTGGCGCGGTCTGCTATGGATTTCGCGAAAATACTGATTTTAACAGACGACTGCCATCAGACCTGGTTTCATGGGTCTGGCTTTCTTGGCGCAGAAAATGGGTTGTTCTCCACAACCTAGAGGGAAAACCAGACCTTCATTAGGTTCACACGTCTTTTGAAATATAATTTCTTGGACGTGTGTGTTTCTTCATGATGATTTCCTTCACTGCCGAACAAATGATAATTAAAAATATGTAATAAATTAGAAATATTAAAAAGTGGTACCTACATGCAAGGATTCGAACCCGCGTCCGTCGGTTAAGAGGCTAGTTCTTTATCCACTGGAATATCACTGCTTAACTAACATAAACTAATATGTATTATAAATATAATTAGATTCTTGAATTATTTATCTAAGCAGTAGAGTATGTAGGTAGTAATTCAAAGCCTTAACGTTCTTCAAATTCTATATTAACTTGAAATTAATAATACAACGATAACCCGCACAACAATAATAAACTTAGCGTAGCTCTCTGGACCAAAAACAATGGCCCCCTCTTTTTTAATTTTTCTAGGAAGCACTCAGTGTTGACATCACAAAATGATTTTTCTACATAATGACAAATATTAAATTCTTAACAGTCGGCCATCCTGATAGCTCGTCTGACCCAGACGAGAGCAAATTACTATGGCAATGTCACTTACTGTATCATATCAGAGCTTAATTATTATTTTTACTAATGTGTAATACAAATGTATAAACTTAACACACAAACAGAAGGATGAACCAAAAATTAACAGTTATACCTAACATTATTCTAAATATTTTCTCATAATAACACAATAAAATTAACAGTATGTTTTTTTTAAATCTTACATTATAAAGTCATCAATTCAAATAAAGACTGTAAAATGATGAAACTTATATGGTAGTTAACTTATTTAACTAACAGTATAAATGTAAATAACAAATATCTAATCAACATTTCTATATTTTCTGCTCTCTATCTTCATGTTCAATTATTGTGTATCAAAGTGGTAACAACATTTAAGGTTAATTTAAATTTTAGTATATAATCTTCTTCCTTAGAAGAAAATAATAACATAAAAATTATAAACACATCCTTCTTTATTGCTATTCAGTCTTATTCCCATTTATATTATACTAAAACAAATTCGTCTCCGGCCATCCTTTCACAATAGAATGTCCTCATTCTCAGTGATTACCAAAACCATATCAAACATACAATATTACTAAATTGAATACAGATTACAATGTTAATACTTATACATCTCTTCTGATTTTCTAATTACTGATTATTATTAAAATATGATAAACACAACAATTTTCTACAAAATAGGATTCACTGTGATTTATATGTCACTTTATATCACTTTGCACATACATTACACTTTCTATCAATTCACATTAATTGGCCATGTGAGCTGCTACAATGTTGCAATGGTAAATATCACTTGCAGTAATACTGGAAAATTCAGTATCGGGCATCATCATCACGATACTGCATCACGTGAATATACTTGGCCGCACAAGAACTGCAGCCTCAACCCAAGTAGAGAAGTATGAATATGGGCGCCGCTTGCTCACATAAAGAGCTACGACCTCAACCCATGTAGTAAAGTATGTTATGGGCACCGCTTGCCCACACAAGGAGCTACGGCCTCAACCCGAATATTGAGATATAAGGGCACTGCTTGCCCACACAAGGAGCTACAGCCTCAACCCAAATGTAAAGATATGTGGGCACCACTTGCCCACTTGGGACTATGGCATCAACCCAGCAGCAGGCTGCTGTCACTCAAATGACACGACTTCAACCCAGCAGCAGCAAACTTGTTCGATGTTGCCTTTTTATTACCTTATTCATATGGATAGGATATGACAGGGCTAACATAGGGGTTAAGATAGGAATTACAATTGTTAATATTAATGATTTAATAAGGATGCACTGAATATTGAAGTGTGGAATTTATTTATATAACACTATTCACTCTCAACTCCTTCACTGTCTGACTCTTTACTGTTAAAACTTATCCAAGGTTTAATTTTATCCACTGAAAAGATATTTCGGTAACTTTTCTTTGAATAACCTTCTATGCTGGTCACTTCATATCGATCATGATTAAACACTGCAGTCACCTTGTATGGTCCACTGTATGGAGGAATCAATTTATTACTTTCACCTGGATTCCTTGTATTCTTTTGAACCATTACTAAATCTCCAACACTGTATGTCAAGGGTTTGGACCTTTTCTTGTCGTATCTTAATTTCATATCATTCTGTTTTTTCTTTATAGTTAAGTTAACTTGTTCTCGTATCTTTTCAATTTCATCCAACTTAATTTCTCCTGGACTATTTATATCATATAAATGACTTTCACTTACATTGACACTTGTTCTACCAAACAGAACCATACTCGGACTTTTTCCTGTTCCCTGATTAACAGTGTTATTTAGACTCCATTGTACCTGTTGAAGATGCAAATCCCAATTCTTATCATTCTCTCCATGACATATAGCCATTAATGACGTAAGAATTGTCCGGTTATACCTCTCGATCTGACCGTTAGCTCTGGGCGTCGCTACTGCATTAAGGATATGCTTTATTCCTAAAGATTCCATGAATATTTTGAAGTCTTTAGAAGTAAAACTTGTACCTCGATCTGAAATTAGAGTTTGAGGTATTCCAAAGATGCCAAAGACCTCTTTTAGGACAGCAATGGACGTCTTGCTCTTCGTATTCCTAACAGCTCTCAAAAGAATAAACTTCGAAAAACTATCAATTATACCAAGAATATAACAATTGCACTTTTTACTTGTGACAAATGGACCTAAATGATCTATATGAAGACATTGAAACGGAATCTCTGGCTTCGGTACTGGGTGAAGAAACCCCTGTTTTTTGCCCCCGGGCTGTTTTGAATATGCACAAGGAATGCAAGCGCGTACGTATTTTTTGACAAATTGAGTCATTCTCGGAAACCAATAGTCCCGTTTCATCTTAGCTAATGTTTTTTCATAAGAAAAATGGCCAGCCTCATCATGGCACAGTTGACAAATTTTCCACCTAGCATCAGAAGGCACAGCCCATCGTAAGTCCCCGTCAACCTTACGAAATATTTTTCCATCTTTTAAATCATAGTTAGCACGAATATCTTTTGCTTCTTGACTTTTTATATCCAAAACTGCTTTAATACTTTTTAAGTATGGGTCACTTAGCTGAACTGCCTGCAACCAATGCACTTCACCTATATGTTGCACCAATAGTATTTCATTATCTTTGCTTTGTATTGAGTTCCGGCTTAATGCATCTGCATGGGCAAGTTGTTTACCGGGCCGGTATTCAATTGAGAATTTGAATTCTTGAACAAGCAACCACCAGCGAGCAATTCTCGGTATCAAATCTCTTTTTGTAAGAGTTGTGCGCAAGGCATTGCAATCAGTCACAATTTTAAATTCAACGCCAAGTAGGTAAACTCTAAAACGCTTGAGTGATTCCACCACAGCAAGTGTCTCCAGTTCATAAGAGTGAAACCGCTGTTCTTCGGCAGTTGTTTGTCGACTAAAGTAGGCAACGGCTCGCAGAGCAGATTTATTGTTCTCTCGTTGCAAGAGAATACCTCCCAATCCAGTTGAACTAGCATCTGTATGCAATTCAGTTTCAAAATCTGGGTTGTAGATTGCCAATACCGGTCGCTTAGTGAGCAACTCTTTCAATGTTTCGAAAGATTGAGTTTGTGCTTCACCCCAGTTCCATTTTGTGTTTGCTTTAGTTAATAAAGTCAATGGTCTAGCAATAGATGCAAAATTGCAAACAAATCTCCTAAAAAAACTACATAGACCAATAAACTGTCTCACCTCATGTACATTTTGTGGTGTTTTAAATTTAATTACAGCTTCAATCTTTTTTTTACCAGGTCGAACACCTTCTGAAGAGATTTCAAAACCTAGGTAGTCTATGGATCGTTTAAAGAAATTACATTTTGCTAAATTTAAAGTGAGATTAGCTTCTTTCAATAACTGGAGGACAGATTGCAACCTATCCATTCCTTCATGTACTGATTTGGCAGCCACAATTATATCGTCCATATATGCCAAAACGCCAGGGACTCTGTTTTTTTTAAGTAAGGAGATTATCATCCTTTGAAAAACTGCTGGTGCATTCGTCAAGCCAAAGGGCATCCGATTGTATTCATAGTGCCCATCTGGAGTCACGAATGCAGTCAGCTTTTTAGATTCCTCAGCAACCGGAACTTGATGATACCCAGAGGTTAAATCCAAGGTTGTGAAGAATATATGGCCAGAAAGGCTGTCTATCTGGTCATCAATCAAGGGCATTGGGTACTTTTCTTTAACGGTCTTCCTGTTTAATGCCCTATAATCAACGCACAGCCTTATATCTCCATTTTTCTTGGCTACTGTTATTATGGGACTTGCATATTCTGATGTAGATTCCCGAATAATACCATTTGCCAACATATCACTTATAATTACATTCACTTTGTTTCGTTCACAATGTGAAAGCCTGTAAGGTCGATGAATTACCGGAATAGAATCTTTTAATTGAATATGCATTTCAGTAAGGGATGTTTTGCCTAGTTCGGCCAACTCGAATGCAAAACAGTTGCGGTATGAATTAAGAAGATGACATATCTTTTCTTTTATTTCAATCTCTAAGTCTTCATCTACATTAAGCTGTTCTACACCTATTGATTGTTCTGTTAACTTATCAATATCAATCTTATTAACTAGTGCTGTTGTATTAGAAGGTACCACTGGCATTTGTTCGTCAGATATTCTAGTAGTCCTGGCTAAAAGTGTTTTGCCGGGTAATATAAATGGCTGCGAATTAAGTCCTATTACTAATATCGATCCATTGCCCTCAGTAATTGAATAGACTCCGGGTAAAATAAAATACTCCTTATTCTTTTTCATGCAACAATCTGTTGTCACATATACAGATCCATTTATTTTATCTGAGGTATAAATAGGAACAGTTGTTACACCAAAAATATTAACATCTTTGCAACTGTAGATTAGTAATTTATCAGACTTTATAACCTTTTCCTTATAAAATATCAAAAAATCATCTGTCTTGTATGCTCTCACACCAGAGAGGTCAGTTAATGATTGACCAATAAGAATATCAGTACTAAGGTAACCTGATCCTACTACATAAGCATCTACAATTTCATCCAACCCATCTAATTGTATGTTTATCTTCACATGACCAATAGGAACAATAACACCATTTGCAAACCCTTTTAACTGTGGTAATCCAACTGTATCTATAATTAAACCTAACTGATTTGATAAACTTTCTTTTAATAATGTGCACTGACTACCCAAATCTATGAAAGCTTTCACATTTTGTTTATTAACAACAACATTTTTATAATATTTGTCATTTACTTTGTCATCTTGACTAATTTTCAAGATATTCTTAACTGCACTGGTGCTAGTCTGCCCCTTTGTCGAGTTGTTATCTTTTAAAAGGTTACAATTTTGTTCCTTATGACCAAAACGGCGGCATTTCCTACATTTTAATATTTCCTTCTGGCAATTTGTTACTATGTGCCCTACTTCTCCACAATTATAACAGGACACAATAGGGCTCCTTTTATTAACTAAATCATTGGTTTTTTTTGTATGGTTTACTTCTCCAGAATAGGAACTAATAAGCGAGTTTTTTCTGGAATTATCAAAATAAGTTTTTGTTATATTTCTGAAATATTTCAGAACTTCTTCAGGCTCTTGAAAACTTGCACCCTGTACATTCATCCGAACATGGTGATCATAAATGCCATGACTAAGGCAGTCAACGGCCTGCCTGCCCTTCAATTCGCAACGGTTAATTAACATAATTTTGTCATAATAATATTCTTCCCATGATTCATTCCGCCTTGATTTTCTTGATAACATTTCAGATAATAAATCCCCATAATTCTGTTCACATGGAAATGCAGCTAACAATTTGTCCTGCCATTCGGCCCAAGAATACTTGACACTTGTCAGCCCATCATACCAGCGCTTAGCTAATCCTGAAAGCTTTGGTAAAGTGTAAAATATTGTTTGACGTTCTGACCAACCATATACGAGAGCAGACTCATTGATCTTTCCTAACCAATCTTTCATTGTTTGTGATTTAGCCTGAGGGTCAAAGTTTGGAATAACGTGAGTTCCTTGAAATCCCAAAGCACCAGACGGCCCTGCACTATTCCTTTCACTTAGAGCACTCACTAGCCGTTCCAACATTGAAACATCAGAGTTACTATTATTGTATCTGCTTGAAGAATGCGAACTCGAAGTACATGATGAATGGCGACGATGATGATTCCTACGTTTTGTTGATTTTCTGTATCTATCTACAGACGAATCACTTGACGAGGATGATTCTGTGCTTGTAGAGAGGTGCTTTCTTTTTTTGTGTCTTTTTTTGCTATTTACATTTCTTCGCTCTTGTTTTTCATTTTTCTTAAATGGTGGCGGAGGTGAAGGAGTTCTACCTTCTGTTAATTTGTTGCTCATGATAACAGGAGTTAGGATATAAAGGATATGAACAAGAGTAAACAAGGCAAAGGCAATGGCAAAACTCTGTTTACTCCATTGATTTACCTTACGGCGTGCGTTCCAAATTATCCAAGCTTCTGAACTATAAATATAATTAGATTCTTGAATTATTTATCTAAGCAGTAGAGTATGTAGGTAGTAATTCAAAGCCTTAACGTTCTTCAAATTCTATATTAACTTGAAATTAATAATACAACGATAACCCGCACAACAATAATAAACTTAGCGTAGCTCTCTGGACCAAAAACAATGGCCCCCTCTTTTTTAATTTTTCTAGGAAGCACTCAGTGTTGACATCACAAAATGATTTTTCTACATAATGACAAATATTAAATTCTTAACAGTATATAGGATTAATGTCTTAATAATTTAGTATGAAGTTATTTGATTAT
This sequence comes from Pyralis farinalis, assembly GCA_947507595.1. Lineage (NCBI taxonomy): Eukaryota > Metazoa > Arthropoda > Insecta > Lepidoptera > Pyralidae > Pyralis > Pyralis farinalis. The sequence continues at coordinate 7,934,762 of OX382269.1, read as the reverse complement.
GTTCTTTTTAATTATTTTGAAACGATAACGAAAAACAGAACATGAAGAACGTACGGATTCTAATGATATCTCATAAATCGAAATGGTTCAGGTATTTAGAACGAACTAACGAACCTACATATACATACAAATAAACATGAACTCTCAAAACATTACACTATCTACTTTTTTTGAGTCAGTTTTGTAAAAATGACCTCGCACTGATCCTTACGTGAGCGTGAAATTAAAAGTCAGCTTTCAGTGAGTAAGATCAACATTGAATGAGTAAATTTAAGATCTCACGACAAATTGACTCCAAACATGTCTACTGTCACAGTCGACGGACTGACTGGCAGACGATTGACGATCATCAATAAACAGACTATTTGCATCATTTATTATCGACGCCCGCGTCGCCGTGATTGTAAGCAATTTGACTTGTGTCGATACGGCACTAGCAATTTGTATTGTCGATTTATCGATAAATATTGGCGAATTCTAACCAAATATTTGGAACAGATTGGACATTAATTACGTACCTTAATTTGGGTTATTTGAACTGCGATCGGGATTAAATTTAAATTTTGCATTAACTGCTATCTATCGTAAATTTCCATTTCTGTCTGGCAATACATTTATTCATTTCATGCAAATTTTGTAAAGCGAAACATCAGAAATAATTATTTACAGTTGATAAAGCTTTATGTAAATATTACGAGAAAAACAATGATGTTTCTTTGACAGTTTTTTTGGAAATCGATCATTAAATATCCTTCATAAAACTCCTACAATGTTGCCGAAATTTGTAAAGTGAAAAATCTGAAATAAGTAGATAAGAACAGTTAGGTACCTACTAAAATTTGTATATAAGTACATACATTTTATGTGCCTAGTCAATATTACAACGTAAATGGATGTTTCTAACTGGGAGTTTTTTAAACAAACTTAATTATGCCGTTATTCATACTAGTTATGCGGTCCACGAAACGTAAAGTTTACAGAGTCCTACTTACACCGAATCGAACGAAGTAAGATTGATGAAAAACATGTCCTGGTGGATAATTTTCATTTTTCTACTATAGGCATACACTAACATGGTAGGTGCAATGATTTTCATTAGTATTACAATACAGGAGCTGCGGCCAAATCCTGGAGATGAATTATTAAAGTTTGTCACCGTTACTAGCTCAAACTCTTCTGCATAACCATCTCGTTCTCATATGAAGTGATCCAGCTTCCTATATCAACTGCCCCCGTATTGTATTAAGTGTTCGCGTAACGGTAGCAAACAAAGCAATAAAGGCACCTAAGGCGACTCCTATTCTCTACGTAACACAATGATTTAACAAGTGATTTCATTTGTAGTCCGCATTCACCAAAAATCTCGACAATCCAGAATCCGCATTGGTCCTTAAGTCGGATCATAGGAGTTTTTTAAACTACCTATCTATAACTTCACGCCAATTCCCTTGCGGGATATGCAGAGGCAAACGAGCGTCACACGACTCGATCTTAACACACCTCGTTAGCTTCTTTAACATTCATTGCTATTCTTATACATGCTCGCCGGTTTCTAAGGATCCTAAAGATCAATTGGATCACGGTATGTAAGTCTTGGTCTTCCGCGGCCCCTACGTCCTTCTACTTTTGCGTTGTATATCTGTTTCGTAATTCATTCTTCCTGCATTATTTTTACATCCGAACCAGCGATCGAAACTGATCACATTGCAAGGGTACTACTGGGCACGAATAATATCAACATGGTATCCGTAACACCAACCACAGATATATAATCATCGGTCTCGTCACACATCGGTGGCTATCGAATACTATTGATCTTGTATACATGACCTAAAATTCGTGTTACGCAGTCGATTTCCCACGCCCTTTTTATAACAATAGACTAGGAGCGGCTTAGGTGGTGATATCGTGCCATATAAGGAGAATTCTAGCGACACGCAGCAGAGCGTATAAGCATGTGTTCATGCGCCGATGCGCACGATGGTCAGGGTTGCCTGTCAATTGCAATTAGTCCATTTTTACGACGATGGCCTGGCAGGTTCCTAACCCTTCCTAAGCATCTTTTTGACGTAAAGAAGAAAAATAATTGATGTTCTACCTACCACCAAGGTGGGAAATAAACATCGTAATAAGCAATTACATTAGTCAATGGACAGTTATGTCACCAGGGGCATCAGTCGAGCGTTGCTGATGCTGCAAAAACCTTTTTGAGGCTCTTTAAAGAACGTCATGCTGTAATCTCTTGGGGAACACAGGAAGTTCATTCTACAATCTAATAGTCCTCGGAAGAAATTCTCTGTAGAACAGCAACGGGAGGCATAGCTTCACTATAGACCTTTAAGGGGTCAATAGCGTATGTTTTTTTTATACACCTCGAACCCACGAGCGTGGGTGTTGAAGCAGTATTGCTAACCGCCACCGAGGTCGTCAAGTATGTAATGTAAGTACGAGTATGTATGTGAACCAGGGATCGTCGACGATCCTCATAACTCGCCTCTGAACTAAACCACTAGGCCCGAGCTGCAAGCTGCAAGTTAGGCCTAACCCAGATGCTCTCGCCCCAAACTGTCTATAGTGGTATCATTTCATGGGTTATTAATTTTGTTTGAATAACCTAACTGTTAGTAAACTTATTATATGTGTACTGGTTTTACAAAGAAGTTGTGTATCAAATTAATTACTTGATTAATTTTTGTTTTATAACATATCAGTTCAACAAGAATCATTTGTTATTCATGTTACTTGTAAAACACTACTTGGCATTACGTTTAACGTATTGTATTATTAAGCATGTCTTTTTCTGGCACCAAGGACCACGCACGAGCAAAGCGAGCTTGCCGCAGAAGCGACCGGCGAGTACTAGAAAGAATATGGTTAAGTTAAATTAGGTTAAAAGGTTAACCAACCAAACCTACTGTTTCTTCTCTTTACAGGGTAAATAATAAGTTACGAGTAGGTTAGGTTAGGACTAGGGTTCATTTCTCGAGCCGAGAATTCCCGGGAAATCGTTGGGTTTTGTTCCCGGGAAATCAAGCTCGAGAAAAGTCGAGAACTCGAGAATTTTTTATTCTAATTAACATGTTATAAATAGTGCTGTTGTTACATTACATTATTAAAATTAAATCATATTGTTTTTTAGTTTTAATCTCTCTTTTTTAATCTACCAGCATTTCGAAAATCACCATTGGCGAAGAAGAAATACCAAAAGAAACTTTTCTTCATCGTTAATATATATTACAATAAATATATGTGGCTGAGAACATATAGTGATATCAAGTGGTACAATAAAAGATATATTAATACATGTGCTGAATCATTTCCAAACATCTCAGTCAGTTAGATATTCATCGATTCTGTAATAACCCTTCTTACACAGAGTATTTTTGAAGTACATTTTGAACATATTGTCAGGCAAGGACAGAATTTTTTCAGGTAATTTATTATAAAATCGAATACAATTTACAATAAACGATCTACTAGTCTTAGCAAGCCGATGTACCGGCATACGCAATCTATTCCTACTTCTAAGATTTTCACAAAATTTTGAAAATGACTATATTTTTACGAGCATACATTACGGTCTCATAAATATACTGAGAGGTAACCGTGAGGATATTTATTTCTTTAAATAGTTCTCTAAGGGATTCCCTGGCGCCCATGTTATAAATATTCATTCGGATGGCTCTCTTTTGTAATATAAAAATAGTTTCAATGTCAGCCGCCTTTCCGCACAACAGTGTACCATACGACATAATGCTATAAAAGTAGCTGAAATAGACTAAGCGCGCAGTAGGCACATCCGTCAATTGTCTAATTCTCATAACTGCATATGCATCGGAGTTGAGCTTACTGGACAGTTTTTAATGTGGAGCCCCCACTGGAATTTGAAATTTATTGTAATTCCAAGAAATACAGTATCATTAATAAACTCTAGTACATTACCGTCAATGAGAAATTCTGCATTGACAGGAGGCACATTTAGTAGACTAAATTTTATACATTTGGTTTTAGGTAAGTTTAATAACAGATTATTACATGTGAACCAATTTAGAATGGCAGATAGAACACTATTTACCTTGTCTACATTTGTGCACCGGCGAGTAACATTAAAAGTTAAAGAAGTATCATCAGGAAACAATAGTTTATCCGACATTCTCTGTACCATGTAGGGCAGATCATTCACATATACTAAAAATAAAAAGGGGCCCAATATAGAGCCCTGGGGCACCCCAATATTAACATTGCTGTCTTAAGATTTGACCCGATTTATATGAACAGTCTGTGTTCTGTTGCTTAAGTAAGTTGCAATTAAATTGTTGGCTTTTCCTCTAACTCCATAATGGCACAGTTTGAGCAATAATGTCCAATGCTCGACACAATCAAAAGCTTTGGAGAGATCACAGAAGACCCCAATAGCGTCCTGGGATCTCTCCCACGCGCTAATAACATGCTTGACCAATACTACTCCTGCATCAGTAGTGGATTTACCTACTGTAAATCCGTACTGTGAATTATGAAAAACTTCATTGGTCTTAAAATAGAGTTGCAATTGGGCAAACATTATCCTTTCAAATACTTCACTCAATACTGGCGAAATAGATATCGGTCTGTAATTGCCCAGTTCAATTTTTCACCAGACTTGAATAATGGAATTAATTTACTAAATTTCATCAAGTCTGGGAACATACCCATATCTACACATTGATTAAAAATAAGTGCTAAGTGTAGATATTGGCTCAATAATACAATAAAATACTTTGATGGATATTCCCCAATGATCCTCTGAGTTTCTAATGTTGAATTGTTCAAAAGTTTGAATAATTTCGCTTGACTGAATATGGGTAAATTTAAACCGTTCCACACTTGGTTGTCCATTCTCCTTTAATAACTTAGCAGCTGCATGTGGAGATGAGTTAAGGGGGTCAGTGGTACTGTAAGGGATATTAGTGAAGTAGTCTTTAAATAGACTTGGTACTTGTTTAGCAGCTGTTACAGTTTGATAATCAAACTGTTTATACGTGGAATACTCATTATCGAGTGGTTTATCTATACCTGTTTCTTTTTTAACAATATCCCATACTGCCTTTATTTTATTTGTCGACTGCTTAATTTAGTTTTTAATATATACATAGATTTTGCAACTTTGCAAATATTTTTAAATATTTTGAAATAACTTTAAACATATTTAACAAAGTCTGGGTCAAATCTAATTTAAAATTTAGTTTCTACTTATACCTGTAGTTGCCCAGTCATTAAACTTAAATTTATTTGTTGGATTAATCTGTTTACTTTTGAATATTTTTTGGTATTCACTGGATATAATATGAAACAATTTTGTATATAACAAGTCAGGATTGTCTACAAAGTAATCCAATGAAGGCAACCTGTCCACGATACATTGTTGTACTGTACTTAATAAGCTTGTTGATGGTCAGTGGTCTAAACAATACATGACTTTTTAAATCTTTGTCCTTCGAACTTGATATACCAACTGACCGCAATGATCTGAAGGCAAGTCGCCAATTATTGATTTACTGATATGCTCACAGTTATAAAAGACATTATCTAGACAAGTTGCAGATGTGACTGTTATACGTGTAGGCTCCAGGAAGACATTTTGTAAATTAAATAATTTAAATAAATTTAAAAATCTAAGGGTTATCTGTGTATTTAGTAGAATGTCTACATTAAAATCAAATGAATAAAGAAAAACGAAATCTATGAGAATTAAATAAAATACAATAAGATTTCATTAAAAAATGTAAGACGGCCCAACGGCAAATATTTTTTTTTATTTTCATGATTTATTTTATAATTAGTAACCTAATTTACATATGTAACTAGCAAGTATATACAAATTTAAATTTTTGAATGTCTTATCAGGCAAAAGGATAATGTTGCCCTACACGTTTTTAGGGTTCCGTACCCAAAGGGTAAAACGGAACCCTATTACTGAGGCTCCGCTGTCCGTCCGCCCGTCCGTCCGTCCGTCTGTCACCAGGCTGTATCTCATGAACCGTGATAGTTAGAAAGTTGAAATTTTCACAGATGATGTATTTATGTTGCCGCTATAACAACAAATACTAAAAAATAGAATAAAATAAATATTTAAGGGGGCTCTCATACAACAAACGTGTTTTTTTTGCCGTTTTTAGAGATAATGGTACGGAACCCTTCGTGCGCGAGTCCGACTCGCACTTGGCCGATTTTTTCTGGTACTTTTCAAATTTTCGTTTACATATATCAAATGTATGAATAATGTATGGATATGATAATAACCAGTAAGTAACTGAAACGTTCCAAAGGTCTCTCGTACCAAAATAAAAAATATTTCTTTTGATTCTAGAACAAAACAATTTCCACGTTTATTGAATAGATAATATTAGTGTAGTATTATGTTGTCTTTGATAATACTAAGAAAAATGGGAAATATAATTTAAAAAAACTTTTTATGTTTTTTTAGTACTCTGCAACTATTTTTAAAGGTTCCATATCCATTAGCATAAAATTTTGAGACATAATATAACATGGCATAATTTTGTTTATCCTAATGATGATATTTACGCATAACAGCTTATGCATAATTTTTCAACGTACTTATACCATTTAAAGCATAAATTTGTTTACGTATAATGATATTAAACCATATTTTTATAGGCATATGCATAATAATAATGTACTTAAAGAAACTGTAAGTTTTGTAAATTTGTTATATGTATGTAAATTTGTTATATGTATGTAAAATATATTGGCGTGTTAGGGGTAGCCCGAGTACATTACACAAATAATATTAAGCTAATAGTCATTATGCGAATTAAAATTATATGCCAAAACAAATTAGCCTAAAAGATAATTATGTCAACATAAATGTATGCAAAAACAACAATTATAGCTAAGTATTATTTATTATACCCTCAGAGGAAGTTTAAAATTCCTCTACTTCCTCTGAGCTAATAGTAGATCAAGAAATTTATAATACCGTGCAAAAGAAAACGAATGCTGCGTATGGCGCCATCTAGAAGTCAATACCAGTACGAATTAATTATTCGTACGTAAAGCGCCCCCTACAAAAAAAATTACTTGCCATACACTTTAGAGTAGACCCATGTATAGCATAGACGAATGCAATTTATACGTCAGTGTTACCATGTAACAAATGTTCCCTCTAATTTCATTAAATAAAACATTTCTATTTTATTTTGCTTTACATTTGGAAATAACATAAATTAAGAAATAATAATACCAATTGATGATACATTAGCTTAATTTTTATATTCACGCATAAATCTTGAATGATGTTCTGTCATATTTTTATATGTCTGTAGTCAAGCACACAACCCAAACTGCTGTGAAGTATTTACCGTAGCCTACGAATGTCTACAATATTAGGAATATCGCTCGCATTTTTTTTTTTTTTTTTTTTTTTTTTTTTTTTTTTTTTATATTGGCTCAGCATAGTGGCTCCTCTTCGCCTGTTGGTAAGCGAAAAGGGGAGCCCAAATTGCAGCGGCAACTGACAAAGGACTACGGTGTCCTGTCAGTTGACGCTACCATGCTGGCCCGCTTCTTCACTTCTTCACGCTTCGTTTGAAGGATCCCATGTTGTAGGAAGGAGGAAACACATGTGCAGGCAAGGCGTTCCACTTTTTAATAGTTCGACAGAGATAGGAGTTGCCGAACTTTTTAGTACGAGAACAAATGTCCTCAACAGTGGAATGATGACATCGCAAGCCTGCACGTGTGGTTCTATGACGGAAGGGAGAGGGTGGGATAAGGGAAAATAGTTCTTCAGAGCACTCACCATGGTACAGGCGGTAAAATGTACTTAGGGAGCCTATGTCCCTACGAAGTTGCAGAGGTTCTAGGTATTTTGTGACCTCTTCGTCGTCGATTATGCGGATAGCCCGTCGCTGCAACCTATCGAGAGCCTCGAGAAGATACTGTGCGGAGCCGTCCCAGAGATGCGAGCAATACTCCACGCAGGCCCGAACTTGAGTCTTATAAAGAAGACAAAGTTGGTCCGGCGTGAAGAACCGGCGCACCCTGTTCAGGACTCCGAGTTTCTTTGAAGCTGTTAAAATGAGGCTCTCGATGTAATTTCGTTGGTTTAGGTCGCACCGAATATCCATGCCTAGCATATTCAGGCTATCGCGCATATTGAGGGTAGCGCCCTGAAGACTGGGAGTGGAATGAAATGGGGACATTTTTGTTGTGAACGCGCACACCTGAGTTTTCTTGGCATTGAACTCAACCAGGTTATTGGAACCCCATTTACTAACGAGGTCCAAAACCCGATTAAGCTCAACGATAAGACTCTCACGCCTCTCACCGATTTCTGCCCGACTAGCACTAGACCGCCCGAAATATCGCCCATGGACCGTACTGTCATCTGCATAGCAATGAATATTGCCTAGTGGCAGCATGTCATTGATATGCAGAAGAAAGAGGGTGGGCGATAGGACGGAGCCTTGTGGGACACCGGCATTCACTGACATGAACCGCGAAGCGCGTCCATCTGCAAGGACGCGGATTCTACGCTCATGCAGGAAGCCAGCAATCCACTTACAAAGCTGGAGGGGCAGACCGTATGCCGGAAGTTTGGAGAGAAGTGCTTTATGCCAAACCCGATCAAATGCCTTGGCAATATCTAGGCTGACTGCCATAGATTCACCATGTTTATCAATTGCCTCCCCCCAGAGGTGCGTCACATACGCTAGAAGATCACCCGTCGATCGTTTCGGTCTAAAGCCATATTGACGATCGTTAATTAAGGAGTGATCTTCTAGGTAACGGATCAATTGATTGTTAAGGATCCGTTCCATGACTTTGCACAACACTGAAGTTACGGCAATGGGGCGGTAATTTGATGGGTCCGAACGGTCTCCCTTTTTAGGTACCGGCTGCACATTAGCCTCTCTCCAAGCCTCCGGAACACAACCGGTCGAGTACGAGAGACGAAAGAGGCGCGTCAACATCGGGGACAACTCCGCTGCACATTTTTTCAGAACAATCGCTGGGATACCATCAGGACCACTGGCTTTACGGACATCGAGTGACTGTAACTCAAAACGGACATCACGCTGTCTGATGTGAATTTCTGGCATAACGGAACCACAGGAGGGTATCGATGGTGGTTGCGTGCCACAGTCATCGATCCGGGAGTTAGCCGCATGTTGTTACCCCGCTGTTAACAAAAGCCATACCACCCAAGTTGAATTTGTACTCATTGCTCCACATGGACTGAGTAAGCAGAGTAAGAATAAAATATATAGTGGTGTGATGAATTTAATTATTGTTTTTAACTTTCGTTTGAAAAAGCATGTTGTTTTGCTGTGGCTATCAGCAGGAAAATATCCTAGAAATAGTAACTCTTTCATTTCATCCCTTGCTAGCTTACATATAATTGTAACGAAAACATCAAGACGACCACATTTGTGCACGTACATATACGTGCCTATGTCGCAGATTAAAAGTTAATGAACTTCTTTATCATCATCCTAGCGTCAATCCCGATCGTGTCCTAAGTTTTCGCTTTGGAGCCATGGGGTCCACTTCCGACTTTTACTTCTCTGGAATTTCCAGGAATTCTTTGCAGTTGCTCGCCTCTAAAATATATCTCCAAAATGACATTCTTCTCTAATCGTATAATTACTAGCTCATCAATTTGGTACATTACATCATCTAAAATGGTTACTTTCTTGTGGTTGATCAGCACGAGTAATCATGCCTCTCTAATAGCATGGTATCAGTTTTTGAACGTCTGAATCAACATGTAATATATTTGGGTAAACAAATATTTCAATTTAACTGTAAAAAGGAAGCAAAAGCGCAGGTCACTGAGACGTCCCTGAGAAAATAAGAATACTTACTTAAAACAATTGGATTTAATCCTATTAGATTATTTTTAATACATTAAATACTTTTAAATAATACCTTTTAAGGAAAAATATTTTCTAATTCTTTTATTACTGTAAATAGATTTAATACATACATTGCAAAACGCTTAAACCTTATCGTTTCCGTGCGAAGTTGAAAAAACCGTTTCAAATATTCTTTTATTAAAATTCAATAGCGTAAAAATTTCAATTCCAGTTTTAGTTTCAGTTTTATTTTATCTGTACATATATAAAGATTCATCATCAATTCGCGATAAGCATCGTTTATATCAAGACAAACAGCATTCAAATAGTCGAACAACTCCTCAGAACACAACCCATTGTACAGTCGGTAGAGTATGCAAATGGAGGCAAAATCTCTTCTTAAACTGAAGGGCTCAATACAGTGTGTGATTTTAGGATTATCAAAAATCCTCGCAGCTCGTCTTTGCATCGAGTCACAATGTCCTACCTTGTATCCTGGTGCCGCCGCCGCACCCAAAGGTGACTACAGTACTCCATATGCGGTCTGCCTTGGATCTTATATAATATGAGTATAAGTGTGTTCTTTACAAATATGGAACATTAGACGGGAGTTTAATAATATTAATCAAAGAAAGGTAACATTAAAGACTGTTAGTATATAGGTTCGAATGAGCAGAGTCGTTTCAGCTAGTGTTAAATAGTTATTCATTGAGAAAGCTCCTTTCAACTCGCTCATTGGAACGGACAATTCAAACCTACTCAACAGTGATCCGGTGTAGAAGGCGGTACAAAACAGTCCATGAAGAATTTTTATTAGTTGAGTTGAGTGACTCTGCAAAGCGTATTTATTTCTTAGAATATTCTGATATATATCATACGGTTGACATTGAAATATACAGACAACAGAGAGCCAGGAAACCGATTCCGTTCGTAAAGAGGTCGTTAGTAGTATCGTAGGGATACGTGATTGTACTCGTATATACATTTTTAAAATCGTTAGCTATCGAATTCGTTTTTTAAATATAAAATATTGCTACTGATCTTCTATGCCACATGAAACACAGACCATAAAAAAACGATTAGGAGAGAATGGTACTTTAGATTGATATAAATGTTGCTCAAGTGTGTGCGCTCCTTCTGTACAATAAGAACGCGTTTTATTATGCCGAGTTGAGCGGACTGCAGATTTGTCCCATCGCTATTTAGGGTACCAACAACCGGGCTGGCACTGGCAATTTCGTCGTTAGAGGGACTATGTATACATATATTTAAAAAAAGTACAGATCTATATAAAAAAAAGTGCGGTATGTGGTGGAGGAAACGAGTATAATATTATAAATATGTTTAAGAAGTACTATATTTTTCTTGTGTATTACAAAATCTATTTGTGTATGTATAATTTTAAGTATATTTTCTATTAATTGTAACTAGTGATGTGATAGTTTTGGAACGAAAATGAAGAGGGACACATTCTGTAATACCATAATAGACATACTTCAGTAGGCCCCCTCTTTAGTGTGATTATAATTTTTTAATCTGTCAAGTCTATGGTATTGGCAATGTCAAAATGATTTCATAGTATCATAGTCAATAATATCATATCATTACAATACAATTATTTCTTATTCTTAATGATCCTATCGTTTTCATATTTAACTACACACAAATTATAACACCGGGATACATGGCTTTCAGGCAATAATAAAACTTTAATCTGGAGATCAGTTACTCGTATTGAACAACATAAATTGCATCTGACAGGACATGACAGAGAATAGGTATCAGTACAGGTATAGTATTTTTACTGTACATATTTAAGCTGTAGTGATGTTTACATAAATATATAGTGTGATAATATGCCTCAAATTGTGAATTACACTTTAATTAAATGTAAACATAATTTTATTTTAGAAAAAGATCGCGTGAAGATGACACATGCGAGTTTATGCCTATAGCAAAAAGGATTAATAATTTACACATTAACAACAACCTGGCAAATGCAACTATGTTACAAGTGCAGGAATCTACGAGAATAAATGGATTATCTACGGTAAATGGTATTTCCTCGCCTCGCAGATCATCGTCAGAGTCGGAGAGAAGACTAATTTATGATCCAGGTGTAAATTCATCCGAGAGTAAATATTATTACGAAAATAAACTATTATTTGAATTACATTTAGAAAGAGTACAAAGATCTGGTCAACAATACCCGTTTTAGAACCTACTTATTGCCTAGTTTGTATTGTGTTATTGTGTACCTTTTATTTATTTAAGACTAGTGTGTATTCAGTGTATTAATAAACCATAAATTTGAAATGTCTCTGGTGATTCATAATTTCCTTTCATAATTGAAAATAATGTCGTACATATCTCCTTTTAGTTAAAAATTCTCTCGAAGATATTAAATGCGTTAACGTATAACGTTTTATGTGCACATGCGTATTGTTATGTTCACTTTTATTGTTAGATTAGAAAGTTTAGAGCTGACAGTGTAGCCACAAATTTACGATACGCAATAGAATTAGTCTTGCCAGAAGGTAACGAGGATTTCCCTCAAATCTTATCCAAATTCACCCCAAAAACTTACATGTTTGAAAAAGCAGTTACGGTGATTGTGGACAGATGCGCGAACTTCAAACTCATGCTCGTGCTTATAGATATACTATTAGCATGTTGACCTTTACTCACGGCAACTTGGAGATATCGGTATAGTGCATTGAAAAGTTTCATTTGGGGCGCAAAAGTTAGTCCGAACACTCTAATTTATTTTTTAGATGTCAATAAGGGGTTAGTGTAAAGTTAAAGCCAGTTCGACCCCACGCAACCCTTGTCCCGCGGCCGCCATTTTGAAAAAAGGGCTGCGAATTGTTTTTACACAATTTTTTTTTTATATTAGTTCAGCAAAGTGGCCCCTCCTTGCCTGATGGTAAGTGAAAGAGGAGCTTAAATCGCAACTGCAACTGACAACATACTACATCCCGTATCCTGTCAGTTGACGCTGCCATGCTGACCCGCAAAATGCTTCTTCACGCTTCATTTGAAGGATCCCATATCGTAGGAACGCCTTGCCTGCAGATGTGTTCCCTACACATGTGCAGGCAAGGCGTTCCACTTTTTAATGGTACGACAAAGATAGGAGTTGCCGAACTTTTCGGTACGCGAAGAGATATTCTCAACCGTGGAACTATGACACACAACTACGCAAGCCCGCACGTGTGGTTCTATGACGGAAAGGTGAGGGTGGCATAAGGGAAAAGAGTTCTTCAGAGCACTCGCCATGGTAAAGGCGGTAAAATACGCTTAGAGAGCCTATGTCCCTACGGAGTTGAAAAGGTTCTAGGTTTTTGGTGACCTCTTCGTCGTCAATTATGCGGATAGCCCGTCGCTTCAACCTATCGAGAGCCTCAAGAAGATACTGTGCGGAGCCGTCCCAGAGATGCGAGCAATACTCCACGCAGGCCCGAACTTGTGTCTTATAAAGCAGATAAAGTTGGTCCGGCGCGAAGAACCGGCGCACCCTGTTCAGGACTCCGAGCTTTCTTGAGGCTGTTGAGATGGGGCTCTCGATGTAATAACGCTGGTTAAGGTCGCAATGAATACCCATACCCAGCATATTCAGGCTATCTCGCATACTGAGGGAAGCACCCTGAAGACTGGGAGTGCGAAGGAAGGGAGACATTTTTGTTGTAAACGCGCAAACCTGAGTTTTCTCAGCATTAAACTCAACCAGGTTATTGGAACCCCATTTACTAATGAGATCCAAAACCCGATTCAGTTCAACAACAAGACCGCCTCTCACCGATTTCTTTCCGACCAGCACCAGGCCGACCGAAATATCGCCCATGGACCGTACTGTCATCTGCATAGTAATGAATATTACCAAGTGGCAGCATGTCATTGATATACAGAAGAAAGAGGGTGGGCGATAGAACGGAGCCCTGTGGGACACCGGCATTCACTGACATGAACCGCGAAGCGCATTCATCTACAAGGACGCGGATTCTACGCTCATTCAGGAAGCCAGCAATCCAATTACAAAGCTGGAGGGGCAGATCGTATGTCGGAAGTTTGGAGAGAAGTGCTTTGTGCCAGACCCGATCAAACGCCTTGGCGATATCTAGGCTTACTGCCATGGATTCGCCATATTTATCGATTGCATCCCCCCCAGAGGTGCGTCACATACGCTAGAAGATCACCCATTGTACGTTTCGGTCTAAAACCATACTGGCGATCATTGATTATGGAGTGATCTTCTAGGTAACGGATCAATTGATTGTTAAGGATCCGTTCCATGACTTTGCACAACGCTGAAGTTACGGTAAGTAAATTGGGAGAAAAAGAAATAAAATAGATACGTCACACAAAAAAAAAAAATAAAAATATTTTTTGTTGCAGATCAAATTGTCTATAATTTTGGTTCCATAACTTTTAGTCGTAGAACCAAAAATACCAAAGTTAAACGAAAATAGATAAAAATTTGGAAGCCTATTAGTCCTTTTAACTTTTGTTCTGGTTATTTGAAAAAAATACGAGAGGATGTTGATAGCAGGGTTTTCAAAGAATAATTCCCATTATGAATTTTCTATAACATATTAAAACAGTTATTTTAAAACAATATACTTATATAGCTTTGCTTGGTTTGGAGCTGGATGGCGCTGTGTATCTTTGTGTGTATCTGTGTAACAAAGATGCGCGGCATTGATACAACACACTCACAGGAGTGAGTGTGTTGTATCAATGCAGCGCATTCCCGCGTGTATCATTAGGTTGCAGCTGAAAAGCAGTGTTTGCTTCTCGAGCAGACAACCCACTGAGCTGCTGCCTGTTTGTAACACTGCGACACACATGCTTGCACATCACTGTACATTGTACTGTATGTATTTTCTCCATCTGATAATAGTTTTTGTATGTTTTTTTTTTGTAATCTAGGTACCTATGCTTTGTGAAAAACTCAATTTATTGTTTTACATGTGTGTTCTATGACAAATAAACTTTTTATCTATCTAAATTATTTGTTTCCATCCAACTTATAAGAGAATTGATTGTGTGGTTTACATCAGTCTCATATTCATTTATATTTGTATTTATATTACACGCAACGACAATTGAAATTTCAAGGTGCATTTGTGTGGGGTAATTGAAGGGATATCACTAAGGTAGAGTAAACACAATCAAAGAACAAATTTGGTGTTCCACAAGGAACACCAAGTTCTTGCCTTTTGATACTGACTACATTTCTGCAAAATTTGAAAAGGTATTTTTTACCTCTTCTTAAAAAGGACGGATTAAAATCGCAACCGGTCAATGCATAAAACCCGATAAGCTTTGGCATATAGAGGGTCCCAATTTTGTATATAGTTCAGAAATATTTATCCCTTTTTTAGATTGTTAGTGCTATATTCCATATAGATTTTTAAATTATTATTGCGGAGAATTTACAATGAATATACTAAATCATATTAAATTTTTAAGCTTACAGAAATAAGTTTTTATATCTTATTTATTTTACAATTTAAAAAATAAAAGGGCTGATGACATGCAGGGCTGATGCCTGCCAGGTCATGGTTATTGCCCTTAGCGTGCTATGACTCATAATTCTACAAATGTCTAGCCTTACAGGAAAACCGTTACTCGGAGGGTTCAGTAGCTCTCCAGCTATATTATAATTACTGTGCGTCTTTAATTATTTTTCAAGAAGTTTTACACATATTCTTACTTTTGTAAATATAACGTATATATTATTTTTTGTGCGCTAAGTATTCATTATTTCAGTATTGTTACTTATTGTAAAGGTACGAATACATTAATATACAGCATATTAATGTATTCGTACCTTTACAATAAGTATCCCATAAATATGATTGCCAGATATTTTTATTGTTTAGTTTTACACTTAAAAAAGTATAAATATAAGTATTCGGCTTTATATTACTGTTCTTAAGAGGGAAACATAACAATTGGGCAATATCATGATCAGACAGTTGAAATGGCAAAACCGACCCTGTAGCGTCTTTGACATTACTTAATATATGATGAGCATTTTCTTGTGGGTTCAGTAATGTGTAGCGACAAGTTATTAGTTTTACATAGGTCATTAAGATGATCAGCATAGTTACTATGTCTCAATGTATTAATATTAAATCACCAGCAATAACAATATCGTGCTTTTTTGTACTTTTCGTTAATTTAAACAATAAATGATCTAGGTTATTTAGGAAAAAAGTAGAGTCGTATGCTGGCGTTCTATAAACACAGGTTATAATTAGATTTAATTTGGCAATCACTAGACTACAACATTCGAATGGAGTTGGAATGGCGTAAGCTTTAACAAAAGGAATTTCTTTAGATGCCCAACCAGATTTAGTCAATATACAAACGCAAACAATATACAAATTATGACGGCATAAACAGCCGAGACTTCATATCCATTTATGTTCAAATTGTTCTCATGATCAATTTTTAGAAAGATTTCTGAGAAACAAAGAACATCAGGTTCCTTAGCTCCTTGTCCTTTCAATTTCGGAATAGTAATTCATATCATATCCCTTTTAGACAAAACTCCGACAATATTCTGGTGTAGTACTCTAAAAATTTGTTGTGATTTTCCACACGGATTAGACCGTAACTATAAGCAAATATATGTATGGATAGATGGGTATGTGTATGTATTTAAGTATATTTGTGTAAATATATATGGTAAAAATAAAAATGTTGTAAACAGCACCTAATATAATAAATGTCTAGTACATAAGTAGATTATGTTTGTAAACGAAGAGCGGAAATTCCTAATACAGGCAATTTGTTTGCCTAAAAGGAATCTTGAAACACAACCATTTCTACATGACAAAACTTCTGATACTCCAAATAAACATTTTTATTTTTTATTTATTTATTAGACGCGAAAAAGCCTTCGCGTAATTGGAGGAAAATAGAAAAGAATTTCGTCTTATAACGACGAAAGACAATGTATTCCCAAAATGTAATGTATTTCCGTTAATAACTTTGTTATTTTTGATTCTACTGTTTTAACTTTACACTTACCTCCTCTTGGCATCCAAAAATAAATTTGCACGCAAAGCCCAAAAAAATGTAATATTTCAATGAACTAGTATACTATGAGATTTAATTCTACCTACTTGAAATCTCAACGCGTCTATAGAATATATCATTTCAATAACTGTCAGCAGCGAAAAGTCATTAAATACCTATATCTTCATACCTTTATTTTTTCTTAATTCGTTTAATTCGTTGCTATAGTATATAATCAAAGCTTATGTCTGAAATTGAGATATCACTAGAATAGGTCTCGGATTGGGGTGGACTGAATTTAGTTCAACTTAATCCCCTAAAGACACAAGTAATAAAAAGCATTTACCGCGAAAAGTCCCCATTCATCGTAGCTCCTCGATTAGAATGTATACCCATCAGCGTCTACCCCTAGGATCTGTATCCTGGGTGTCATATCATACATATCGGGCGATGTACAGTTTTGCGGTCATTTGTAGAGCAAGCTAAGTTGGCGTCCAAGAAGATTAGTGTGATCAATAGAGCTAAACAATACTTTACACCTTAACATCGCCTTCAACTTTATGAGGCTCAGGTCCGGCATTACATGAAATACTGGTTCACATCTTTGGGCCGGCGCGCCACAATATTTGCGTACTCCACTTGATTGCATACAACGTAAAACGGTTCGTATCGTCGGCGATCTAGTGATCTCCGCTCGGCTAAACTCGCTTTGTACACAAAGATATGATGCTTTTTGCAAATTGTATCATGAAGAGTGTTCGAAGGAGCTGTTCAACTTAATACCAGCCGCTGAGTTCCATAAACTTAAATTTCACCCTCACCATTTTGATAAGAGACAATCCACTACACGTTACGCTTTTTTAAGCATTTTCTACCACGTACGGTGAAAGTGTGTAATAAATTACCCTCAGCGTTTTTCTCGTACAAATACGATATGGGTGCCTTCAAGACAAGAGCCTATGTTTTCATAAAAAGGTTGGCAACAGATCTGTAACCCTTTGGTGTTGCTCATGTCTATGGGCGGTGGTGACCACTTACTCTCAGGTGACCCACAAGCTTGTTTGCCCCCCTCTAAAATAAAAATAAAATATGATATTTAATGTATACAAGTTGTAAGTTACGGATTGGACAAAACTAAAACTGAATTCAGATCATCACTCTGTATTCAATATATTCGTCGATTCTATAATAAGCCCTTCTACAGAAAGTATTTTTAATGTGCTTTTTGAATACATATCAATACATTGTCAGGGAAGGACAGAACTGTTTCAAGAAATTTATTATAAAATCGAATACAATTTACAAGAAAAGATCTACCAGTCCTAGAAAGCCGATGTATATACAACTTATTTCTACTTTTAAGTTTTTCACTAAAGTTTGAAAACAACTTTAAATTTTTACGGGCATACATTATGTTTTCATAAATATATTGAGAAGTAACAGTGAGGATATTTATTTTTTTGAACAGTTCCCAGAGGGATTCTCTAGAGCCCAAGTTATAAATAGAGCGAATGGCTCTTTTTTGTAAGATAAAAATTGTCTCAATGTCAGCCGCCGTTCCCCACAACAGTATACCATACGACATAATGCTGTGAAAGTAGCTGAAATAAACTAAGCGCGCAGTAGCCACATCCGTCAATTGCCTGATTCTCCTAACTGCATATGCAGCAGAGCTGAGCTTACTGGCAAGTTTATTTATGTTGGGCCCCCATTGTAATTTGGATTCTACTGTAATTCCAAGAAACACAGTGTTATTAACAAATTCTAATCTATTATTCCCAATGAGAACTTCTGTATTGGCAGAACTCACATTTGGAAGACTAAATTTTATGCATTTGGTTTTAGCCGAGTTTAGCAACAGATTATTACATTTGAACCAGTTTAAAACAGTAATAATTTGCCAGGAAGTTCAGCTCCACCGCATACGCAGTTAGGAGAATTAGACAATTGACAGAAGTGACTATTGCGCCTTTAGTGTATTTCCATTACTTCCACCGCATTATGTCACATAGTACACATAATGTTGTAGAAAACAGCGGCTGATATTGAAATAATTTTTGTCTTACATAAGAGGACCGGCCGCTCCATTTATGTTGTGACGTAGGCTCCATGGAATCATTTAGGGGAGTTATTTACTTTTGTTACTTCTTCGGTATATTTATGAAGACATATATATGTTCGTAAATATATAAAGTTGTTTTCAAAATTCAGTGAAAATCTTAGAATCAGAATTAAGCTGCGCATGCCGGTAGCAACTTAGAGAATAAAAATTTCTCTAAATTTGCAGGTAATGCCTCAAATCTGGCAAGAATATTTTTACTGTCAATGTCACCATTTCTCAAACTCCTTTTGATCCGCCTTGGAACCATTTCCACCAATCAGATTTGAGTGAAGTCTAATTGTTTAATGCGCCATCTGGTGCAAATAAAGAATAAATATAAAACTACTATGGCTGACTTCATTTTGTTGTAAATGCGAAAAGTGAAGGGGATGTGTGTCTATTTTAGTTAGTCTATTTAATAAATTAAGTATTTCAGTGAATTTCTTTACATTGTTAGTGATATAAATTAAAGTGAAGGAATCCTATTCTGTAGGTATGTGGTCTCATAATATTGACTTGTTTACGTGTGATATACCATGACCCTATTTACCGAAGCGGTACTTCGTAATACCGTTATACGGGCGCGTGGCGGGCTTGGTGCTGAGTCTGTGAGTGCCGGAGGGCCGCGATCCACCCCTCCTCTCGCGATTTTCCTGGCGGTGGAGGAAGGAGTCGGGAGCGGGAGTGATTTGGTGTCAAAGCACATGGAGGGGAGCTCGCGTCTTGGTGGGGATGCGTCGCGCTGCGTGTGATGGACACTCATCGGGGCGGAAGGAACTGGTAGGGGTGAACAACCTTCGAAGTTTGTGGTTCCGCCCACTACCATGTGGTCACCCTTCTTAAACTTATATTAATTTATTCCTTGTAGTTTGTGAGTACTACGTAATTGCGTAACGGAAAGACACGGCCATTTTATTGGCAATCCTTTGTCTTGACTGGCATTGAATGTTTATATTATTTTATGACAAATTTTTCACTCAGAAGTTTAATTTATGCTGTCTTACTTCTCTTCTTTGGAACTAACTTATAGCATATCAAAATCTGTTTACCCAGAAATGGATGTAAAAAATATGAGGTCAATAACATTCAGGTGACCTCATTCCGATTTAATTTGATGGTTTAGCGGCCTTACAAACATTATTACAATTAATAACAGGGTGACATGACCATTATCACATATTATTGGCTGGATTAGATATAGTTCCTATATACCTATACATTCACTCACATATTCACTAAACATTACAATTATTTTAATTATTACTTAAAATAAGAAAAATATTATTGACTATGCGCATAATTAAATTTTCTAATATTTAATTATGAAAATATAACTGTTTAAATTGCAAATTTTAAAAACATTCTAATTCAAGCAACAGTCAGCAAGACATTACCCAATAATCAGTTGTGCAGTCAGTGAACCACGTCCACACTTGAGCATGTGTCTTGTGAAAGTACACCAAAGAGAAAGTGAGAATCATGTTAGAGCCACATACACACAGGCCGGGCTGGCAGTGTGTATAGCTAACTTGACAGTTGAGTATTGAGCATAAAAACTTTCTTTAACCCACTTTCTTAGTTCGCGACGATCTCACGTTTGCCTCTCACCATCGTTTAGTGTTGTGCTGCGTTTGGTGGTCAGTAGTGTAGTGGCTAGGTGGCTGTGTGTGCCCTACCATGGTCCCATTGTGATCCCCTACCATAGTCCCAGATCCCGTATGTGGGATGTTGTGGTGGGATGCATATGTGGGGATAGTGTGCAGTGGTTGCTGACAGCAGTGGAGCAGTGGATTTTTTTGTTTTCCTCTCACTGCCTGTGTAGTGGAGGGTGTAAAGATGTGTGACATGCAGAAAATGCCTACTAGAGAGGATGCCTCTTGGTACGCTATAATTTGAGAATTACATCAGTCATGTACATTTAAATGTAAATATAAAATGTTATTTTTGCATTTTAAAAAGAGATTTCATGTTTATTTCAACATCCTTAGCTTGATTTATTAATGTTTTTACCTAATTAATTATAAAGTACCAAATTTGTTAATTACCTTATTTGTTCATAGTAACTTGCTAAAATAAAGAAAATTACACATAATGTGCACACAAATCATCTTAATCCTACTTTCACTATTGTGCAATGAGTCAATTTGCAAAAATGTGGTATTACAACTTTCTTGTATCCATTTATGGATATTCAACTTTCCCTCCTGTACTTATATACACACTAAATAAGATGTACAAACACATTTGTACTATTAAAAAATCATAGGTTCATCAAATATCCAGATCTTAAAGTATTTTGTGTTCTATTCACACAAATCATCATTATTATATATTAACTCACTATCATGGTAAGATCATATTTAGGTTGTGCATCAGTCAAGGATACATGTGGAGCAAGAATTGAGAGTAGCGGTATCAAATCTTTTCCCACATTTTGAATAATGGAGATCATCAAAGCTCCCACCTCACATTGATTTCATACTCGTTTTTTCTTATATTATAAATGTTTCTTGTGTGTCAATGAAAACGTAGAAACTCGGCTTCATATTGCATATGTTTTAATTTCTGTGTCTATCTACCCAGTATTCATATACCTTTATCGAGTACTAATGACTATCGGGTGCCGAGACAAAATATTAAAGCTGTAAGTGCACCGTTAACTGAAAAGTTTGTGAACCCCTGTTCTAAAGAGTTACTGTGTTAGCAGTAGAGGTACATCATGTAGGCCATATGCTTCCTGAAATAAAAAAATAAATGTATAGATATTAGCAGACAACACATTCAAACACACAAACAAAATCTTCCGATTTATTTATTAGTATAGTTCATATTCATAATAATACACAAGTTAAGCATCATTGACCACAATCTGCGTATGGGTTTAGTCATTTTAAATTTCTCCATGCCTTGCCAGTGATGAATATTGGTTCATGTTGATGCATTCTAATCCGATAGATTTATTCATATAAATATTGTTTAGGTATAGGTAGGTAGGTATAGGCAATGTTAAAAAAAACATACTTTTTTTTTTAAATGTAATCATTCTTTAGAACCAGAGAAGTATGTCTGCTTTGAGAATTTGTGAGTTCACCATCCCCCCTCTTCTGCTCAAATTAGCTATAGACTGTATCCTAATCTCTCAAAATACTTATTTGGAAGTCAAAACAAAAAGTCAATCTAAAAGTAACTTTTTAAAATTATGAAAAATTTCTGGAACTTTAATTACATTTGAATTTTGTGTACATCCATTGTAAACAATATTGAATAATAGAAGAAATAATATAATCAATTTAAAGATTTTTATTGACTGTTGAGAGCTTAATGGCTTCGTTGTGCCTGTCATTCTAATGGAACAGGCAGGTTAAGGTCGAAAATCAACCGTAGACATGGATGGGTATATCTATCTCGAGCACCGTGCTTGGAAGGCATGTTAAGCCGGTCCTGCCTATTGACAATAAATGACAGTCATTATGCTAAGTGGTCTTGGGGCGGTTTGAAAACACTGGCCTCCGCCACTCCATAGTAGTGGCAATGGTGGTTGAGCAGCATGGTGGAGTATGCTCTAAACCCCTTTGATGGAACACAAACCCGTATCTCTGCAGTGGGTTGAGTTAGGGTTGGGTGTAGATTCAATAAATTGCTATATGTTGCTTTAGTTTGTTTTTATTTACATATCTATGCGAGCACGAGTTCTTGGTGCTTCTAATAATTAAAAACAAGCTCCGAAATTGTTTGGGTGCCAGGGTATGCCAAATTTGGATGCCAGAGTGTATGTCTGTGGCTTTGACTAGCACTGAACCAAGGATTCAGAATATGCTGTCACAAAAATTGTAATTGTATGTATAAGATAATTTAACATTTTCATTAAAAAATATTAAATACCGATATACCTGTTTTATATAATGCAGACATAAAAATATTCATGTTCCATGGTAAGACAGGAATTTTGTCGGGACTATTTGACAAAAGCATCACTGAAAGGTTAAGAACCACTGACCCACATGAATAGATAATGGCAAATACCCTGTGCTACACGATCACAGCCTGTTGTAAGACTGTTTGATTGAATGTTATTTAAGAAAATATCCTTAGAATAGTCTATTAATAAAAACTTAATACTACTTAATAACTGAATTCATTACAATCAATTTGCAAGTTTGTACACAAAATATTGAGATAGTTACTATTATTTTAGGAACATGGCTTCTAATAATAGGTTCTAGTGTAATGTAAAGAAATATCCTTAATGTCTTTATAATACATATCATATTTTTTTTCAAAGGGAGAACTGATGTTCATTCATCATTATTTACCCCTAGTTCAGTGCTCATAACATTTTTTTGTAACACCTAATAATAAGCATTTAATTGCAATAAAAACCAACAAACAAAAACTCTGAATACCAGCGGAATGAGCAAGCATACTTTTTGCATGTAATCATATTGTTATTTGTTACATGTCAATACATACATGTCACTGCTACCTGTGCTGCTGCTCTAGGGATGCTCTCAAGTTCGCATAAATCTTCATAAGTTTCAAATACATTACTTGGCTGTCAATCATGGAAGAGTGTGGCAGGCAAAACCTCAGCTTTATGAATTGTTTTCTTATGTTTTCACATCCAGTACACATACATGCCATGACATAGACATATAACAGGTTTTATTGATATAAAGCTAAGAGCAGTTCACATTGTCATTCAAAGTACGATTGAAGCTTACATATGACATATGAATGGTACAAATATCAAATTGTTAAAGTGTGATGTGCACTATGCTGTACTACTGGATAGATCAGTTATAATATAGTGTTAATAAAACTTTATTTTGGGTTTTTGTAAACCATAAGCATTAGCGTTGTTGTTGTATAGGGCACATTTTTGCTTGTCGGTTACACCCAGTTGAACTGGTATGCAGGATTGAGAATTCAATTCCAGATTTTTGATAATTCGAAATATAGAATTCATAGAGTCCAATAATGGTTCCCTGAATTTTTACTGAAATTACCTGAATGATCACTTACTTGAATTTTAAGTTTTTCATCATTAAAATAATCATAGTAAATTTGAGAGATGGAGAAGGTGAGAGGTATTTATCTATTAGTTATTATTTGTTTTGTACACATGATTCAAAACAAAAATTGCCTACCCGGCAAGGGATTTGGTAATTCAAAACCTTCAATTGGAACAGACATAGTGGCTATGGCAATTTCTCTTTGGTGACATTAGCAGCAGTTGTCAGAATTAATAATAAGTCAGTAAAGTTAGTGTCCAAAGAGAATATACAATGACAACAATCTCAAGAGAGCTTTTGCTATATTTGTGATAGACCTTTTGTTACTGGAGGGGGGTTGATTTAGTGGTTATGCAGAGATAGTCTCTTGTTACGGTTATAACTATTTCTATCTGCTCCCTGCAAAACATAACTCTTATATACATATATAGGAAAATTCAAATATTTGCACTAATCATTATCCTATTTCCTATTCCATTATGTTGGCAGGGTCCGCTACCTAAGCCTAAGTATTTGAGAAGATATTTATTCTTACATGGATTGAAGTGATAGCTCAGTGAGCAGTGATATCCCAGTGGATAAAGAACCAGCCTATTGACTAATTGGTCCCCAGTTTGAATCCTGGCATGTAGACCAATAGTGCTATATGTACTCTTTGTCAAAAATATATGCATTTTCATTTTAATGAAATATTAGTTGAGAATAAATATTTGGTTATATAAGATAGGTACATGGAATTTTATTGGAACAAAAGCTCCACATATTTAGAGCATATGGGGCAAGTAGAATATGTCACAATGTAAGTATTTTTAGTTGTGACTTGCCTTCTATATAACGTAACGTGATCTAGTGTGTGATAAACACAACACTTTGAAAACGTACAATTTCATCAGCGACCATTATAATGAATGCTGCTTTCGCCACTTTGCCATTTTCTATTTATCAATACTATTGTCTTCTCGCTCATAGAAAATAAGCATTGACATGAAAGATTATGGTTAACTGTTTTTAAAAACATTTATTGTCGGTTAGAAATTAATATAATTTGAGACAACAAATTATCTTAATTTCAAATTATATTGTTATTAGTTTTCTTCCGAGAACTCTCAAGCTGTGGAATGAGCTCCCAGCCGAGGTTTTTCCAAGGGACTACAGCATGGAGTTCTTCAAGAAATGTGTGAAGAGGTTTTTAGAGGGTCAGCAACTCACGACTGACACCCCTGGTGTTGCAAATGTCCATAGGCTACGGTGACTGTTTACTATCAGGCAGGCCGCGGACTTTCCATCAGGACTCTGCATCTGGTCACAAGGCATGAACTACCCAAATCTGGCTCGAAACCAACGTTCTGGACTTTTATAAGAGAGACTGGCCCTCGTCCAGCCCAGATCTGGCCAACTTATGGCCAGTTTTAGAAGACATGGCCTGCCTGCTCGAAACGACGTAACTGCGTAAATCCACAGATTCGTGACCTGACAGATTAAAGGCCTGTAACAGAGCCAAAGGTTCGAATAGAATTACAAATTTTTTTCTTTTTTGCTGAGACTTCCATAAATATGTACATATAAGTTTTATTCTATTCATTTGTAACAGAACTTATGGCTGTACAAGGTACAGATAATAGGAATCCTAGAGACGGTGGAATACAACATCGTTGCATCATCTAGTATACTAAATGTAACCTCACCACTACTGGAAGAGCTCTGCAAAATGCATGGGGTCGACGAATTGTAGACGAGAAGGAATAGGTTGAAAACACGCCGATGTGTGCGGGCCGTGCGTCTAACGTTAGCGTTAACGTTAGTTCCTACAAAACTACGCTAATTAGCAACTCCGTCTTTGAAGATCAGTTCACGAACAGATACCATTAACTTGCTGAATAACTTGCATGAATGTTTGCAATATAGGAAGTATGCGCGCTGCTGCGCTAACACATCGGCAACTCAGGAGTTGCTAATAACCTCAACTCACTCACAGAACAACAACCCACCGAGGGATTGTTATTTGCCTGCGGTTTTCTGTTAGGTGGAGGTATTGCCCCAGTCGGACTATGCCTCTTTGCTTAACTGCTGTCATCTATCTAAAACAGCGTGAAGCGAGGGTATACTGTGCTCTCCGTAGCACCACGGAGAAATTCGAGACGACTAGACCCATTCTTAGATAAGCCACGGTCGCAAAATTAAGTTACCCACTGCTCTGGTGATAGCTCCTAACCTAAGCATTATTTATGGTTCTCGATTATACCCGACTACCCTACCCTTTGAATTTACATTATACAATTTTCAGTGGAGCAATTTATTGCACAATATGAGCAGGATAACATTTTTTTTTGTGTTCTCAAGATCCAAGTGATCAATTGCTCAATCTAAAAGCCCATTTTTTGCCAGTCTAAATCTAAAATAAGTTTTTTTTTATTATGAATGATAATGTTACATTCACAGTGAAGAAGACACTGAGATGAACTTTGCCGCTTTCTCAGCGGTAGGGACTGCTGGTACTCACTTCGTAACGACCGGTGGCCAGCTGCCTGTTGCCAAGTTACAGCAGAATGTATCGAATAATGGTACATCGCTCTCACAGGTATGTATATAGGTACTTCAAAGTAATGTTTTTGCATGCACACATATGTAATTAGATTTTGTCTTGTCTGTACACCTAATTACTTCTAAGACTAGTAACGGAAATGTCTAGTTTAGGAATTAAAAATGTAGCGTTCCATGCCCTGCACAATAGGCCCAGGCACTGCGGTTGCACAGGAGTTAATGGAGTCCCTGTTTTCTGATTTGAAGCTAAACTGCCTCGGGCAGCGGTGTGACGGTCGTTGCGGCGTGACCAAATGCGTAAAGTGTTGAACCCTTCACGAAGGCAGTGGTGTGGACGCCTGCGTTACCGCACACCGACCCTTCGCGTCGCTGTCACCCCGCAATCTACCTATTTCGTTAAAGAGACATTAAATAGTTAATAGATTCGTAGCATGTTATTCTAACGACTAACATCTACAGTGCCTGAGGATGCCTCGTGGAGAGGCGAAACACGCGTCGCGGAGACGACTGGAGCAGCCAGGGCAACAACGGTGGCGGGTGCATGCGGTTCACATTTCAGATGACGAACACTCGCAGAGACGACCGGAGCAGCCATGGCAGCGGCGGCATGCATCTACTAACTGTAGTGGGTGGGTGCCGGCCGGCAGTAGTTCGCATGAACTAATCGGGAGCGGAAGCACACAAAGTAGTTTAGATCAAATTGCCTGTAAAGAGACATTAGCCCGAGGCGGAGGCGTATCTGGCGTAGGGCCATTGTTTCCGGATGAGATAATCGTCTGATAAGCCAACGGGCGCATACTGTATGTTATATTAATCCAGGCCTGTAGTCAGCAAAATATCTAGCAGAAAGCTTGTATGATCGCATCTGGTATTCGACTAGGATTGTAAGGATTTGGCACAATTCGACGGTTTAAGGCTCTCGGGACAAAAGTTAAGTTTACAGAACCTTACTTGCGCACCACGCTGGCGACTCGAGATCGCCCGCTAGCAGCTTCTTTCTCTATGAGCTCTAGGTCGTAAAGTAGAAATTTTTTTTATACAACTAGATTGGCAAACAAGCATGCGACCCGCATCAGAGGGTAAGCGGTCACCGCAGCCTATTGACGCTCGCAACACTACGGGTATGTTACTCGCGCGCTGCCAATCTTGTGACTTAAGGATGTTTCGTCACAATATCCAGTAATTTCTCTGCCATATCTCACCTTTCAAACCGGAGCACAGCTATATAGCTGCTTGGCGGTAGAAATAGGTGAGACAGAGGTACCTATGCAGACGACTTTTGTACAAAGTCTCCCTCTGGTAGTACTTCCCCTGACAAATGTTTAGGGTGAGATCTCGCAATGTCTTACCCCTATAAATCTGAAAGGACAGCACAAACTCTTGCCGAATTTATACCGTCGACCGCATCATGACAGAAAAACTACTGTTATGTCAAGTGATTGTCCCTAAAAATAACACAAATTTACATTTAAATTGTAGGTGGTAGGTATGGTGGGCGGCGTGATGGGCGACGGCGTGCAGTACGTCCGCGCGCTGGACGGAGGCGCCACCCTGCAAGCCACGCCGCAACTTATCTCCGTACCTATTGCGCTACCAGGAGCTAAACCGGGTAAGGCAAAAAGCTTTCTAAGATTTGGAGCAGACAGGTAGCAAACATTACATATTTAATAATAAATCTATTTAAGCAATTGTTAACACGTAACTTCTGAATATATTTCCACCAAAAAAGCAACACAATTACAATACTTCCTCGCTCGCTTCACTGACTCGGATGTAGAAAATTAGCGCTTCTACAAATTACAGTTAAAGGGGATTTATGGGGTTCGAAAACAGTTTCGTATACACAAGAACTATATTTACTGCGTAACTGTGTTTTTTCTACTAAGGTGGCAAATAAGCGTACGATTTGCCTGATGGTAAGCAGTTAACGTAGTCTACGAAGGTCTTGGTTACGAAGCGACGCTTACGTACACTGGCGACAACACACTTATTTTACGATTTGGATCCGTACTGAAGTGCAAACGGACCGTTATTGTTGTCACTTTAATGTCTGTCCACACGTATGACGAGTAAATATTCGATTTTTGGGTCCCATTCCAACCACTATATTCAAATTTTAGGTTTATAGCTCATTTCATTTACTAGTCATAAACTTATGAAATATAGTCAATATTGATTTCAATATTAAATAGTAAATGAAATGAGCTATAAACCTAAAATTTGAATATATTGGTTGGAATGGGACCCAAAAATCGAATATTTACTAAAGAAAAAAATCTGTGGGTAATATATATATATATATTTTATACTACGTCGGAAGGCATACAAGCATACGGCCCACCTGATGTAAAACGGGTAGCGTAGCCTATTAACGCTTGCGATATATCAAGTATCCTCCTCTGCTGCTGCTACCGGTGACCTCACTCACACGCAGGAACACAACAACCCTCTAGGGAGTTATTATTTGGCTGCGGATTTCTGTGAGGTGGAGGTACTTCCCCAGGCGGGCTGCTTTGATGCACCCTACCTCTCGTAAAACATCCAGACCAAGACAAACAGACATGTTCAGCACACAAATGTTTGTCTTGTGTGGGATTCGAACACACGAGCGTTGGTGTCAAAGTCGCATCTTTCACGACTGAGCCACCGAGCTCGTTAATGTCAATATATGGGTGTGTTCCATACAAAAGAGAAAAAATATATATATTTCTTTCACCCGGGTGTGCGACATGCCATTATTTAGTAGATAATCGTTTAACTTAGCGAGTGAAACACCAATTCATATAATATTCAAAAAATAAATAATATGGGCTGCCTTAGTTGTCTATCTTAAACATGAACTAGTTTCTAGGAATTTCCTAGTTCCGTATATTTATATAATAAATACCGAAAACGCTGATTGTCTGATGCACATGTTAATTTAAATGATAATAGTGTAGTACACGTGTCGTACAATTATTTTAGGATTGACATCGCATGAATTACACTCTTGGTGTTGCAAATGTCCATAGGATACAATTACTGCTCACCATCAGGCGGGCCGTACGCTTGTTTGGATCGGCATAATATATATATGTTCTTTCTAGAAAACCATTTAAAAAATATTTAGTCTTAAATATTTTAATCTAATCGTTAATGATCACTGCAGTGGAAACTGTTTATTTTCATGTACATATACTACATGAAACTAAACAATAAACGCATGTGCGGAAGATGGAGCAAAATGTACCCTTTATATACACACGCTAACTTATTTTCCATTTGTTTCAGGTGATCCTCAACCTACTGTACAAATTCAAGTGCTGAGCCCAAACCTGACCCTACAACCACAACAACAACCGAAATATCAAATGCAGATACCTATACAGGGATTTCAACAAGGTAACTTTTTACTTAAATAACCGATCTGCCGTCCCTTCAGGCACTGCATGAAGCATGGATTTTATATTTATATTTAACTTATTGTATGCCATATAATTCGATTTGTTTAGACGAGCTTGGTGGCGCAGTGGCTAATAACGCTACTTTTACACCAACGTGGGTTCGATTCCCACACAGGACAAACATGTGTGTATGAACATATACGTTTGGTGCCTCTCGACGTTATATAAAAAAAATAGTAAGGAAGCACAGACAGTAGTATAGATCAAATTGGTAAGGTAGCATTTATTAATGTGACCAATTTCTTACGCTGTAGAACTAAGTAAGCGGGATGAAAGAATGGCGAAACAGAGATGGTTGAAGGATGTAGAAATAGAGGAAGGCCTTGACCGTTGGGCTTCCAAGGAATTCTGAGAACCGGCGACTGTGCAAAAAAAAAATCGGCCAAGTGCGAGTCGGACTCGCGCACGAAGGGTTCCGTACCATTATCTATAAAAACAGCAAAAAAATCACGTTTGGTGTATGGGAGCCCCCTTAAATATTTATTTTATTCTATTTTTTAGTATTTGTTGTTATAGCGGCAACAGAAATACATCATCTGTGAAAATTTCAAGTGTCTTAACTATCACGGTTCAAGAGATACAGCCTGGTGACAGACGGACGGACGGACGGACGGACAGCGGAGCCTCAGTAATAGGGTTCCGTTTTACCCTTTGGGTACGGAACCCTAAAAAGAGCTATTACGTTGAAAGTATATCGAATCCCGTGCAGCGCAGCCACTCTGTTGCCGTTGTCATGAGAGTTGGAACGCGGCTACTACGCGAAGTCAAGCAACGGAGTCCCCGTTGACTATAGAAATGCAAAATGATCAAAAAGGCACCACCGCACTGCGAGGCTACTAAATATACTTTCAACCTATCGATTTTTTTTTAATATTGTGGGACAAATTACACAGCGCCACCTAGCCCCAAAGTAAGCGAAGCTTGTGTTGTGGGTGCTATACAAATGATAAACATACGTAAATACATTTTAATTTTTTGTAAATATATACTTATTATGCATAGAAAATACTCAGACCAAGACAAACAGACATGTTCATGCACACAAATGTTTGTACTGTGTGGGAATCGAACCCACGACCGTTGGTGTCAAAGTAGCGTAACAGTGCGTTTCACCACTGCGCCACCGAGCTCGTCAAATCTAAGGCTTAGCCCCTTATTTATACTTTGCATTAGATTTTGCTAAAATTCGTACATAAATCGCACCTATATCCTATAAGGGTAGGCTTTGGTAAGCAAAAACTGGAAAATCAGGCGATACGGCCGATCCATACTATTTGTCATCTGAAGGACCATTTTCAAACAAAGTAAACATTGCTCATCTAGAGGCGTCGTGTACTATTTGTTGTGGCATCTCCATGTGGGACGTCAGCTATCTTCATACGGGACGATCCCGTAACACGCTCTTAATATCCAAATTTGTTTATAATATAGGTGGCGCAGTCCTGACTGTAGCATATTCGCCAGAGTCTAATGATAACGGAGGTCTGCAACTAGTGGGCCAAAACACCCTGTCAGAAGGTAAATCCCAACTGATATTAACATAATGCATAAGACAACGATATAAGAAGTAAAGTAGGAAATTGTTTTTTTTATAAACAAATCGTTGTTATCAAAAAGTTTAAACTTTTAGTTTATACAAAATGATATAGTTTACTTTTAACAAGATTTTCCTATAAACAGAGGAAAACTGTCATCATGATGGACAAACAATGGATTTTGAGAAAATTCAAAATTTCTTTCATTCCTTCATATTTTTCTTTTCGTTTTAAAGTTTTAAGACTTTACTGAAGATTAACCCGTTGGGGCCCGCGTGGCTGAATTCCGCCATTCGAGTTACGGTGCCAAGTATATAACGGACCTCAAGGCGTCAAAGAACCTTCTGTCGCAGAAAGCCAGCCAAATGCGAGTTTTCATACTTGACCTTGATGTCTATTTTTTTGAAGTCAAAATCATTTTTGTTCAGATTACATGTATTAATGAATAATTTTTAATTTTTATTGTGTTGTAGCTGGTCTCCAGATGCTGGCCACGCTCCCGCAGGAGATGCAGCTGGTGCAGTCCGCGCATACACAGTCTCAAGATGACAAAGAACAGGTGCAGCAAACTTTGCAGCATCAGGTAAATAATTAGACTAGATGTAGATGTTATAGAACTGGCTATGTACATGTAAACCACTGCAGGTGGAAGCAGGAAGGAAGTAATTGTCTACTAAATCTTCTTCATAGCAATCAAATACCCGTGTTTGCTAGTTTGGTACCTGTATATCGTCAATTTTTTTTTTTAAGAGAGATAGGGCGCATCAATATTTCTCGTTTGGGGAAGAGCCTCCACCTCACAGAAAACCGCAGCCAAATAACGACTCCCTAGAGAATTTTTGTGTTCCTGCGTGTAAGTGAGGTCACCAGTAAGCTCCTAAGGAGTTGCTGCGTAAGGAGGCATCGCACGAGTGTTATTTTTTTTTATACCACTAAGGTGGCAAACAAACTTACGGCCTGCCTGATGGTAAGCAGTTACCGTAGCCTATGGACATTCGGCATTAACATTTACTTAATATATTACAAGCGTTAATAGGCCACGCTAACGGTTTTACATCAGGTGGGCTGTATGCTTCCCGACGTTGTATCAGGAAATCGACTAAATAGTTAAATTATGCATATCACACCTCCTACCAATACTAGCTCGTAAATAACCTTACAACGTACACACAAAGCAGGCCGTAAGGCCTTGTATTACACCTGTGGGTGTTATATTTATTTTGTACGCCAAATTCAAATCAAATCATACAAAATTAATACTTTTCGATAATAAACTTTGTTTATTAAGATATTAAATAAATTTGCAATACATGTAAACATAACTCTTTCTAATATTGTATTTATTTCATTTATAAGAAAATGCCAAATATACATTTATTTTTGCTTTAAAAATTTCCAATAATTTAATTCAGTTTTGTTGAGCATATTTGCAACAATACACCGATACATTGTTTTATTTGTAGTACATCATCTAATATTTTTGTAGTATATTTAATTATTTTAATTTATTTTATTGTAACGACTTTAACTAGAAGCCAATTTTGATGTGTTTTAATACCAATAATCATTCTAATAGGAAAATTACTTACGCATTACTTTATTACTGCGTATATAATTTTAAAGAATTTACACTAGATTTTATTCCAACTTCCAGTTAAGTAAGGTGCAATAAGGTACAATTTAATTCATTATGAGAATAAATCGATCGAATATACAATTTTCTTTTTTATCACACAATATTGTCCAGGTGTTCATAACGCCGAACCAGCAGATCATTATCAACGGCCCGGAGGACCTCAAGGCGTTGAACAACAACAACAATAACTCTTCCAACATCACCAATATAGTCATTAAGGAGGAATGTGAGGATATTAATGAAGATGTGAGTATATTGCTACTAATACTAGTTTTATGTTCTTATTTTTTTTGTTACGTTAAGTCGGACATTTTCTAGAATCCGGGATGAAAAAATGGCGAAACAGAGATGGTTGAAGGATGTAGAAACAGAGGAAGGCCTTGACCGTTGGGCTTCCAAGGAATTCTGAAAACCGGCGACTGTGCATAAAAAGAGCTATCTATGTAAAAGAAGCTCGATGGCGTCGTCGCAGCCTGTCTATGGATGGGTTTATCTATCGAGTTTCTCCGTGCTTCGGAGGGCACGTTAAGCCGGCTGTTGTCGATAGATGCCAGTCGTTAAGCTAAGTTGGTGGCCCTCGGGCGGCTTGAAAACTTTGGCCTTCACCAATCCGCATAAACCCTTTTCGGTTGATGGGAGACCCGTATCCCTGCAGTGTGATGGGTAAGGGTTGATGTGGTATGTAAAAGAAGCCAGTGGACCGAGTTATGTGGCGCTCGGTTCTCACACGAGGGTCTCGACGTGAAGATATATAGATTTATTTATATATATACATACTAGAGTTCATATAACTATTGAAAACTACCAAGCTGCCTAGGCTTCCTACTTGTGCAATTTACTATCAAAAACAATTAAATTTGCACGTAGCAAATAAATGTTTATTATATTTGTTTTATACATAGGTATCTCTATCTCTAGTGATAAGATCAGTGCGTCGTCTGTGTTCAGTGCGGTTAGTCAGTCTGTTTTCGACGCCTCATTGATGTTATTTTCGCCAGAGAAGTACGCCACAAAATGACAATTCAATCATTTGTACACCGAGTTTATAAATTTAACGATTTTGATTTGAATTCACCAAATGCACGATCACCGTTGATAATAACACATTAACATATCGTATTCAATTATTTTTCGTAAAATAATAATATTCATGTACAGTGGCCAGTAGTCAGTACGTTTTGTAATTTGTATTTATTTTGTACCGTTATTTTTTCGAATATGTAGTGTTTAAGTGAACATTGGCTAATGAGGCATTTGTCAATGATCCACGTAGTATTAAATTATAAAATTAGATCATCGTATACATTACAAAACTATGCACAAATTACTCCTCAATACACGCAGCAGTACTAAAGGTGGACTTCCGATAATGGCGATCACAATCTAGGATTTTACCTGGTAGTGCGCTCAGGTCGTTAAGCACCGCTCTGGAAGGTCACTGGGGTTATAACTCCACTCCTCGGCGCTAACTGTATCACACATACACTGAGAGTTATTTTAGTACTATTATAAAAATGCACGTCGGGCTAGTTTTGTTGAGCCGTTGACGTGATGTATGAAATGAAAGAACAAAGTTTTATCTTAATTTTATAGTAAAGTTAGTATTATTTGAGTAGAAGAATATAAGCTAGGAAAAAATTTAAGCCAGTGAAGTGTGTAAGAATCGTGTCTTATGGCGCTCGGTACTCTCTGCCTACCCCGCAAGGGACCTAGCGTGAAGATATACATACAAGAAAAAACATTTTTGCAATGACTAATTATCCCAGTGAGTCATAATATTGTGTATTATCTACTCTATCTATTTATAACCTCGCGCTAAATCTCTTGCTGGGTCTTCTTCTTCGAGTTATCCTAATCCATTAGGATTGGCAGGGTCCGCTACCTAAAAGCCTATTTAGGATTTGACGAAGATACTGATACATGAAGCGACTGCCGTTAGACCTCTACCCGGAGGGAATACCAGTTCTATCTTAGGTTAGGTCGTTCGTTTTTCGAAATATAATTTCCTGCACGTGTGGGTTTCCTCACGATGTTTTCTTTCACCGCCGAGCAAGTGATACATATGTATATAAATCCGATAACACGAATTTAGTGGTACATGCCAGGATTCGAACAGAGGACCAGTTGATCAATAGGCCGATACCTTATTCATTAGTCCATCACTGCTGTCGAATCCCTTGTTCGGTAGGCAGAGAGAATGAAAATTGTGTGATTTACTCAAATAATTTAATTATATGTTTTAATTCCAACTGTAATTTTTACCTATTTATATATTTTCGATCGACTTCACGATATTTATTATTATGTCAAAATTACATTTTTATGCATAAGAATTTTATGTGTACATTTTGCATGTCCTGCCCTTCCATTGTTGTGGTTTATTAATTATTATTTTTTTGATGCCAGGAGAGCTCGCAAGGGACTGAGGCCAGCGAGACGGTGTCCTGGCAGATGTCTAGTAGCAGTCAGCAGGACCTTATCAAATACCTGAACACGTTGCCACCGCAGGTATGTAGCATTTTTATCTATGAGTTTCATCATCTGTAGCGCCAAAGCTAATTCTACCCGTCTGATATGAAATGCGCTTTTTAGCGTAGGATATAATAACGATAGAAAGGAAAATAGGTAGTAGCCCAAATAAGGAGCCCATCTTTCCTGCCTTTCTCTCTCTCTCTCTCTCTCGCCATCTCATTCCCTTGTTCCAACACATCATCAACCGTAGTTCTTACGTTCGTTGACATCACATTTTAACAAATACTTTATCCTTGAATTAATTTCATAAAATACAATTGTCGTATCAGAAATCGTCGAGTCCTAGCGCCACGTAAAGGCAAAAATGATTTTAGAAGAGCTCGATGGCGTCGCAGTTAATAACGTGACTTTGACACCAAAACTCGTGGGTTCGATTCCCACACAGGACAAACATTTGTGTGCAAGAACGTGTCTGCTTGTGTAGGTCTGGGTGTTTTTAAGAGAGTTAGAGCGCATCAAAGCAGCCCACCATCATCTCAGCCTGTACTCGTCCACTGCTGAACATATACCTCCCCTTTAGAGCACCACTCGTCTCGTTTTTGTGTCGTTCTCATGTTACGGGGGTTTTGCTATAGTTGTCATGCTTGGCAGGCGGGTTGGCAACCGCAGTAAGTAAGTACGCAGGGGACGCCGCTGCCCGTCTACTGAATATTTCCCTTAGTTGCCTTTTACCTACGGGTTGAGATGGGGTGGCCTATTCTTATGCTGAAGCCACACGGCATAAGCACCCCGACTGAGAGAGAATTTAGCTCCACCTCACAGAAAACTGCAGCCAAATAACAAACGTCCCTGAAGGGTTTTTTGTTCCTGGGTGTGAATGAGGTCACGGGCAAATGCCCAAGGAGTTGCTGCGTTAGCGGCAGAGGCGGCGTCGCGCGAGTTTTGCGTAATGTATTACCAGCGTTCATAGGCTACAGTAACCACTTTACATCCGGTGGACCGTATGCTTGTATGCGTCCTGACGTATAAAAAACACCTGAAGCCGAACTTCGAGTACTTCTAAAGTTGGTCTTCATGCGGTCATGAAGAATTGTAACAGCGTCGGTCCAGACCGCACATGAAGTACAGTAGTCGCCACGAAACATGAAATAAAATGGCGTCTACTGCGCAGGTACATTCATTAAGAAATTAATTGAGTTAAAAGAAATTCAATGTCGTACACATATTATTCAGACTCGTATTTCATGATAAAATAATGAAAGATGCGTCTGTTCATTATAAATATTTTTTTTTAGCAAACACAATCACTGCCAGTGTCGCTGCAGCAGTTCCTGAGGCTAAACCCAGCCGACGTGAAGAAGGATGAAACATTTGAGATCGAGGTGACTTACGACGACACCAAAAAGGACGAGCCCGTCACTGAGGCTGTGGTCGGAGAAGGTAACACGGAATATTTATAATATGAAATTTAAACTTGTTATTTATATTTGTTACTATTGTATAATTATGAAAATGAAAAATAAATAAATGGTAATATTCTGGAACAAATTACACAGCGCCCAAACTAAGCAAAGGTTGCTATAGTTATTAGACAACTGATATTTATTTTTTGTGTTACACACTTGAATATAGTCAGACATAGACAAAAAGAATAGTTTCACAAATAATTGCCTTGTGTGGGAATTGAAGACACTAGCCATTTTCTAAATTAGCTAGCGTACCACCGAGCTCCTAAAAAACTCTTGTGAAACCACCCAAACCAATCGCCGTTGTTATTACTAGAGTGGTAGAAGTATAAAGTTTTTATATGAAGGCGATATTGGGATGGGATTAAGGATTGGGAAACATTTGAGCATTGATTCAAATTAATTACAATGGATATTTATCATCGCAAAAAATAGTGACAAATATATATATTTTTAATAAATAAAGCTTTAAATGACCCATGAATGAATGAATTGAATGTTTAAGATTATTTATTTGCAGAGTAAATGGTACATTGATCTCTGAACAAGCTGTAAAAGCTATTACTGCAATTGATTGTCAACAAAGAAACAACATAAATTACAGACGAGCTAGTTAAGTTATACAAACTTTCTAATAACTTTAATATCAGCTATCATATGCTGTCGTCATGGTCGTCATGACGTCATGGTCTTTTTACGCGGTATTTTGAAATATACAGATTCTTTAGAAATAGTTTGGATCATTTAATGGTATTATTTATTTAAAATGTAATTTTTTATGAATATAAATATCGATTATAGTTAATTTGAGTCACTTTTTGAACCAAAAATGTGCGTCTCAGGCTCTATCTATGATTCTCTGATTTTATTGATTTTGTCAAAACTTAACTACGGTGAAGTAGTATATGGACCGCGTCTGCTTTGTAGAACTGAGAGATTGATACAACGTGTGCAGAATACTTGTTGTCGATACTGTTTTGACGTTCCTGCTCGAAGTCATATCTCTCCCTATTTGAACGATGCATCTAATTTGAATATGGACTCCCGTTGGCAACTCCATTTAGCTCGCCTCTTGTTCGGGGTAGTGAAATTTCAGAAGCCGAAATATCTTTATTCCAAATTTAACATCTCCCCTTTTCGTAACAGATATGGCACCGATATAACAGGACTCACCTGTCTGTTCAACTACAAAAAACTGTCGCATTCACAGGCAGCCTCCGCTACCAGGCGACGAAATGATGGAACCTCCGATCCGTTATCTCACCTCTCGTATTAGATTCAAAAAACATCTCAAGTCTTTCCTTTTAGAAAACCAAAAGTTAGCGATTCCAAAGCATTTCCTGTAGCGATGGTTATCGTCAAAAAATTTGTACTTATTTTATTCGAACGCTTTGCAGCGTCCGTCAGTCTTCCTGCGACCACGGACGCTGCAAAGCGTTCGAAACGTCAGGTTCAACAAAATAAATAAAACACGATATTTTCGTTAAAAATTGTTTAATTCAATATTTAGAGCAAACTATTAATTTAGACCGTCGTCTCGGTCAAGGACAAAGGTCAACAACAAACAAATAATATTAAAATTAATTTTATTGCGTATACGGAAAGTTAATAATCGTTTGAGTTGCTTTATTGAAGATTTGCACGTTTTACTTTCGTTGACTAAAGTCAAATGTTCTGAAAATAACATATGCAATTATAAGCCTTGTGTGGCTACAAATAACGTTTAAATTAAAATGAATATTCACACGGAAACGTACCTATCTATCATCAGTCTTGTAGCCGTTTCACTCAAATATCTAGCTCGTATTATTTGACCGAATCAGTATCAGATATTGAGATTCAGTTACGTACCGTACCTTAGTGCGAGGTGATGCGAGTTACCAACACGACAGTTCGTGCAGCCCGATATATAGATATTGGGTATTGGACCAATACATAGATATTGTAATCTATATACGATTTGTATCGCTCGCGCTGTTTTTTGTATACAACGTCGTGAATCTGTATTTATACCGCCCACCTGGTTATTTAACATCAGGTGTTAGTATTGCTTGGTAATCCCACTCACTCGCAGGAACACTACAACCATCCAAATAGTTGTTATTTGGCTACGGTTTTCAGTGAGGTGGAGGTATTTCCTTAGCATATTTTACCGCCTGTACCATGTGAGTGCTCTGAGTGAAGAACTGGCTTCCCTTATCCCGTTAGGAGTTTGCATTGTCATTATCACAGTTGAGTTGACATCTCTTCACGTACTAAAAAATTCGGCAACTCCTATATATGTCGTACCATTAAAAAGTGGAACATGTGTTTCCTCCTTCCTACAATATGGGATCCTTCAAACGTAGCGTGAAGAAGCATCTTGCGAGTCAGCATGGCATCGTCAACTGACAGGATACTGTAGTCCTTTGTCAGTTGCCGTTGCAATTTAAGCTCCTCTTTTCGCTTACCATCAAGCGATATATTGAGCTAATATATAAAAAAAATCTCCAGACCGGCTGCGTTTATGCTCCCCACTTCTCTTGATATTATGTGATTATTACATGTTTAAATTTTCAAATTTTCTAAGTTATTTTATACTCTATTTACAGACGGCGGCATTTTCCGAATCACGCAAACAAAAAAGAAGAAGAAGTACAAGAAGAAGCCCCCGCGGCCGGCGCGGCCGAAGCCCGGGCAGGTGGTGATTGCGACGGCGTCCGATGGCACGCCCATCTTCTGCTGCCCTGAGTGTCAGATGGCATACCCAGAGAAGGAACAGCTGGAGATGCAT
Source organism: Pyralis farinalis (assembly GCA_947507595.1). Classification (NCBI taxonomy): domain Eukaryota; kingdom Metazoa; phylum Arthropoda; class Insecta; order Lepidoptera; family Pyralidae; genus Pyralis; species Pyralis farinalis. The sequence goes on along the minus strand of OX382269.1, from coordinate 7,894,894 downwards.
CTGATTGTGCATAAGATCGAGAGGCGGTTTATATGCGGCATTTGTGGAGCGGGGTGAGTTTTTAACAAGCTGCTGCCCTTCTATTAATGGCGTATCTCCTACAAAGGCATTGCCTTTGATCGTATATTGCGCGCCATGTGTATTGAGAATAATAGGAGATATAAATATGTTATTTACAAAGTTGCCTCGTAAATATCACGGAAAACTTAAGGAAATACATTGGCCGAAGATCTGGCAGGTTACAAAAAAAATACATTCGTGAATGTGTTACCAGTTTCAAACTAAAAAGCTTTTAATATAAGTAAATTTATTTAAGTACGATTATTTGGAAAATGTTAATACTTTCACTAAGTTATTTTTTTATTACCTACTATGTTACCTTTGTATCTTATCATTGTTTTTCGTGGTATTTACGGGAGATTGCATTACCCCCTTCTACAGCAGAACTTCTCACAGGTGACTCTATTCACTGAATAAATAACACAGTTGTTGTGAGATATTATTTTTCTACAGATTTATTTAAGACCGTAAATACAACTAGATTCTACACGCACACTACAACGCACGCTCACATATACATAGTTTTGCCATAAATACTGAAACTAAGAAAAAAAAAATTCTATTGCAAATAACATTTATTACTTTTACAGTGTGTTAGTTTAATACATAAATATAAAACAATTTAAAATATAAAAAGCTTATTCGAAATGGTCTCCATTGGCTGCCATACAGTCCTTTAAACTTTAAGGCCAGTTATCAATAGAAGCACGCACTCTTTCCATGGGAAAATTCTTCACTGCCAATCGTACGGATTGTTTTAGGGACTCCAAATTATCATGGCATTTAGAACAAGCCGTACTCTCTAAAATTGACCATAAATCATAATCCAGCGGATTAAGATCGGCACTAGACGACGGCTAGTCTTCACCTCTGATGAAGTCCGAAACATTCGTTTCCAACCAAGACTGCTGATTTTTAAATTGTCGTGTTGTTAAAATGTTACACAGCAAAATTGTGAATGTAAACCTAATATATCAAAACTCTTTAATGATATGAATTCCAGATTGAAGCGCAAAGAGCACTTGGAACGCCACAAGCTGGGCCACAACCCGGAGCGGCCGTACGTGTGCGGCGTGTGCAACAAGGGTTTTAAGAGACGAGAACACCTCAACCTGCACACGGTCATACACTCCGGCGTCAAGACAGAGATGTGCGGCGAGTGCGGAAAAGGTAATAATAAGTATATAATATATTTTTAATGTTCGATATATATTCTGATACATTAGATATATCAATGTGACACGGAAAATTCTCATACAAATCAAAAAGTTATGTTTCCAGTGAAATGTATTTCAATTTCATTCACGCAATGAAAATTTAAAACATTAAGTAATTTTAATGATGGTGGATTTAGAAGTGCGTATATTTAATTAAACATTTAAATAATTATGTACATGAATTTAAAATTGTAAAATTCGCTATCGTTTTAGGGTTTGTATTGAAATTTCAGGATTTTGTCTGGAACGCTTCCGGAGTGGGATCCGCAGCGGAATTTCTGAGAGTAGAATCTAAAACTATGAAAAATTTTAAGCGATTGTAAACTTAAGACTAGTGCTGTATATGTATATATATACCCTTTACCAAGTACCCCACTGGACTAAAAAGAACAAAGCAAATATGTATTTTCCTTCACTGGGTGTGCCGATTTATCGATTTGAATGGGAATTTCCATGCCAAGGTAAAAACCCTTGCAAAATTAAAAATATACTCCCGCCACAACATAAGCTTTCGAAGGTTCATATTTTTCATTCTTTGTATGTGATATAGAAATTTGTATTGTATATTATAACAAAAATTAAAAAAATAACAAGCATAGTGCTTAATTATGTTTTATATTTTTCAAAAACAAATAGTTTTCATTATAGCTGCCAAAGTTGTATGTTATTTTAGAATACATTTTAGTTGCATTTCCTTTTCTTTGTGTTTATTTGTTGGCCGAACTAAGGTGCGGTGCTGTGGGTTATTTAAACAATAAAGAATTTGTATGTTGATTACTCAAGTTAATGTATAGGATTGATTGATATGTATGTATAAACTGATATCTGTTATAATATTGCATGCCTATATAAATAAATAAATATTGTCGGACAAATTACACAGCGCCATCTAGCCCCAAAGTAAGCGAAGCTTGTGTTATGGGTACTAGACAACTGATAAACATACGTAAATACATATTTTTTGTAAATACATACTTATTATACATAGAAAATACCCAGACCAAGACAAACAGACATGTTCATGCACACAAATGTTTGTACTGTGTGGGAATCGAACCCACGAGCGTTGGTGTCAAAGTAGCGTAACAACGCGTTTCACCACTGCGCCACCGAGCTCGTCAAATGATGGATACAGTATACACATACCGTCATACTGTACCTGCGGTTCACAGTAAAGACATTTTATTGAAATATTTATCTAATGATACACATACAAGGGTCTTCCTCATTCGAGACAATTAAAAAAAGGTGTTTTAAATTTTAAAGTAAAATAGGCATTTTATAGTGTAACTTCATAATTTTGTTTGTCAGCGTTTTACCGCAAGGATCACCTCCGTAAGCACACGCGGTCGCACGAGAGCAAGCGCGCGCGGGACGAGGCCGGAGTGCCCGTGCTCATCGAGCCGGACGTGAAGCCGACCATGGCCAACATCACCACCTCCACCAACGCGAACACCCTGCTGCCGGAGATCACCATACATGTGAGTATATCCTGAAGTAGCTTACCATATCTTTACAATAGGGTTGCTATAATCGCCTATTACGAGCAACATAAGCACTGATAGTGATATAATATTATAGTAAAAAAAATAAATGATATTACTTAAGCTACCACTTTTTTAACAAATCGATCTCCCTTAGGTCGAAGGGGCTTATAGCGTAGCTACGCCGGCACGCTGTTCAGCTGCACGTTAGCGTAGGTTTACCCTTGACGTACCTTTGAACGACTAACTTACTATTGTGTCAAAACCAACCTCATCTGCACGGGAGCATCGTACCGATTAGCACGCGTGGATTAGAAAATGGTGACAGAGCTTTATTTAATAAGACTGTTTAGAAAGTCCATAGACTTGAGACTCGATAATGTTTATAATAATTACATATATTTTATAATATACCTTTCTATCTATACCCTTATGCCAAGTACCCTGCGGGTCAAGCAGACTAACCGACTGCCACATGACTCTACTTATACAGCTCACTCGCTTTGACATTCATATTTCTTTTCATGCACGCTCCTGCCATCACATTCTGATAAAACACGACCAATTTGGTCATGGTAAGCGAATCTTGGCCTTCCTCGGATACTACATCCTTCTACTTTCGAGTTGTAGTTTCGTAATATTATATGTGTTGTATAGTATGTTGGACAATACCGAACAATAAATACCAAGCAAAAACTGAAAGAAGTAGCTGCTCCATAGTAAGTATCCAGCATCGCATCAACCTAAGTGTATTTTTCTTACAGGTTCCGACAAGTTCAAACATGCAAGTCCCTGTCCATATCAACATCCCACAGCACGTGGTCTCATCCCTAGCAGCTGCCCAGCAGGCCAACAGCGACACGCAGTCGCAATTGGACGCGCTACTGGCGCAGCACACGTGACCCCGCGCATAGTACGCAGAGATATTCACCAAATTGCTCGACAAGCCCGATGATCAATCGAGGCACAAGCACGAACGAAATTCACCCAACGTTATACACGTGAGTGCATAAAGTCCTATTCTCAATGCTGCAAGGAACTTTATAATCAATCGCGAATTGAACTATTTTTAAATGTACATCACAATATTGATGTCGAGAATGCTGTAGAAGAAACATATCGTGATAAGACTATAGTTTACTCTGTGGGAAAGTGATGAAGTTCCAAGTTCTAGTGTACTAAAACTTGCTTTCGTCTGAGTTTTAATTACATACATCAATTTGTTGATGGTAATTTATTTCTGTCGTATGTCTATGTATCATTTGTGTTGTAGAGTCCATTAGTAATTCCTGAGTGTAGTTTCAGCAAGACTAGTCATTGGAAATTGTCTTTTTATTGTCGTAATGTTGCCAGCTCCTAATATTAAATACATTTGGATTTTCATAGCATAACGATTCAAAGGACTGCAGTCTATTGCAGGTACTGACAGTATTTATAAAACTGTTAGCATTTTTTTATGTTATTTTCGATTGTTATTATACTATCTACTAATGTTATTGTACCTCAGGTTGGAGTTGAATACATACGATTGAAATTCAAATTGATATTTAGATATATGCATGTTTATAACTTGGAATGAGAACAGGGTACGGCGATCTTGTGTGGTAACGAGAGAGAAGATAAGATAATAATAATGTCCTTGTAATTGGTAGAAATAAGTTCTATTTGACTTTACAATAAAGTGAGGTATGTAAAAATTAATTTATATCAGAAATCTGCATGTATTCTGTCTAAATGAATTAAATGATTGAGCCGAATTGTTTGCAAATCATAGCACAACTTTGTTGTTGTAATATAAATGGAATAATTTTTTTTTAAACGTAGCGTTTATTTTTATTATGAAATCTCTACAATCACTACATAAATATAGTTTGTAGAAATAAGTAAATTTTCGTTGTTTTATCTAAAATCTTAGTATACCTTCGAATATTGGGAAATCTTTTTTTATACTAAAACTAACATATTAGGAATCATGTATTTTAAATCCTATGTGATGTGATCAATTTTTACTTTTATATTTAATTCATAGTCATAAATTATGATTCGAATTTATCGTCGTCAAAGTATAAAAATATATACAACCATCCGAATTACTTTACGTAGCACATTTAAAGTGAATGGATGACATATGGGAAGTGACGACACACAATAACTACATAATTTCCGTAATCGTAGAGAGTACATTTACGGATACCAAAAACTATGTACATCAACTACTGGTCGAATTTATCGACCGACGTAGCTGGATGGACAGTGCTTCGTTTTCCTTAATGTGCCCTTCGCCTCCGATACAGTCCGGACGAATTCAGTGACTTGGAAGTGTATAGAATTGCACCTACCTTTTGTACTTATTACAGAGTGAGAGGAAAGGTGCTGATGTACCAGTTTTTTGAAAACAGGAAAATAGGGTTACAGCCATTATCTCCATCATTCATAGTTCACACGGAAATCAACTAAGACAACAATAAAGTATGGATAGCAACAATAAAGTAGAGAATAGATGATAAATCTAATAATAAATGGAGCACAAATTATTATTCCCCGTCCATTCACCAATTCGATGATAATCGAGGTACATAAACAAAACAAACTACTGTAATAGGAATTGTCAATCGTGTGGTAGCACTCTAATATATCACTTTCCGGAATCGGTTTACTGGTTTGCTAAAGTTAATTATTCCATGTTATATTATGTTATGTACATGATCAACCAGTCAGCCTATCTTAATATGTATAGCGTAAACCATAACATTAACATCAGATATGCAGCATTAAAGTATTAATGGCAGTAAATTACACGCACCACAATTTTACTATTAATACCGCCATTATTATATTGCGTATGTAACACATGCACCCTTAAAGTTACGTTGTACACCTCACGTATTGTCAACTGTACTCTTAGTTTCAGACAATATGGCTATTTACGTTGTCTGTTCACCTACACCCGTGAGTAATACTAAATTTGACAAATGTGCATATCTCAAATTATTTACTGTAAATAATCTGCAAAGATATCTCAACTATCAACTTACATAAACATTATGTGAAGACCCATTTAACAGACACGAATTAAAGATGTCCTATTGTAAAATGTTATACTGACTTTATGTTGCATGTGAACATAGTGACAATTCGCCAAAACAATATAGAATCGTAAAAAGCATGTGTAAACTTTCACAGTTTCACAAGTTTGGCAAATAAATCTATTTATACGACAACCATAGTCTTGGGTTCATACATTAAAGACATATTTAAAATAACTCCACATATTTTTACAACAACATCACCATTCTTTATAACAAACAGTCTTTATTATCTTCAACCGAAATTTGATTATTTTCACATTTTACACATGAATATTTTTCTACTCCTAGACATTTTTGACTCCTAGGCGGAAAATATTTCAATCAATAGTTAAATAATATTGTTAAATAAATAAGTAACACAAATAATAATATGAGAACTTTAACATTTAGCTCCTGTATGACTTTTTTTAAATGTAACATATAGGGAAATGAGCGACGTAGTAACGCATTTTGCATGTATACTTTTTTATAAATCTGGCAATAACATAAACCCAAATCTTTATTATTGTGGAATAATATATTTATCTCCCCATTGATCGGACATCGTTTCATTAAATCAAAAAAGAAGCCCGCTATAGGTTCGTTTCAGATACAAAATTGCATCATCGCAATTTCAAACTAACACGACAATAATAAAAATGGCTGAATTTTATTGACATGCGATTTTTAGTTGCCTAACAAGAATGTGTAGTTTCTTAGATTTTTACCAGAAGAAATAGTGAATTATCGATGTCTGGTTATACAAACTACCATGTAAATTTTAATTAAACTTATATCTAGCTAACCAATATAAGTCTGTCATCAGTTGGTTTATTTGCACTCTGAACAGTAATGTACTATTGTGTACACAAGCCAAACATGACGCTATTTTAGTCAAACAATCATTGTAAATATCATTTTCTCTGTGATATTTATACCATAATATAATGTACACGTTTATATATTGAACGGGTGGTATGTAAGGCTTGATTTATTACAGTACTCTTCATTTATATGAATACACCTAAATTGTTCTTTATATATGGTCTTATTAGAGTAGCACCATATCTAAGAATATTGTCAATTCGAAAATAATTATAAATAATTATTTTTTATTATTCAGAATTGGCAATTAAATACTTGGCGCTCTAGATTGTTTACCCATCTCATCAAGCTGCATACTGCATATGTTATTAAAAGAAAATATACATATGTACACATCTTTACACAGTTTGCCAAGATAGCTTAGAGACGCAACCACCCATACGAGGTGAGGCGAAGTGTTTTTTTTTTTGTAAAATAAAACAGACAAGCACAAAAAAGTTGCATATGATATTTTAATAATATTACCTTCACGGCCGGCGCAGCAATCACAAGCTCAGATTTATCTGCTGCCAGCGGAGATGTCAATGCCGTTTTACTCACTTGGCTTTACCTTAATTTTTCCTTGCCATCTAATATGTAATTGTGATATATACTAGAAGTTCATATAAAAAAATGCTCTCTTTTCTACACTTCTTTCATCTCCTATCTCTCCCTACCTACCTACTCTCAAGTCTTTTCTCCATTTTCTGTTCTTTTCACGTTTTGTGATGCTGAGTATGCGATGTCTTAGGGTGTTTTTTTAGGTCGTTTATATCTAATTTCATTGATATTTTTACGAATGTAATCATAGACCTAAATAATGAGCATAAAATGTTAGCATTTTTATGTAAGCGGTGTTCGCCCGTAAAACAAAACTAACATCATAATAAGTGTGTGAGCAATAGTGCCACAAGGAGGAATATTTATTGTTACAGTGATATTTATTGTTGCCAATTAGCACAATCAACCAATAACAAAGCAGCATTAACGGCGAAGAACTGTCAAAAGTGACATTTTACAAGATCGCGGCGCTAGTTCCCTTTTTGTCCGCGCTCATTTAAATGCTTGTGGTACTGACTGTCCTCATTTCATAAATTCAGAATGGGTTAGGTTGGATACATTTTCTTAAATCTTCAAATTGCGCAATCGTCAACAATAATCATCTGTTAGTCTGAATAATGAACAAAGAAATAGTTTTCGAATATGGAAATGAATCCATTTAGTATATAATTTGACACCCGCTTCCAATTAGAAACAGTCATGAAGTTTTAACTACAAGCCGCTCCATTCGGATCCATAATCAATATTGTATTATTTGCGCAAACTGAATTGTGTTTATCGTATAATTGTTATCATCAGTTTACCACCATAAGATATTACTATCGCCAGCTTTAATGTAGGTGTAAATTTTTCGAATTATTTTTGTACTTAGATTTAAGTTTTGTATTTTACTTCTCTTATTATGGATTTGTAGATGGAACACTTGCACTGACATCTCGATGTGAAATAATTCTAAACAAATTCCATGTTGAAAGCTGTTTTGTGATATTTGTTATTTTAATATGTACCATGAATTGTTTTTGATACAGCAAAATGCCCAATTCTAATTCCTTTGTGGTATCTCACTGGTCAATGGAATACTCGATTGCCGACTATACTACTGTACTACTTAAAATATTTTGATATGGTAAATTCATAGTCATTAACTGTACAAAATAGATGCAGATGTCATTGCATGTCGTTTTCGAACATTAGAATGTAACAATTTTAATGGTGCTCCGAGGTTCTGTAGACAGTTTCAGAGTTCTAGCCGTATAGCACCTAGTTGTAAATCTGTAAGTATTTATAATATTAAGATTTTTTGACCAGTCTCCGTAGTCTACAATGGAAAAACAAATTAAATGAAACTGATACATTGACAAAAAAGTGGAACAAGTAACATTTTGTGTCTTTAGTAAAATTAGTTATTTTTAAGTTCTATGTTTCTACCGGTCTGTCTGAATTAACAAAGGTGTCACGAGGAGAGGTTCTCAAAGGCGGTCCTCATATGACCTGGAGTCAGCTAGGTACTGACATAAGGGGTCTTAGGTTCAACCCTCGCGTCTACACAAAATAGTTTAATCTTTATAATGTGAAATAACAGCGACAAGGAAAATAGCGACTGGGGCGAGGCATGTTTAAAATGAAAGACGGTGACTATACTCATGTAATAACAACTGTTACATTGTGACCAACTCCAAACATGCGAAATAGAATATCAGCTGTTGTTTTATAGACTATTGCACAATTTTTAGTGGAATGAACTGAAGAAAAATTTCCACTAACACACTAGTATACCAAAATTTTCAGCTTTTTCATGTATCAACATTTTTAAAAGGAATATCGTCATATCAGTGGGCAGCTATTTGAGAAAATGAAGCGTTTTAATATATGTAGTTGTATAATCGATTTTCTCAAAATAATAAATAGATAAAGGAATCAATGCCGATGGCTACCTCATAGACGACGTTTGACCATGTGTAATGGTTTGAAATCTAAATTCTGGTATTAACAATGTATGTTTCAGTTAAATTTCGTTTCATTGTATGAATGAGCATGAAATAAACTTTTGTAAATATATATTTATATTACTGCTGCCCGCAGCTTCACTCGCGTGGAATTCCAATTTTAAAATTTTGCATGGGAAGCCTAAATATTTTCGGGATAAAAAGTACCTTATATGTTAATCCAGAACACCATCTACTTGTGTGGTTCAGTCGTTTTGGCCTGAATTCAAATTTATAATATTACACATATTCATTGTATTATTTATGTATGTATTCGATTCTCTTCAGCAGCAGAATATACTAATTCCATCATTCATACACAGCTAAAACGTTTTCAGCTCTTAGCGATCATAATAAATCATAACATCTGTGTATGATCGAGACACAAATTGATATTTTTCTAGTGTGAGTTCAGTGAATCATTGACAATTAATAACCTCAAAATTTTGTAGCTTAAAGAAGCTACAAAAGCTACATAAGTTAAATAACAATATAACAATTCTCAGATATGCTCTAGCTGTCCGAAACCTACTTTGTAACTTTAAGTTTATTCCATAATCATTTTTTGTAATTAATTAGTACATTCACCTCCTTTGTCTTGGTATATGTGCTAAAAAGTAACTATACTTTAATGGTAGACTTAAACAAATTAGAAAATACTCGTACCGAAGTCTGTTCATTAAGATTTAGTGATGTCAGTCAGTTCGTATGTATAAAATCCTATAAGTTCCAGGTGCTTATATTAACAACAGGATGGAACGTGTTAAGAAGCAGCTCTATTTTCATCAAGATATTACTTGTACCACTTACATTGAAGAGTCGATAGTGAAATGGCCCATGACTTGCAGTGTGCATCATCTACTTGCACTGTTTTATTCTTTTTTGTTAGAAAGAGGGTAATTTATAACCTGTGTTTTGTAATAGAGTTAACTCCAGCCGTCAGACCAAGAATATTGCTAACATCAAATTTAGATAATTTTATTATTAAGTCAATGCATTAAGATCCAATATTGAGTACATGTTCATCTATTTTTGCTGTTGACTATTTAGACCGCAGTGAAAATACATACATTGCATTATTTGGACCTGGACAAAGTATTAGTCTTGTGCCTTGTCTTTTCCTTTATAAATTAATAATGTTTACGCTGCTTTGTTCTATTTTCTTGGTCTGAATAATATATAATAGTATACGTTTTTATAGTAAAATCAGTACTCAAATCACTTTCACGTTAAAGTATTTATTTTAAAAAGTAACAGGCCTGAATATTCGCCGCGTATTTTTTTACTTTGTTATTGTGAAATTTAGCTACAAGTATTATAAATATTAAGATATGTAAATGAGACAAGCTGCTCCCTGTGAGAGTTGTATGTATGTATAGATTTTTGTATGAAACCTTTTATTTATTAAGAGGATTAAAGAGTAATGAGATTATGAGAAATAAAATCACACATTTCATCTAATGTTTATTATTTTCCCGCCTTAAAATACTCCCTGAAATGTTCCGAGTAGCGAATACTAAGCGCTCCTTTTAGACGCTATCCAGTGAGTGATGAGTAACCCTTTTGATCCTCACAAACTGACATTTCTTATGATGTCATACCATACAAGATATGTCTCGGGACATGAATAAGGACACCCATTGCGATTCCAGAGTAGTTTTCTACCGAGAATTCTTAAGTTGTCGATTGACCTCATGCTCATGAATCCTAAGGGGTTCATGAGCATGAGGTTCCTTAAAAAATGCGTGAAAAGGTTATTACAGAGTCGGCGTCTCACGTATATGTATATATATATGGAAACGTCCATATGCTGCGGTAACTTCTTTCCACCAGGCAAGCCGTGCGCTTGTCTGCCACCTTAGTGGTGGGAAAAATATGGTTGTATTGGTAATAGTTTAAAATTGATAAATAACAATATTGTAGTTCTTGAGTTTTTGCCATATTCGCGGTAAAAATTTTGGAATAAACTTTTTTCACATGATACCTATGAGTTTATGAGTACCTAGGGTTTTTTGTAATTTTTGTCATTATTTTACAAGTATTATTGATTAGCAATAATACTTGTAAATTGTAATTGAAATTGTTATAATTATAACTTGTGTACAATTCAGCTCATTTAATTTAACATTTTCTTTCTGACTCGAAAATGAGGGAGGCCTCGCAAAGCTGATATCGCCGACGACCAGGTTTCGTCTAGCGCCGCCATTGCTTCGGTGCGCTCGATCCCGTCCATCATTCTCTCACGAAGAAGATACCTTAAGGCGTGGTCTTTGACCTCATTCTCGCCACGCATACACGTCATCTGTTCTGTGGTGTCTGCTGGCAACTACGGTTGTCCTTCAACTTTGTCCGGCCAAATGTTAAAACTGTCGAGATACTAAGGAAACATCTTTTAACAGTTCCCAAGTAATATGTATTAAACTTTTATGCTATAACTAAAATGTTTATCTTAGCTACCATTTGTTGTTGTTATTATAACTTTTATTCATTACTGCTGTGCATTTCTGACATGTTATTTACATCTATAATTGAGGTGGCACTTTATACATAATGTATCTATTATAAAAATTTATAATTTTAAATTGAAAGTGTTAGTGTTCGCTTTGTTGATGTAACTAATAAATAAATAAATAAAATATAAAATAACGAAAGTAAAATTACAATTTATTAAAATTTAACGGTATCCGGCAGGGGGTTGCCACGTTGCAAAGTGTCTGGCAATGGATGACGTGTGCATGTATGTATAACTTCACGGCAAATCCCTTGCGGGGTAGGCAGAACGCAGAGCCACATTTTTTTTATACAACGACAGAAGGCATACAAGCATACGGCCCACCTGATCTAAAGCAGTTACCTTAGGCTATGAATGCGTGTAACTGCAAAAATTATATAATAATAAATAATAAAATCGGTCAAATGCGAACCGGACTCGCACACGAAGGATTCCATACCGCTGTACAATATTTATTAGTACGTACTTAAAAAATATATTTAAGTAATAAACACGTTTATTACTTAATTTCTTTTTTGGTTTATATTTTTTATTATAGTATTATTACTTGTTAATATATCTGTTATGGTAAAACCAGAGCCTGAAAATATAAGTTTCTAAATATTACGGTTCAGAAGATATCTACAGGGAAAGCCCGACTGGTGAAGTATCTACTTCCACAGAAAAGCGCAGTCAAATAACAACTGCCTGAATGTTTATTACCTATGTGAATTAATGAGCGCCTGAAGAGCCGCTGTATTTGGTGCCTAAAGTGAACGACTTGCTGATCACCTCTATTAACACTATATATGTAGGTACCTATTGCCTGTACCTATATACTGTTCAGCTACTGGTAAATATTGATAAATATTCTTATTGTGTATTGTGCCAAGTGCAATTTGATCTAACCTAGGTACTTTATGTGCTTCCGCCACTAATTAGTTATGTGAACTAACTATTTCAGCTACTTTCATAGTATTATGTCATATGGAATTCTTCTTTGGGGTAACTCCGCGGACATTAACACCATCTTTTTATTGCAAAAGAGAGCCATAAGAGCTATCTACAAACTTGGTCCCCGGGAGAGCCGTAGAGAAAAATTCAAAGAAATAAATATTTTAACAGTCGCATCGCAATATATCTAATTAAATCTTTTCCATAAAATCCATAAAAACATACTCATTTTGTAAAAAGAGTGATACTCATAGCATAAATACTAGATAGAAGCATAATCTTGTGTTACATCAAGCCGTCTCCACAAAATAAGTAATTCTTTTACGGGGCAATGTATACGGTTCTATAACAAACATCCCAGCAATATAAGAGAATTGTCAATAAACAAATTTAAAACTACTATTAAAAGCCAAATTGTGTAGCAGGGCATATTATAAAGTATCTGACTATATTAATGATAAAAATGCCTGGGAGTGAGTCGATCCAATTATAATGTAATTAATAATAATAATAAATTATGTAAATTTGTTTGGATACCAAAAGAGGGATGCCTGAGTTTTTTGGCAGTATTTTTTATCAGTGCTCACCTAGTCATAACTGCACGGTAGGGAAAAAAATTGTGACGATTCCAGACAAATGTAGCCATTTTTACGGAATAAAAAGATTTTGACTTTGACTTGACTTCTCATACCTACCAAATATATCTACATAAAAAAATCATAAAAATCTGTCGAGCAATTTCGGAGGAGTACGACCACAACACCGTAACACTAGATTTTCATTACAATATAAGGCCCTTCAAGCATGAACCTGCGTGTTCGATTGTTTAGCTCCGCTATGCCCTAAGCCGAGATCCGACCCCTCTCAGGCCCCCCTTAGGCAGTTGCTTTTTTTGCTTTTTCAGGCTGTGGCGCCTCACTCCCGCCTCTCCCTTTCGGTGACGTAGTAACGGCCCACAGGGACCAACTACATAGTCAGTATAAAAAAACAAAATAAATATACGAAACCGTAAAGAAGCTGAAGTGATAAGGCATAAAAACGCAGAAAAAACATGTTGCTTATTTGGGGACTACCATTCATATTATTTTTATTATTTGTTGTTATAGCTAAGTGTACATATAATATATATTTTAAGTTAAGGTATCTATGGATCTGTGTAGTGTACATTCAAGTCTACATACTATGGTTCAAAATATACAGCCTGTTACAGACAGACAGCAAAGCCTTAGTTCGGTTGGTATCCTAAAGGTACAGAATCCTAAAAAATAATGACACCTTTCTCTTCATCATCTTTCATATAGGTACTGTCTTCAATAACATTTATTGGCTCGAAAATGTATTTTATGATATATAGCTATATACATAGTTTATTTTAACTTTGGTCACTATACATATAGTTAACAAAGTTAAAAATATACACATAGTGACCTGGCTGTATGTATGTATTACATATCATAATATTTCGAGGCAATAAACGTACAATGTAATTGTATCTAATACTGAAGACAGGATACAAAAGATTTTAGTGAAAAAAGGATCCATTTAATTTCAAAAAACTATAAACATATAGAACTATCATTGACAATGTATGATAGTATCCATCCTGTTATAATAAAATATCAGTTTATTTAAGGGGCCTATATGAAGGTTTGCGATAGCTCCGATCCCGAGAATCAGTTTCAGCGATGGGCCCCACCTATGTCTAGCGCAATAGCGTCCAGGGATGTATGAATGTAGCTAACTTTAGGTTCCTAAACACTAATCATTTTCTAAGTTTACAATGCCAAATATGACAATAACAAAATGAACTAGAAAATAATTTTGAATACTGCGACTTTTTGCAGCTATTCAGTCACAAAAAGAGCGCGATACGTCGCTATGCAGTCGTTGGTTCTATACGGTCGCACACGTAACGCAATATACAGTCGCTAGCTATAGTAACTACTTATAAATAGCTGTGCCGCTACATAACATACTGTAGTAAGACGAAATCCCCGCAGTCCCCGCTCTTTTGTTCGATGTCGCCCGAAACTGTCTCGCATTAGTATCGATGCTGAAGAAATGCCGAATCGATAATATGCGATTGTACCGCTACTGAATCGCTTCTGTTGCGCATTGCAAATCTGACAAAAGGCCAACTAACAATGCTGACTCACAACAATGCAGATAGAATATGTGCGGTGCGAGTCACCTTAGTTCATATATATATGTATCGTGGAGTTTATGGAATATTCCTTGCTTACGCAACCATACGGCCCGCTCCATGTCAGGGGATTACTGTAGGCAGTGTAGGCTATGAACTCTTGCAATACAAAAGGTATAACGTAGTAAATCCTTACCGACAGAAGCTTACTGGCTGTTATTTAACTGCGGTCTTCTGTAGGAAGGCGGCACTTCCAAGTAGTAGGGTTGCTTATTGAGTGTCTCTTAGCCCTGCCTATGGTTTTGGTTTGCCAGAGAGCAGAAGCAGAACGGATGTGAAGAAATTACTAACGTCTATAAATGTTAGCAACACTAGGACTATCACTAACGCATTACAATTACCATTGCCAAGTGTTTTTTTCTGATGACCTTACTCACAGCATACAACCAACAACATCATGCGTTATTTCGCTGCAGTCTCCTGTTTATTTTGAATGAATGTGTACGACTTTTGGATATGAACAAAAATGTATTTTTTAAATGTCTTAATAAATAAATATATATATATTTTATTAATTTATTTATTATTTAGCTTTTATTAAAATTAGCCACCATTAAGAATGCTAATCGTTCCCATACTTTTCGCTAATCCCTACCTATAGCTACGGATTTGTTCATCAACGCACACTTGAAAATATCACCTGTATACAGGTAGGTACATATAAGTAGGTATATCGTTTACAAACACGAGTAGGTAGGAAGAGCCCTGTTCTCTCTCCTCGAGAGCACCCGTCTGGAGATTTCAACAAGTCCTTGTCGGGCACGTGTGCGTCGGGCCGAGCCCCCGTGCCCACTCCGCTGGCCCAGGGCGCTCGCGCAGGCGCCACACCGCGCGCATCCAGCCCGCGCAGCCCGCCATACCGTGCACAGCTTATTTCACCGTCGAGGAACAATTAAAACGTCATGAAAACCTTCCACGGGATCTAAAATCAGGTAACCCATCAACTATACTTCACTTTTCTCAGTAACGCTCGAAGGGGAGTCATCGCAACGCGCGCTGCAGGATCGATGGTGTGGGACGCGGGCCGGTAAAAATAGAGCGTTAGAAACGCGGCGGCGACTGGGGTGAGGCAATGGCGGGGGTTGAGAGCCCCTGCAGGGGCCGCACCCTTTGATTCACTTTGTTGTGCTCCGCTCGCCGCATTACTCCACCTGCCTGATAATACGAGTGCATGCTATCAGTGTACCCTTGTGCTACGTTGACGCATCTCACGCGACACCCAGATTAGCTTTCGGAACTGGGTCATGGCTCATGGATCGCGGCCAATATCCTTTTCAAAGTTCGAGGATATGAATAGTTAGTATTTACTTACAAACAAGATATTAATTTTCAATAAGTACTTAACTAGAACGTATTATAAAGAGGGTTTGACTGTTATGGGGATCGATAAATTTTATTTTTATTAATTTTTTGATTCCTACTAATTTAAATTAATATATTAGATTTCCGCGTAACCCTTTTGACTTCTGTCACTTTGATTAATATTCGTGTGATAAAACTTAACTCATGGATGTTTCTTCCAGAACTGATTGACAATGAACTTCGCCCCGTTCACTGGTCACATACCGACAGCGGCAGCAATCCCTACCATCCACCAATTCGCCGCAAAGTTTGGGTATGAAGGTGGAGGGTCCAGCGCTGGTGTCGTCCAAGAGACCCGTTATCAGAACTCGGGGACGGGCGGCGGAGTGCAGTTCGCTGTCACGCCCACTTCCGGGAGTGTCTCCATGGATGGAGTCAAGTTCAGGCAGGCTGAGAGTGTGGTGGTGGTCAGCAGCGCCCAGCCCGGTGCTGTTATAGCCGGATTAGCACCTATACATACTGGTAACCTCTACTTTTTTATTTTAGATAAGATCTCAAAGACAAGGTAAGACAGGTAGATACTTAGGTTATTGTATATACCATGTAGTTTCTTAATTGTAAGGGAGTATGAGCGACTCACTATCACCTTTAGAGTCAAAACTAACTTCGCCTACACGTGGAGCAACGGACTAGCAAATGAAACATGAGCAAAAGAGAGATTGGACATATTGCTATTTAATCAGGAGCAGGTGTGGGGTGTTATTGTATTCCTGCGAGTGAGAACGGTCACTAGGAAGATCCTCAGTATGTATAGTTTGACGTAGATACTGATTATTACTAATAGCGACTGCCGTCACCTCCACAACCCAGAGCGTAAACCAGTCCTTTCTTAGGTTAGGTCACACGTATTTCAGAATACAATTATTGAACTTGCGGGTTTCGTCACGATGTTTTCCTTCACCACCTGGTGATTATTACAAATATGTAATTACGTAGTATATGCCAGGATTCGAACCGGGAACCAGTTGGTAAATAGGCCGGTTGTTTTGTCCACTGGGCTACCACGGCTCCAAGTAAATAGCTAAAGATAAAAAGTACGCGACAACGTAACGTCTATCTCTTTCTAAAGTTGCCTTCACAATAACCATTTCTAAAACAAATTATGTCTTTAGACATAATTTGCGAAGGTGTTATTATCAACATAATTAGTAATCTATAACTTCACGCCAAATCCCTTGCGGGGTAGGCAGAGAGAACCGAGCGCCACGTGACTCGATCCTTACATATCTCACTCGCTTCTTTAATATTCATTGCTCTTCTCATGCACGCTCGCCGGTTTCTAGGGCTCCTGACTTCACCTTCTGATAGAACACGACCAATTTGGTCATGGTATATACTTTTGCATTGTATATCTGCTTCGTCATTCTTTCATCTTGCATTCTTTCTACATGCCCGAACCATCGGAGCATGCCTCTTCTTATTTTAACACCGACGCTCTCTTTCAGACCAACTCTATTTCTAACATCATCATTGCGAATACGGTCTACAAGCCTTACGCCACAAATTTTGCGCAGCGCTCGCATTTCAACCGCGTTTATTTTACTTTCATTAACCGTCGTGCGTAACCTAAGTTGTATAATGACTTACTTACATATTAAGTAGCATGTGTCAGCTTTGTTGTTATTTTTATTTAATATGTACAACGATATCTTGGAGACGACAACCAATTTGACAATTTAAACGATATTTTAACAAAGTGTATTTGGAATCAGTCCCATATTGTATACATTGATTGAAAATGAAATGGATTACCAGCTTTTTATTCAGCCGATGCATGTAAGCCGTTATTGATGGATGCTGCTCCGGCATGGGTATAAATGCTGGCGTCCCACACGGTTCTGTGCTGTCCCCAACGCTGTTCCTTCTGCATATTAATGATATGTTGTTATTATTATATAGGCCGTGCTAACGTCCCCTGTTCTCTTGTGGAGGAAAACCGCGAACAAATAATGTCTGAAATAGAGGGCACCTTGACTAAATTGTCTGATTGGGGACGGTTACACTTGGTCCATTTAACCTTATCAAGACACAAGTATGTGTAAATTCACTCTTAAGAAACTCCATTTGCTGTAGCTTGCCTCTTAACATCTCCAGTGAAGTTCAGTTCCGAGGTCACCTGGAGGAAAAGGTCAATCTGGCGCCTAAAAACTTGGTGAAAAGGGCTAGTACTTGAGCTCGAGAAGAGTCTTGTTATATAAATCTCAAGTTAGACCGCATATAGGATACTATAGTCACCTACGGGAGGGAGCACCTGGATACCAGCTAGGACCTTGTGATTGGATCAAAGACGAGCTGTGAGAATTGTCGATGATCTTGAGCTCACACAGTATAAATCCTTGATTCTAAGGAAAGAATTTACTTCCCTTGTATACCGTGTACCGATTGTACAATGTATATTCCGAAGAGTTGTTAGATATGATGAGGCCAACAGCCTTATTCTACAATCGCTCGGCTCTTCCGACGCCTAAGGATTCATCCTCACACAGTGGAACCGCTATGGTCGCGTGCTGTGCGTTTCCGAACTCCTTGACGAAGTTTTTCTAGGGATTACTACACGAGGTTTTCCAAGAAAGGGGTGAAATTTACATGGTCTGCTACGCGCGAGTGACAGCCCTGATGTTACAAAATGTTCTTAGGCTACGTTAACTGATTACCATTAGGCAGGCCATATTCTTGAAATGAAATGAAATGCAATTGTTTATTTGCACATATACAGTCATTTTTCTTTTTAAATATAAGGCCAAGGGTGACCATGTTAACCATCTTAACGGTATAAAAAAATAACATTACTCCTTATTCAGCGAAATAGTTTTATAAGGAATAGTTATTAGGTAGGTATGTTCTGTTTGTAAAGTACTCATTTGTAGTTCTTTTATGTACAAGTGTTATGTTCTGATTAAATAATGTATGAACAGTGAACACTGGCGTGAAATACCAAACCATATCGGCATCATCCTCATCAGTAAACCTCGGCAACATCACGTATGGAGGCCAGGCGAGCTACGTGCAGGCGGAGACGGTGCATCAGCAACTGAAGGCGGAACAGCGAGACAAGAGGGAGTACAGGGAGGAACTTCACCATGACTTGATGGCCACAATGATGCAGCAGCATCAGGGTGAGTACTAGCTATAGTGAAATAGTCACTCGCTTCTTTAACATTCATTGCTCTTCTCATGCACGCTCGCCGGTTTCTAGGGCTCCTGACATCACCTTCTGATAGAACACGACCAATTTGGTCATGGTAGGTTAGTCAAAGTCAAAGTCAAAATCTTTTTATTCCGTAAAAATGGCTACATTTGTTTGGAATCGTCACAATTTTTTTCCCTACCGTGCAGTTCATGACTAGGTGAGCACTGATAAAAATACTGCCAAAAAACTCAGGCATCCCTCTTTTGGTATCCAAACAAATTTACATAATTTATTAATTACATTATAATTGGATCGACTCAATCCCAGGCATTTTTATCATTAATATAGTCAGATACTTTATAATATGCCCTGCTACACAATTTGGCTTTAATAGTAGTTTTAAACTTGTTTGTTGACAATTCTCTTATATTGCTGGGAAGTTTGTTATAGAACCGTATACATTGCCCCATAAAAGAATTACTTATTTTGTGGAGACGGCTTGCATGTAACACAAGATTATGCTTATATCTAGTATTTATGTTATGAGTATCGCTCTTTTTACAAAATGAGTCTATGTTTTTATGGACATACAAAAGATTTTCATAGATATATTGCGATGCGACTGTTAGAATATTTATTTCTTTGAATTTTTCTCTAAGGCTCTCGCGGGGACCAAGTTTGTAGATAGCTCTTATGGCTCTCTTTTGCAATAAAAAGATGGTGTTAATGTCCGCGGAGTTACCCCAAAGAAGAATTCCGTATGACATAATACTATGAAAGTAGCTGAAATAAACTATTCTAGCCGTATCAACATCAGTGAGTAGTCTTGGCCTACCCCGGTTCCTACATCCTTCCACTTTTGCATTGTATATCTGCTTCGTCATTCTTTCATCTTGCATTATTTCTACATGTCCGAACCATCGGAGCATGCCTCTTCTTATTTTAACACCGACGTTCTCTTTCAGACCAACTCTGTTTCTAACATCATCATTGCGAATACGGTCTAAAAGCCTTACGCCACAAATTTTGCGTAGCGCTCGCATTTCGACCGCGTTTATTCTACTTTCATGTTTTTTCTGCCATACCCAGCTCTCGCTTCCATAAGTTAGCGTTGGGACCAACACTGCATTGTGTATAGCGAGTTGTGCTTTCTGGCTCAGGATTTTACTGCCAAGAAGTTTTCCCAACGCTCCATTCACACTATTCCCAGCACTTACTCGTCTTTCCACATCTGCGGTGTACCTTCCATCCCTGCTGAAAGCGCATCCAAGATATACAAACTCATCCACTTGTTCCAACACTCAAAATTTCGTTTTATCGGTTCTCCATTTATTTCCATGAGTTTTTGCCACTAGGAAAAATTGTAGATGCAATGCAAAGGCAATAGTTTCGGCAGTGGCGAGACTTAACACCATACTGAATATGTGCAGTGAGCCAAGCGACGCCGCTGCAGCAAGGCACCCAACAGTTGCTGGTGGTCCTCCACGAGCCCAAGGAGGCGGCGGCGCTGGCGCGCGCTATCAAACAGGAGGTGCGCCCCGAGCGGGCCGCGGCCACCGCTCCAGCAGAGTTCATTAGTAAGTTAATTTGATTTGTAACAAACCACGTGTTGTTATACATTTTTACGTATAAATACGTTTAGCTACTTAATTTGTATTATATTAAACAAGCATTTTGTTTAATATCCTGCGCACGAGACTCCTAAAGAAGGCTTGAAACCCTAGCGGGCGGACCCCGTGCGCCTAATCTGCTAGCGATTTACTTTAGAATTTTAAGATACACCTTTTTATTACCTTGCATAATAAAGTCTAGTCTAGCGCCTACCAATAACTCGATTATCCAAATCAATGTAGGTAACCTATTACAAGTACTTAATAAATATGTATCATACTTCCGATTTCATATTATGTCGGTCTAATTGAATATGGAGGTTAAGCAACGACGGCCGTTGCGTGTCCCGTGGTTTTCGATATTCCAAGGCCACGTTAAACCGTCGGTCTTGGTCGTCTATTTGGAATTCTTCAGAATACAACCCACTGAATAAGCGGTAGAGCACTCAAAGGAATACAAAGTCTCTTTAGAATTGATTGCTCAATACCGTAAGTAAGCTTGGGATCGTCGACAATTCTCACATCACGTTTTTGAATAGTATGCTGGTATCCAGGTGCTACCCCCATGCGACCATTATTCCACGTGCAGATTGCACATAGAATACCGTAGTCCAATTATTATTTGTACGGTTCACAAGGTTTTTGTAGGTCGTGTAACCCAGCTAATGTGATGTGACAGTATTAGAATTTCGCTAGTTGAGCAGTTCTGTTTTTTATGATGATTTGTAGTTGCAGTATGAAGGTGTTACTTGCATGTTGACACGGTGCTGTTAACGCAGCAACTTTACAAGAGTTTACTCATTCATATGCAGGAACACATTTACTCTCCAAGGATTCGTTATTTGATCTTCTGTAAGTTGCTTTTCCTTTAAAGCTGTATGGATATTTTCACGCCAGGTCCCTTTCCCAGGCCAGGTCACATTCGCATTGAATATCTATTTCGTCATTCTTTCATCCTGCATTCTTCTATATGTCCAAACCAACAGAGCATGCCTTTTCTCATCCTATCCTAAGGCTGTCAATAGGCAGGCATTTAATATTTAATAAAATATCGCTGTGCACGTCCTCTCTTTTGCCAGAGTTTCATTTGCTACGTAGCGAGGTGCACCATGCGTATGTGAGGTTAACGTTGGCTATTATGATGATGGCGAACCATCATCAGTAGACAACTGACAAAACTCGTTGCCCTAACCAATATAAGCATAACGTCACTAGTCTCGTGCGGCCCAGGCATCGGTGACGTCACCGATAGCTCCACGTGGCAGACCTTGGGCGGCGGAGTGGCGGACTACCTCTCGGCCTTGCCGCTGCCCCTCCACCACCTCCTGAAGTACTCCACGCCGGTCACGTCGGAGGGCAAGAGAGAAGAACAGCCGACTATCGTGACAGCAGTCTCGGCGAATGCGCTGCCTTCCATGTCCACTCTTGCAACTGTAAGTATTTGGACTTGTGTATAATGCAAGAAAAGATAATACAAATAACATGTATGCCACAGTTTCACCGCTACCATCATTAATTAGCTCCTCAAGACTCCAAGTCATGGATAGCGTGAAAACATGAACTACATAGCTACCATTCGTGTTCATATCTTACTATCACATCAACGTTAAGTGTGAGTCAATTGGCGTCGTACTTTTCTTTAAATAACATAACCAAGTTTGTTTATGAATCCTTGTAAAAATTCGTCAGATTTTCGTCGTGGGGTAAACCGCATGTCTATGAAATCCTATTTCGAAAGTCGTGTGACCTAGCCTAAGAAAGATTTGATGGGTTGAAAGTCCCTCTGGGTTGTGTAGGTCTGACGGCCGTTGTAACAATCAAAACAATCCTTTGGCTGCGGAAGCGTACTAAACTTAAGATTAAGAAACTTAACGCTAGGAAGGATGAAAAGCGTTTTCTAAATATTATGATTTTAATGCTATTTTAGTTAGAATTGCGTATGCCCATAATTAAATCGCTCTATTTGGATACCTAAATTATTTTGTTATGAATTTTGTAAAAGTTTACTGGTAATAGTCGACCACATTAAAGGGAAGTTCACAGTTCAGTCACTAGAGTATCTATAGGTAAATTGTACGCAATCAATACCGCAGCAACATCTTTGGGATATAAGGTGGTTTGCACCGCTACTTACGGCACAATAAGTAGTCACAGATGTTGGTTCCGTCCCAAAACTTTTATAGAAGTTGATTGTACCTGAAACAGCGAATTCTCGAAATTGATATTTAAATAAATGTCTGCGATTATTAGCGAGTTCAATTCTTACTTGGTCAGTAGATGAATTATGAAATATTATGCGTGAAGACTTTTGCAAGAAATAAGTATTGCTGGAAACATCGAATTGTTTATATAGTAGGTACTATGCTAAATTTCCAGATGCCGGCGAATGCAGTGAACAGCGTAGTGGTGCAAACAGCCACGATAGTCAACCAGACGGTGAACACAAACACGAACACTGTAACGGTGGCCAAGAAGAAGAAAAAGAAGAAAGCCACCAAAGAGAAAAAACCTCGACCGAAGCCGGGAGAAATTCGTCTTACTACAGCACTTGGTGAGGGTGAAAGTTAAATTTTACAGCTCTCTGCAATGATCTTCAGCCTTAGGAAAAGTAGTATGTTTAGCGGTTGTTCCGCGCGGCGCTCTGCTGCTATAATTACGAATTGTTGGTACCAGCGGTAAAAATTGATAGTCTTTCAGCCTCAGGATCAGGATCACTGTCCGTGACTATAAAATCAAACATTGACTATTCTACTTCATCATATTTCACGTAACGTTCAATTTAATGTAATGTAAAAACAGATGCATACATGCCTTTCCACCCTTCGGTGACAAGGCATGGATCCGGTTGTTTATTCACGGTAATGGATTACTTGTTGTGTTTCAGATGGTAGTACTCTGTACTGCTGCCCTGAATGTCACATGGCATATCCAGAACGCGGCCTGCTCGAACAACACTTAGTGGGCCATACCATGGAGAGGAGGTAAACACGACATTTTTGCTACATCGGGACAAAGGATAATAAATATTACTGGTAGAAGGACATGCACTCCGGAAATCCATTATTTTCGTTTCGTTTCGTACAAACTTATATCACAAAGTTAACGGTTAGAGCTCTTTTTACTCTTAAAGATATAAATTTACAAATGCTCTTAAAGATATAAATTTACAAATGGAATAAGAAACTATTTCTACCCATTGCTAATTTGTAAGGTAACTTGTTACTGATTTCGCTTACTTACATAAACAATTAGCATTACAACTAATTTATTACCGACTCAGATTAAGATATAACATAGATATATAGAACTATCATCACGCCTGTCTACCATTGAGTAGGCAGAGACTATGGAACGCCAGGTGCGCCATCAATTTCTGTAAAAGTTTTGCCATGCATGTTTACGGTTTTAGGTGCTTTAGATTTGTGCCTCTTTCAAAACACCACTACTTTGATTTTTTTTTTTATACAATGTCGGAAGACATACAAATATACGGCCCACCTGACGTAAAGTTACGACGTTAAGACGGTAACGGTAGCCTATGAACGCTTGTAATACATTATTTACCCTCTTACCTTCTCTTAACTTACCCTCGGCACCCCTTGGCTCGTACAATACTCCTTGTACTGCATGCGATCATGGCTATGAAGAAACGAATAATCTCGGTAATTTATTAATTTTTCAAAATAGTATACCTACTAATAAAATATTATTTTATTATAGTAATGTATTAGTAATGCTTATGTCATGTAGGAAGGTAGGTATGCAAATTTTTATGAAACATACATGTACAAAAATAATAATCAACTATTGCAGATTCATTTGCGACATCTGCAATGCGGCGCTGAAGCGTAAGGACCACCTCACACGGCACAAGCAGTCGCACAACCCCGAGCGGCCGCACGTCTGCTCCGTCTGCCTGAAGGCCTTCAAGCGAAAGGAACAACTCACGCTGCACTTCGTCATACACTCCGGGGAGAAGAGGCACGTTTGCAATGAGTGTGGAAAAGGTCAGCATATACATACTCGCCACAGTTTCACATGATCATACCTGCCGTATCCTGTAGAACACAGAACAGTCGGACTGCGGAAGTACATTCACGTCACAGAAAACCGCAGGCAAATAACATCTCCCTGGAGGGCTACAGTCTATCTAGAGGGGGACGTTTAATACATATCGTTCAATGAGTTGCGTCTACGCTAGATAGAACTTGTACCCAACAGGCGTCGCCGACGCGGTCGATATGAGTGGCCCAAAGTTCAACATAACTGTGAGAGCTATGTCAACCATTTTGTTGCATTGTTAAGTTTCCATGTACGGGATTATAATATTACTTGTGCATACCTCTGTTCTTCCAAACTGTGGACTAGCCAATGTCTTGGTGTATCTATGCACTAGTAGATATCAGATACGCCACATTTCGGATCGCCTTTACAGTTACTACCGCTCTTAACAAAGACCCAATTGCTCCATACGTCAATAGGCACACCAGATATGTACCGCATAAAATTAAATCCTCTGAACAATCTTTTTAATCCTTTTTTCACACAATTATTTTTGACATAATTCGACCCTTTTTGACACCTCAAAAGTACGGCACTCGTTTCCTGTCAAATAATTAGTTCGGGATATGAACGCTTATGACACAAGAAGAATCGTTAGAATAACATGCTACGAATTAATTAATATACGAAACAAGAAGAATCGCTTAACTCACTCGTGATTATGACACAAAAATAAAAGAAACATCCAGGGGATGGAGGATTTTGGACGATAATGGTTTTTCTTCAGTCGTGTTACTCCAGTTAGAGATTTATTGCTGTGCTCTACCGCTCTACCCTTCTGCCGCTAAGAACTCATTCATTAACCGCAATGCAACACGTGTGTGAATGTGAAAAGTCACTGTATCATCACATTACAGTAATCTATAGAGCCTAAGGGCTCTACCGATGCTGGTGAGCTACTGACATCCGCGAGCCTTGAAGCGCTATTTTATTTATTACCAAAAAGAGTGTTATATAAATAAAGACTCTGTCTTTGTATTCATCTATTTTCTCGTAGCTTCCATGAATCTAGTTTTATTTAAATGTCGTTTTTATTTGATATCCACATTAATCGAGATGCTCCCTCCAACTTTTGATTACAGCGAGATAAATCAAGTTATATATTTTTTAAATACTTGTACGATAGGTTTCTACCGCAAGGACCACCTCCGCAAGCACACCCGTTCGCATATAGCTCGCCGTGTGAAGGCCGAGCTGTCTCAGCAAGGCGCCGCGTCGCCCGCTCTGGCGCCTGCGCCCCCCGCACAGCCTGAGCCCTCTTGACCGCAGCACGACGACAAACCCGACCTCATGACGCTCATAGCCGCCACCAAAGACGCCTTTTGACAATAGTACAAGTCACGCGCCAGTAACTACGAGTAAATAACATACAAGAAACATGACTGCTCCTAATAAACACCAGTCCTAAAAGCTATTGGCAATCTCAAATGAAATGAAACTAATCGTTACACTAATTGTTTCAATGTATGTATGTAGGGGGGAATGGGCATGTGAGTTGCTCCCCGTCTATTGCAATCGTCCTTTCGCAAGAACATATTAGCTGCAGTTGTGGTTCTTCTACCTATTTGTTATTCGTAGGTCAGTGTATAACAGTACAGTGATTACGTATTTCATTGATCGCCATTGGTTTACCAAATTCATGGTCTGCAAATAAAAATAAAGTTGAAATAATTTTATGTCACTTAAATTTTGTCTATAATTTTTATTATCTGCAAAGTGCAATATTGTTAAACACATTTTCCTTTCAATAATATTCGAATGTCAATCGGTTACGTAATCACAATGCTGGTTTATTTTGTTAAATTTCCAAATTATAATTCTTCCCAAGTTAATAACGATATGAACTTGCTTCTTCCTTTAGATTATTTGATTGAAATATAGTTAGGTGTGTAAGCTTCAATCACGTATTCAATTCACATTTTTGCGAACGCAATCGTTTACATACATATGAAGTGACGACATCCTACTTATATTTTTCGTCTGCCCAGAATTGCAAAAAACATAACCCTGCCAGTTTGTTTTTTGCAAGTCTGGGCATAGGTATGTGTGGAATTCTTTATTTCCACATAAGCGATATCGTTGGATTTATTGTTTCTTGTAACAGGCAGAGTCCAACAGTTATAGAATAATAAGTCAAAAATATAATATACAAAAAGTATATTTCCTATTGGTGACGAGGAAACACCATTATGTAGAAATGATATATTTTTCCGATTTTAAAAGGTATTATAGAATACTAACCTAAGTTTATATATTTATAATCGGCTGCCATTTTAAGTAGTCAGTTATTTTATTCTTTGAACTACGGACTTTTTACGTAAGCCATTGCGCTCGCTACAAGTACGAATTAATAGAACTATTTATGGTAAGTGACAAGAAGCTTACTCATAAAATTGTCTTAAAAAGTTAAATTTCTTCTTTTATTACAACCCTGATTTCACACGTATATGACGGTGCTTAGTTTTGAGGGTTACCTACGAGTTGCCTTTCGTTCACTCCCCTTTTATATTATTATCAGTAGAATATAATAATAACATGCCACCTCCAAAATATTGATCAATAATTTAGAAATACTACAATAGATTTCCGGACATATTGCACAGTATCGTCTAATCCCAAACTAAGCAAAGCTAGGTAACTGACAAATACAAATAAATAGTTTTATTGTAATTACGGATTAATGTTATATAAAATCAGACTAACTAAGATAATCATGTGCATAAATCCTTATCTTGAGTCGGACCCACAGCCCTTAGTGCCAAAATAGCTGTCGCTAGCCACTCGGCCAAAGGTCTCATACCTGTATAATATATATCAGTCGCTCGGCATTGAAGGAATGCATCGTGAAATTATAGTATGAGTGGAACGGAGCGGGGTGTGTATGTCTATGGGCGGTGGTGACCACTTATCATCAGGTGACCCACATGCTCATGACCTTACCTAAGAAAAGTATGTTTTTCTTGTGGCTCGTGGAGGTAAGACGGTAGTTGTTCGATGTCAGAATCAGCATTAGCATTACGCTTACGATAAATGGGATAATGCTAGTAAGAACTCGTATACTACCAGCAATGTAACACACAGACGCCCGCTCTTTTATATGTTATAGTACTAGATATATGATGTTATATGTTATAGTAATGTTGTATATAATTTAGATCAATACAATAGAGGTGGTATGTTCTTAGTTTTAGTTTGTAGTCGGTCGTTCTACATTTTTACTGTGATCGTGTTATAAATTGTTGTTCACAAGTTATTAGCGACCTCTAAAAGAGTTATTTTGGATTGTAGTATTTCTTGTTATTTTACATAAATATACTTTTGTCATATGAATGATCTTCGTGATTAAAAATATACATGAAAGAGTACATCGGGCTTGACACTTGGATTTTTACAGTTCCTATGTCATACGCAATAGGAGTCATAATCGAACAGCAAGTGTCATGCACGATGTGCGCTTAGGTGTACCTTATCTAAGTGAGAAATATTTATGCAATACATAGATAGATGTTACAATATATAGAACTTAGTTACCTATTATAAAATAGTTAAGGTAACAGAGACCTATATGGTGTTATTATAGTATATAACGGATTAGAGCAGACAAAACTGTAAGCAGCGATTCGATTGGTTGAAGTATATAAGGTTTACAATATTCGTGAATGACAACTTTAAAGGGACCACTTCTGAAATCGCGTAAAAAATCAGCGCCATTCAACACCTAGTCGGCCACATGTGGAACAGTTGATTTTTCTTGCGAATTTAGTGTTGTTTCTATAAAGAGGATTCATTTTTATCTTCACTTCTCTAATTATTGCAGGCGCTTAGATAGTTGCCTAGTATGGGGAAAGCCTAATGTGTCCTCTTACTCTAAATACATTATTGAGAGCAAGACAACACGTTATAGATGGCTTTACTAGAACTGCAAAGTGACTGCAAAAATGAATTGAAGAAATGTGATTAAGAAGGCGTATTTCATTCTCAGAATAAAGTATTAATTGCAAAAAAATTTGCAAATAATCCTGGATGGTATTAAAGATGGCGACTTATGTAAAATGCAACAATATCTACCAAATTTCATGAGATGTTGTTCATTCAGCGAGTGCTCTAATCTATTCGCACCTTAATATAATAGTAAATGAGCTAAGGGGCGATACATATTTTTCTAGTCAACAAAAAATGATCGGGTTTTGATCATAAATTCTAAAGTATACTTAACTATAGAATATAGTACAAAGCATGTGTGAGGTAAATCTAAGTCTGAAGGTCTGCAGGCATAGGCGCTGTATCGTTGACTTAAATTACCTAAGTTTCCTCCGCTCTAACTGTAAAACTCATCCAATATTTCAAGCTCCTCCATCCAGTGGACTACGGAGTGTATTAATACGGTTAATCTAAAATTTCGTCTACATATAATATGTGGTGGTTTCTTCCTTCTTAGTTTCTTTTTGTTCGCACTTTTCAGTGCTGCCGTTAAGGTAAGGTTAAAGTGATATCAAATTGTTAATTTTCATGTTTCATTTTGTATCTTTCACTCAAAGTGGCACATCTGAATACAAAATGAAACAAGTGTCGAATTAACTCATTAGTGAACTGATTCCACTCAACCATGTTGATGCCAAATTCCCTCTCACTCTGAATGAACGATTAGTGTACAGTTTGAACACTGAAAGAACGTTGAGTCCTTTGGTAGACTAACATCACGTTGTATGTCACAGCGCAATGATGTTCAAGTGGAACGATCAGAAACGGTGCTGTTTCCGGTGAACTTTAAAAATTTTAAATGCCTTTGTAACCACAAAGTTTTCTTTCGTTACTAATGGAGCAACAAGAAGTAGAAATTCGCCAAATTTTCTTTTATCTAATCATATATGATTTACGGTCTCTTAACAATGTATTTGAAACTATCAATCTCTTCTTACAATCCACGGCCGCACCCACAACCGTCGATGTTTTCATGCTTTTTTTCTATTAACTTCATCAAATGGTCACAATTTAGCAACTAAACCAATATGACTTCATTCGACGACATTAAAAGTGAATATCCTAAATAAATGAAATATTCACTCGAGTCAACTATCTAATGTCACATTAATAGAACATGGTAATTATTAAGGAACATTCACTTCAGTGAACAATCTAATATCACCTTAATAGAACATGTTAAAGTTGGCAAATTGAACTGTGTGAATCAATCATTTAGATTCTAAATAGAGATATTAAAATACAGATTATAATCTGTTTAGAGAAGAACGAAGTTAGAAAAGAAACTGAAAAAATAAAATACCTTTAATTGCACCAATATGAGTTTTATAACTTTAATCAAGGTTGACAAAACTCAATTGCTACAATTAAAGGTAAAGCGTTATATTAAAGAGATACCCTGTATTTATTTCGTTATGTATTTAGAATCGAAAAAGGTAGTTTATCGATAATTATTATGTACCTATGTCGGGACTAGACTGCAGCGATGTCAAATGTCTTTCTGTGGAAAACGATTCTTATAAACTCATCATGTAAATAGTCGAGAATCGTTTTCGTTTGACGTTAAGTGATGGTGTTTTTTTGGATCTCGTTTTTGTCAGCCTACCTATTAGGTATAATAATGTACCTATTATTGTTGATACGTTTATAGTGCTTCCGTTTAGTTTTTCAAAATTTATGCTTCTAATAAACATAATACTCAATCATGCAGTGTTTTCATTTAATAATAGTTTAAAAAAACCAAAGACCCGCAAAGTACCACCGGGCAGGCGGGTTAGCCTGGAGGCTTCAAAATGTTGCAAGCTGGAATAACAACCGGTTAGTCATTGCGGAAACATTATAGCAATCTTCTTAAGGTCTCCACAAATCCAAAGAATATTGCGAAAAAGGTCTGGTTTTCCCTCGGTGTTGTGGAGATCTGATGTCAGTCGCTCCATGTAAAAATCTGTATCTTCGCCAAATTCTTAAGCTACCAATCCTATAAAACTAGGAAACGGAATAAGTCTAAGAAGAAGCCGCCCGTGGCGCCGTCCACTGTGACGCCGGGCGCGGCGGTTTTGATTTGTAGACTCCTTAGACAAGTCTCACGAGCCATATGTACTCCACCTATGTACACCAGTCTCTATTATCAGACCAGCTTGATGGTACCATGTTATCATACTGTCATTAAAACTACACTGTATGCCAAGTTTCATAATATAATGATTAATAATAATAGACGAGCTCGGTGACGCAGTGGTGAAACGCGTTGTTACGCTACTTTGACACCAAGGCTCGTGGCTCGTGGTTCGTTTTTAATTATGTATTTACAAAAAAAAAATGTATTTACGTATGTTTATCAGTTGTCTAGTACCCATAACACAAGCTTCGCTTACTTTGGGGCTAGATGGCGCTGTGTAATTTGTCCGACAATATTTATTTATTTATTTAAATAATAGTGGTTTTTAAGATCTTTCATGCCACACATGTTACACACATACAGAACGACATAATGATATCGTTCTAAAAAAATAGCGTTTTGTGCAAAATACTTTTATTTGTACTATTATAAATTGTCACACTTACTTTACGATCACAAATTACTGTGTAAAGAATGATAAGAGGAACTTCTTAAAATACTTACTGATATTTTTGGTACATGGCACACCGACAGTGGGACAGACGAGGCCGTCGGAATGGACCACAACGACATTTTTAAAACTTATGTACAAAGCCTTGGGTATATTTTCAACAAAATTGGTAGTTTTACAAAATTGCACCAGCACAGTACCGTGCACAGTACCAGTATATAGTATACTAGTACCACACACGTTTTACGTGCGTGGTACCGATACATAGCTACAGTAAGTTATATAAAAAAAGGGTCATGTTATCATGGGTAGTACAAATTGGGCGGGGGGAGTGCGAGTTGAGATCATATAGATAGGCAAAACTTGGAATATATATGCACTATTTAATTCATGTGGGAAATATACCAAGACTTATCTAAACTTTTTTAAAGTGAGGTCCCAGCAAGAAGTCGTGCTATGCTCCACTGCATCAGATTTTTTTCTGTAATGTTGGGGAATAGCATGGCTTCTTGCTCTAAATATCCATCTGGGGAAACACCTTCATCTTACAGAAGACCGCAACTAAATAACAACTCCGGAAGGATTGTTCTATTCCTGCGCGACGGCGAGAGGACCCGCGGATGTCAAACCGCCACTAGCAGTGTCGGCGCGGCAGGCTGCGGACCGTGCTGCGGTCACGGACACCCGGTGAAACGGTTGACCGCTGGCCGCCAGCAGGTTAGAAGGGTTCCCGAACCCGGGGAATACTCAAACTCCGCCCCGAGAGGCTGAGCCGCCAGCCTGTGTAAAGCCTCTGTTGCAGTGGTCGTGCCGGAGAAGGAGAGAGGGATGGACCCGGCTGCTGCAGCAGGGGGGAACGGGGGCCCTTCCGCCCACCGCGCCAGCAACCTGCATAGCCCGCACTGTACTGTGGTGAAAGACACCGCGCGGTTTTTGTCTTTTACGCTGTCCGTTCACAGACTTCTCATATTCTACTTCAACACAAATTTAATGGCGAAACAGAAAAAGGGCTGCACAGCGGCCACTCTTCCACAACGTATGTGGACTTTTGCAACATCAGGGGATTACACTCGGACATCAACGCGGTCCATCATGCCCACGAGACCGCGCGGCCGATTCTTTTCCTCACGGAGACACAAATAAAATAAAAAAAAAAAAAAAGATACAAATATCCTCACCGACCAACACGTCTTATTTACATTAACTTAAAGCTAGAACGCTTATTTGTGCGTCGTGCCGGGGTATGCTTGTTCGTTCGGGAGGATATTTGTTGCTACCGGCTACCCAGTCTTGTGTACGGTGTACTGGCAGTATTGCTGAAGCGTTATGCTCCTGAGTTGTGTTCAGCACTAACGCGCCGTTTCGTGCTTTCCTACTCAACTGGGCATCTTCATGGAAGACCGCCAATGTGCACTCGGTGCTCAAAAAGGGTGAGAGATTAGACCCATCGAATTACAGGCCAATTGCTATAACCTCCCTTCTCTCCAAGGTGATAAACACACGACTCATGACATACCTAGAGGATCACGACTGGATCAGCGACCGTCAATACGGTTTCCGTCAGGGTCGCTCGACTGGTGATCTTCTAGTGTATCTAACAAACCGCTGGGCTTCGACGATTGAGAGTCAAGGTGAGGCAGTCAGCCTAGATATGGCGAAGGTATTCGATCGGGTCTGGAAGCAGAGTCTTAGGGTTGATGCAAATGGGTTGCCAGCTTCTTATCCAACAGATGCATAAAGCCGTGATAGACGGTGGCTGCTCCGATAGTATGGATTTTGTTTCTGCTACATATCAATGATATGTTGTCAATTGATGGCATTCATTGTTATGCGGACGACAGAACCGGGGACGCGTATTATACAGGCCGATAACATCCCTCGTTCCCTTGTGGAGTAAAGCCGCGATAAACTTGTGTCTGACATTGAGGGTGCTTTCACAAAAGTATCTGACTGGGGGCGACCGAACTTGGTACAATTCAACCTCATAAAAATACAAGTTTGCGCGTTCGCCGCTAAGAAAACTCCATTTGCTGTGATCCCTCAATTCCAGGACACACTACTAACCATCACTAAAGCATTGAGATTCTCGGTGTCGTGATCTCCAGCGATGTTCAATGCCGTAATCACCTGGAGGAGAAGGTTAAACTGGCGTCCAAGAAACTTAGTGTACTCAACAGGGCAAGGCGGTATTTCAGTGCGGAACAATGATTTATACAAGTCTCAAGTCGAACCGCACATAGAGTACCTACTGTAGTCACCTTGGGGCGGGCGCACCTGGATACTAGCTAGGGCCTTGTGATTCGGTTCAGAGACGAGCTGTGAGAATGATCGGCGATCCCAAGCTTACAGACGGTATTGAGCCCTTAAGTTTAAGGCGAAATTTTGCCTCCTTTGAGTGCTCTACACATTGTACAACGGGCGGTGTTTTGAAGAATTGTTTGATGGGATGCTGACAGCTTCTTTTTACAACCGCACCGCTCGCCAACAGCGGGGACTGCATCCTCACCGTTGCGTACTGTACGGTCTCAACGAAGTTTTCTTCCGAGAACACTCAAGTGGTGGAATGATCGCCCAGCCGAGGTTTTCCCAAGGGACTACAGCATGGGGTTCTTAAAGGAAAGGTGTGAAAAGATTTTTACAAGGTCGGCAACGCATGAGTGCCAACCCCTGGTGTTGCAAATGTCCATAGGCTCCGGTAACTTCTTACCATCAGGCAGATCGTATGCTGGATTTCCACCTTAGTGGTATAAAAAAAATACTTCATTTCAGTTACGAAAATGAAGAATGTTCCTTGTTGTTAATCGTAATAAGTTAATCTTCCTGAAAAACATTTATATACAACAAAAAAAATCATATACTCTAATTCATTCACTTGTTTTGCGTACAGGTTAAAATCACATGCTAGAGCCTGCCATCTTATTTTAACTCAAGTTGCGTGCAATATAAGAATGCACGTTCAGTTTCAAGATATAGGGATATAGGTAATCATACACAAAAAATACAGGCCAATGAAATATCTTATTATTTTTGAATTCGGTTAAAAATTCTACATGTCGAGTTAGTATTCGTTGATTGTATAGTTTTTCGTGCTCACGTTGGATTTTTGAAATGCTTTTTTTAGGCACGGTAGGGTAACGCTTCAACTGCAGTTATAAAGTGGAAGAAAAATTCTATTTTACGTTGTCAAATGCGCGAGTTTTGTTCGCAAGTTACTATCCTAGGCGGAATCTCAGCAATACTACTACAATAATAGCGAAACGATATATAGAAAGTACGAAAATTATTATTTTTCACAACGTTAATATTTGAGAGAGAGATCCGCTGCAGTAAATCTTAAAAAGTAAACGAGTTAGATAG
The DNA here is from genome assembly GCA_947507595.1 of Pyralis farinalis. Classification (NCBI taxonomy): domain Eukaryota; kingdom Metazoa; phylum Arthropoda; class Insecta; order Lepidoptera; family Pyralidae; genus Pyralis; species Pyralis farinalis. Next base: position 7,859,935 of record OX382269.1, on the reverse strand, counting down.
TTGACACATAAAAATATGATTATTTTTTAAATTTACGATCTAAGTCTCTGGGATTCAATTAACATGAAATCTTGGCTATATCTATGCGCATTCAATATTTTGTGGCTGTAATTTGATCAGCCGGTTTGTTTTTTGACAGATAATACCGATCTATCACATGATGTACAGCTTGCAAATCCAAGAAAAATTGTCAAAAACAGAATGACCTCGTGGATCGTATAGAATTTACAGTTCAACAGGCTTGAAAGTGTGGCTTCTTACGTTGCACGCAATTGAAGTTTAAAATACAACTGTCAACTATATAGTATTCGTCACTGTACACATTTTACCTCTCTTATATATCCTAAATAAAAAATCTGCATATTTATTGGCAAATACACGCGACACTAGCGCCACCATTGAAGAAGTAAATCTCAAACAACCGTTAAAAATACGATATTGCTATTTTATTTGTAATTATCAGGCCTTTTGTGGCCTGTGATACAAACCCTTAAGAAAACAACGAAATTATGTTGCATGATGGGTATGTTTCCCCCTTTGTTTAAAATGCTTTTTATCACACTTGATCGTAAGCAACCAAAACAACATAGCTTACATGTAAATCGCGCCGAGTCGTATGGCCTTCATAAAGACTCAATTCATAAAGAGGTGTACGAACTTTTTTTAAATTTCATTACACAAAATCTTGCCCCTATGTCAAATTACAGGCAAAGGTTTTAAAGAATAAGTTTATTTGTTTCAAACTGTGCTTCTACACAATGCACTATTACTGTCTTCTTCAATGTTTTTATATCATTCCAATGGCCGTGCTAATGTCACTTTAAATACGTCCGGATATGTACAATCTCACTTAATTATCATTACTCGCTATAGAGATCTTCTATAATAATACATTTGGACCCAGCAAAGTTTACTTTTTACCATTTATGTCATGTCATTCTAATTCAAATTCATTCATGGCATAGGATAATTGGAATACGGTTCATATGTGGAAATGTCTTCAAGAATTGTGTTTTACAATAAAAAAAAGCTAATCTTAAATCATACATACATAATTTGTAAAGAATTTCATAAAGCCTTATGCTCTATCCAGTGAACACTATACTTTGGGCTTAATTCAATGCAGTGTACTAATAGAACTTAGTAAAATTATTTAAATTAAACAGATTTAAGAGTCATTTTGCAGGAATCAATGCTGAGCATTTGATCTATAAACCTTTGATGTACGTCCTCAACTAGTTAGTACAAGCGATTCAGAGCTGGCCCGTTTACTAACATATTATAAATACGGTTGCTACTCTGGCTGCTTTGGTCGTTTCTGACCCGGCTGTGTCTATATACGCGCTTGTAAACCATATTTAAAAATGATGAATGCATCCGCTTTGCTGCTACAAATAATGGGCATTTACAGAGATAAGAACAGCAGCAGAAGGTGCATGCATCGGGGCAGACACGACTAGTGTTCATAGCAGCGTTGGCACGCATCTATCAACGATAGCGCGCGCGTGTGGTGCTAGTCTTCACGAAAGAAATAGTGGCGGAAGCACACGAAATAGAGTGGATCGAATTGCCTAAAAAAATATTAATTAAAATGCTTAAATAGAATGCTTGACCTCACAACATATTTTAAGCCATAATTCTGTCTGAATATAACCATTAGCTTCATACATACATATATATATAATTCTTCTGTACGCCACTGAACTCCTTCTCCTAAACGGCTAGACTGATTTTGATGAAAATTATTGTGTGTTTGATCGGGTTCCGTGGACCCGATAGCCCTGCAATCAGTTTTTTTTTATATTCGGACAGGACGTCTGCAGGGTTCGTTAGTTATATATATATAATTTACGTGACCATGACGTGTGTGTTGCTGCTGGCCTGCGGGTCAATGGTGACAGCGTGCTGTTCGCCGTTGTCAGATGACGTCACCATCTGGTACGGCACTTTGATTTGGAGTGGGACACGCAGTTTCGCATTCGAGAGAGCCTGGAATAAAGTGGTACATCATATTAAAAAAAAAACCTGTGTGAATCGAACTTGTGCTGCGGGGGTTATGTATATTCTTTATGTATTACTTTCTGTAATTTGTATATTTTTTCCCACAAGGAAGGTGAAGAAAAAGGGTATCCCATTTTTCTCGATAACTGTTAAAACATGTTTGATTGCTGTAGTTTTCCTGCGTACGGCACACCTGGTGTAAATTGGTTACTGGAGCCATTAGCTGCAGCTGTTAAAAATTGTAGTACAAGAAAGTATTTCCCCAGTTAGCCTGTATAGATGCACCCTACTGGTCTTAAAAACACCCTACATCGATAAACAGACATGTTCATGCACACAAATATTTGTAGTGTGTAAGAATTGAACCCACGAGAATTGGTGTCAAAGTAGCGTTACTAACCACTGCGCCACCGAGCTAGCAGTTGGAAAGTAAGTGGCTTACTATCATTAAAGTATACTTGTTTGCCTTCTTTTACATTCTTACTACATATTATAAGTCGTAAAAGTGTATATATTTTGACCGGTTTTTCTTTGATAGCAGACATATCAGACACAGAAGATTAAATTTAGATGTTCACACTTACGGTTATAGTAATTTCAGGCTTAACGTGCGACTTCATTTCTGGCTTGAATTGCGGCTTGAGCACTGGCTTGGCCTGAACGGTCATTTTATTCGGAGCCATGTGGATTGGGTAGAGATCGGGCAGTTGCTTTTTTGGCTTGAGTTTAGGCTTACTCCTTTCGTGCACTAACCCGTGCTTCTGTAGATGATCTTTACGGTAGAAACCTGAAACGAATGGGTAAATAGTAGGTTATGATATTATCACAAAAATAGATTCTTATAATCACAAGCGCGTGATTTTAAATTCTTCTTAAATTGATGACCAGCTTTTTATGTTCATTTATTTTGAAAAACAAAGAAATGAGGAAAGTGATCTCGTCAATCAACGCTTTACGGCTGTAGAAGGGAAAAGGGATTTTCAAAAATTCGGAGAAACAAAATCAAGAGTTCAATCATATCAAGTTACTAAGGAGCGAGGTCGCGTCGCAATGAAAAGCCTTAAGAGTCAAAGCATGGCCTAAAATTAAAATGAGTCTAAAATGACATTCAGGCAGTATTATTACAATTATTGATTGCGAAGGCTAACAAGATTATGGTCTTAATTTTTATAACAATTCATCCATTCAGAAGTAGAAGTGCCATCCTAATCCGATTAGAAGTTTGTTAGAATATTGCTATATATATTAATAATGATTTGGTAATATAATAATAATATGAGTAGGTAGGACAGAAGCTATTCAAAAAATATTTCTTAATAATTTAACTGCTAAATTATGTTGAATTAAACAATTTTTAACGGAAGTATCGCGTGTTTTATTTATTTTGTTGAACCTGACGTTTCGAACGCTTTGCAGCGTCCGTGGTCGCAGGAAGACTAAATGATGTCTACAAATCAAACTAACAACGTATGTGGCGAAGCCGAAGTGTTTTCCATGATATTCCATGAACTCAAAGAAAGATCAGTGATTTTACAGACTTACACAAGATTACACACTCCTAAGGGAGTTATTAAGTAGTCTGCAAGAGTATTCAATGAAAATTTACATTCATTTTAAAATAGAATTATATAAATGTCTTGAAAAAATTACACGGCGGTACTAGACAACTGATACCCAAACATGAACTGTACACTCTTTTTTTTTCAATACATCCTTGTAATACATAGAAAACACCCAGACCAAGACAAACAGGCATATTCATTCATACAAATGTTCCACGAGTCTTGCTGCTAAATAGCCATAGCTAGTCATTCCACCACCTGGCTAGTCAGATTCGATTCAAAGTATTTGAATTGAATTATAATAATTGGATTATATTAGTGCATCTATATGCATTTTTTTTAATCAGGATTTTGCATTTAATGCCTCCAAAAAAGGCAAAAAAAAGATTTAAAAAATTATTATCAATTATATTATATAAAATATAAAATATTATTAAAAAATGTTATCGATCTTTTCGACAATCTAATGTCGATTGGTGTGATAATAACCTCCAGTTTAAACAGTAGGCGCCCATTGAATGTGATGCTTACCTTTCCCACACGATGGACAAAAGAAGGACTTGACCCCTGTGTGTATGTGGAGATGTATCTTGTAGTGGTCCTTCCTGCGGAAAGGCTTCCCACAGTACTTGCACACGTATACGCGTTGTGGCACCGGGATGTTCTGCTCGTCGTGGAGCATCATGTACGTGCCCTCGTCGCGCTGCTGGTTGTCCTCGATTATCTAAAAGAAGATGTTGATGATCTGTATTCGACGTGTGGTGTGATCTGTTGCATTGTGGGACAATGTTGGTAAACATATCCTTCGCGCAGGCTACCCAACGATCAATCAAAATGTCCCCCAATGAGGTAATGTGGTCGCGGCCCGGTGGCGGAGTGGGTAACAACGCTATTTTTAACACCAAGCTAGTGAGTTCGATTTCCACACAGAGCAAACATGTTTGCTTGCCTTGGTCTGAGTTGTTTTTAATAGAGGTAAGGTCTTGTCAATCGGGCTGCTTTGAGGGACGCTCTGTTCCTGCCACCCGCAGTAGGTAGGGGTTAATATCCAGTAAGATTCTAAGGAATTGCTGTGTTATCATCAGCAGTGGCATCGCGAGAGTGATACTTCATACAAGATGGTCAAGGTGGGTCGTATGCTTGCATATGGCCCTTAGGTGACGTTGTATAAAAATAAATTAGTACTATTTCGTAGAACACAGAGCTACACGCGTTTTAAAATAAATAAAACTTGTCATCGTGTTCATAAAATTTATGTTCGTATAGTGATTATAGCTATGTTCAATAAACTTTTAATATAAAATGCAAGTCGTTTGAAGTTGCTAATATTCAATGGAACGTATCCCTAGGTGGATAGGGGAACGCCCCCCAGACTACCTCCACGGTATTGAGGAAATCAAATTAATACAATAACGCGAATTAAAGACTGAAAATGTGATGACGCGAGTTAAGAATGGCGCAACCATCCACACCAAATACGAGTCATAAGCACCACTAAATGAATGGAGGGGAGGGAACTGCGGCATTGCGCAATATGATTAATGAACAATAATCTACACTAATACATAAATCGGAAGAGTTTGTTTACAGCCTCTAATCTTGGAACAACCAGTCGGATTTGAAAAATTCATATTTACATTTGACAGCCCAATTCATAAGGAAGGTTACAGGCTAGTCAAAATCACGATACGACCCAATCTAAGGAAAAATAAAGTAGGAAAAGCGGTTTCACGGGATGTCGGGATACGAGCGGACGTAAACGCGGGATGCAGCTAGTTTAAATATAACTCAGCTAGTAAGCTTAGATTAGTCGAATATTCTTTTGTAATAAATCAAAACCGAAGCTCTGGAGGTCAGTATTGTGATAAATAAAGTTAGTTTTTTTTACAACATCCCTCGGCCACCACTCGGCTCGCACGTCGCTTGAACGTTTATTCCTTAAACATTTCTTTGCAACTGGTTTATAAATGAAGGCGTACTGGATGGCTAATCCGTTCTATCAATGAGAGTGCTCTTATGTTTACTTTCCTTTACACAAGAGAACCTGTCGGGCGCCTTTTAAGAGAATGTACGTAGTGACCTCACCTGAATCCCTCCTGGCGGTAACTTGTTCTCCTTTTTCACATGTGTTCTCGTACTCTCCAGGTCCCCGGCGATTTCTATATCATACTCCTTACTCTCCGCGCTGCATTCGTGATTCTCAAACTGTACGTTTGAAAAGAATCCTGGAAAATAATTAATTCTTTTCGTTAATCTTATTTTCAGATAAATTTCAATATTATCATACGGACATTATTTGGTGTATGATTATTCAAATGCACTAATTTTTTTATCGAATATTAACCCTTCGAAACCCGAGTGGTCGTATACGACCGCGAAATGTATGGGAAAACGTATATAACGGGTTCTGACTGCTCAATACTATAAAAAATTATCTTTTTGCGTTCAATACTGTTAAGAATGGCGCGCCACGCTTCAAAGCAGCTCGACTAAGGAAGTACCTCAACCTCTCACAATACAGCGTTACCTAGCATGTAGTTTGGACGCAGCTGGTTTCATCGTCTACACGAGTCCTAGACAGTGAAACTCGTACACCCACCTTTTATCTGACAACCCTGCCTTAAAATTATTATCTGCCTGTTGGCGCACTCCTCTATACTCAGATCACTACTATCGCACGCCCAATGTGATCACACATAGAAGGCACTCGTCGTGTATACAGGTAGGTCCGCTGGTTGGGATTTTTATTCTTAACTCTGTACTTCCCATCGGAGGGAAGTTCTGATTATAAATCGGGAGGGATCAAGGATACGTCTTGACGTAAGCAGTATGCATACAATGTAACACTGTAAGATCTCTGTGTAAGAAATTAAATTTTCACAAAAACTATCGGTAAAGTTCTTTTCTCCTTAAATATTCATCATTAGTCAACCAGGAAATAGTTCGGCAGAGAACCAATGAAGAGCACTAGAATATGGCCTTTAGCTGGGATATTGCAAAGGCATTCAGAGGAGTTTGGCACAACGCACTACTATCAAAGACCTTGGGGAAAGTGTCCATACTATGGTTACCTTCACGTACGCCTCATGGCTGTTTCGCTTCTTAGTACTTATAGAGTTGTATATGTTTGCTTATGCTGCATATAAAGCGAAGATAGTTTAGTCAAGTTAGTTCAAATCATGTAGTATTAAAAAAATACATATAATATATTTGTTTTGTTTATGATTCGATTTCGATTTTTCTTTAACTGTATCTTATGTAATTATAGTCAAAGTTTATTAAAGATATAAGATACTAAGTGATGAAATAAGCACATAAAAAATGTGATACCGATTTTATAGAACAGGCAATTTGATTTGAACTACATGGGTGCTGTTTCCACCGGTTGGTTCGGGGACCCAACGCACTAAATACACGAGACTAGTGGACGCCAGCAAAGATAGAGCAACTATGCGTATAAGCGTCGACGTCGAGGAATCACTCGACTATGTCATAATAACATGAATAAAGCCACACACCTTCGTTGCACAACGAGCACCATATCGTCGGCTGCTGTTTCATATGCACGTTCATATGCACCTTGAGATGTTGCCTTCTCTTGAATTTCTTTCCGCATAGCTCGCATATATGCGGCCTGTGCTCCAAGTCCTTCGCTGGACGAGCCACCAGCAGCTCACCGGTATCATCACCCATCTGTAAGGAGGTTTACTTTACAGTTTATGTCGATTTTGAAGTGATAACTTCTTATGGGAGGGTAAACCGCTTCGTTACGTAATGCGTTACGACGCCAGTCTGTCTGGCTTCCCTTTCTCTCACGCATACGGCATCGGATTAGTTTAAGTTATCATTTATGTCGGGCGTCCCGAGACACATTTTTATTCGTACTTTCGAAACTGATTGTTTGTGCAGTTTCATGATCTGATAGGACCAAAAAAAAAATATCAGATTTAACGTTGGAAATGTTACTAGCTATTAAATCTATACAGGATGTTTTCCGAGTAGGATTTACTATATGATGGCGGAGATTGTAGGTCGTAAATAGTGATGTAAGTTCTTTTACGTATTAATCGTATCAAGTATTACTCGCGCAATGCCACCTCAGCTGTTATCATAGCAACTAACACCTAAAGAGCTTACTGGAGACCTCACTAACACGCAGGAACACAACAACCCTCTAGGGAATTGTTCTTTGGTTACGGTTTTCTATGAGGTGGAATGTACTTCCCCAGATGGGCTGCTTTAATGCGCCCCACTTCTCTTAAAAACACCAAGAAAAACAGACATGTTCATGCACACAAATGTTTGTCCTGTGTGGAAATCGAATCGTCGAGCGTTGGTGTCAAAGTAGCGTGACAGTGCGTTCCACCACTGTGCCACCGAGCTCGTCAAAAACGCCACATTATGAAACGGAACATGTATATATCACGTGCACGAGAAACAGTCGCATTTTAAATCTCTACTTAATTAATAACTAAGACCATAGACAAGAAAATATCAAGCATACATTTATTAGTTTTTAAATTGTTATGGCGCACTTACCATTTCGTTATGGTATACATTATATATAAAGGCAAAGGCGGAAAAGACAGAGAGTACCGGGCGTCATAAGACGCGGTTCTTACACACCTCACTTGCTTCTTTAACATCCATAGCTCTTTTCACGCACGCTCGCCGGTTCCTACGGCTCCTGACATCACCTTCTGATAATATACAACCAATTTGGTCATGGTCTTCCTCAGTTCCTACATCCTCCCACTTTCGCATTGTGTATCTGCTTCATATATATCATCATTATTTCGTCCAGTATTCTTACTACAAGTCCGAACCAACGGAGCATGCCACCAATCATTTAATTGAGTTTTGATACATTAATTGTAAATTTCGTATGATTCAAGCTTCCAATTATGGAGTGGGAATGGACTCAAGGAATAAATTTTAGCTTACTACCAGCGCACTCTATAGGTAAATACATTACCCGTTTTATTACTTCAATAGGTAAACGTTTCGCCTTATACTTTTATTGTTTTCCTCAAAAATATGATGAGAAACATTATAGTAACACGGGTGGTGCGGGAAATGCTAAAGTCTAAAAAAAGTCTCTTATTTGTAATTCCCACTCTACCGCCGTTAATATACAATATTATTTGTAACTTACGCCATTATCGTACGCCTCTTGGTCGATGTGATCATTGAAGGATAGCCACTGGTTCTCCTCACCATCGTAAGGTTTTATGTAGAGACCGGACACCTTCGACACTGGAAACAAGATAACAACCATCAAATATTAACATTCGCAAGACACAAATCAGAAATAGTATCTGGGCGACCTATACGTTTGGAGAGATCACCAATCATTTTTGTCCCGTAGACCCCTAGCCAATAGATACATAAATGATTTATTTTGCTTCCAAAACACACACTTACGTGTACAATAATTTACACAAGATGTTACAAACAAGAATATACATACTGCGTTGAGGATGTCTTATTTAGGGTACGCGTGTGCTGCAGTAGCGCAAACGGGCTATAGCTCAGTGAGTAATGTCGCTCAGAAAGAGCAACCACTGATTTACACAGCTATCATCCTTGAGATGTAGAGGACGGGTGCAATAAAAAGTCTCCTAGTCTTCCTGTATTAGAGAATACATTTTCTACTATGCGTAGTCTGCCAAAGTAATGTTTGAATCTGATGGACCCCTTACTTGTTACAGTCTATATATGGGGTATATATAGACATCTTTGACTTCTTTAAAAAGCAAAATTCTATGTTACTTGTGGCATGAGCTGAGAAGGAAGGTTTGATCCAGATATCCAGCTTCTTCAAGTTTGATGAGCTGCAATCGGCTTCAATAGCGGGGTGGGAAGGTGTCCCATAAAAATAATCATGAAGAAGCTATTTTAGTCCATGAGCTATCGTCTTCAAGATGTTAGGCCCAGGAGAGGCAACATAAAATATTGATACTATATATTCAAGATCTAATAAATATTTTTTCGTTTTTTTTTACAGATCGTCATTTCCTAAATCACTTACTTTTTAATAACTTTTTCAACTAAAATAGCGTTTATAGGCCACGGTAGCCAGTTCACATCGTGTGGGCCGTATGCTGGTATGCCTCCTCGGATTGTTTCGTTACTTTGATATTGATGCTCGTGAGTTCGATTCCCACACAGGATAAATATTTGTGTGCATTTGGTGTTTTTAAAAGAGGCAGGGCGCATCAAGTCAGGGGAAGTACCTCCACCTCACAGAAAACCGCAGACAAATAACAACTCCCTAGAGTTATTGTGTTCCTGCGTGAGAGTGAGGTCACCAGTAAGCTCCTAAAGAGTTGCTGTATTAGCAGCAGAGGTGGCATCGCCCTTGTGATACTTAACAGTGAGTGATACTTAATGTATTGCAAGCGTTTACAGGCTACGGTCATCGCTTTACATCAGGTGAGCCGTATGCATCCCGACGATGTATAAAAAAAGCAATAATCAGAAGTCATCATTTCATCTTTGAGTCTTTGTTTTGATTTTTCTCACACGAGTATCGGCCTTTGATGATCCCGCGTATTTTTAATAGTGAAGATTTGATGTAGAAGTAATGTAATGATAAACTGAACATTTTCAAATAAAAAAGTGGAACCAAGTTCCTTAAAGTTGACTCCCATTTACATAGTCGCTATATACGCACTTGCGTTAATTTCAATGCAGGTGGTTCCACATTTTCATTTAAAGAGTTTTATTTTCAATTTCTTTTTCATATTACATTGTTGAAATAGACACTACGCAGATTCGTCATGCGAATACAGCGAATATGACAATTTAAGATTATGTTATTTTGCGACCATTTCCATTTTGCAAAGTTGTCATTATGAGCTGAAGCGGAACTTCGAATTGTCTAGCTGCGGGTTTCTGTGTAAGCATGACGATTTCAGACATTTTTTCTAAGTCTTCTTACCCTGCGGGCTGGGCTTTTAGACAGAATATGATAAATTATTCTATCACTCTTTTTAATTGCCAAGAATCTCTCATTATGGTGCCAGATGACAAGGTACGAACACTAATAGCAATGCAATAATAATAAAGGAGAATGCTTTGATATCTATCGTTTGATAATAGAACATAGTCTAAGTTAATACTATTACTGGATTTTAAACATTAAAGTTAAAGAAAAAAGGTGCAATTTAGCCAACCCTATTAGGGAAGGGAAGGGAACCAAACTCAAGATCATTGTTGGGGGAAGGGGCTGTTGCCCATGGGGGCACCCAGGTAATATCCCTTTATTCGATCTACCACTACTACGAGTAACCGCTACTACCTGCTTTATATTTTCAAATCATAGTTAGAATTTTAACTTGCTAAACTAAATGCAAAATGAATATGAATTATTCGTAGATCTACGCATATTTGACCTCTATGGAAATTACGCAAGTCAATTGAGGCGAAATCTGGCGGCTGAATTTATTTTCTGTTTCGTTTAACATTGTTTTTATACTACGACGGATAGCAAACAATCATACGGTCCGCCTGATGTAAAGCGGTTACCTTAGCCTATGAATGCTAGCAACAAAAATAATGTCGCTAGCGCGTTGTCACCCCCGCTGTCAACACAGCAACTTCTCATCTTCTGGTGACCTCACTCACCCGCAGGAACACAACAACCCTCCAGGGAGTTGCTATTTGGCTGCCGTCTTCTGTGAGGTACTTTTCACCAGTCCGGCTAACGTCGTGCCCTCCTCTCTTAAAAATTCGAATAATTACGTGCCATAATTTACGCGACGGAATTTGTTTAACGTTATTATTTGAATTCAGATCGATTGGATCTGCCGAATAATTTACAAATTAAATTTGATAAAAAAAAAAAACATTTATACACCACGTAATAATAACCGATGACAAATATTTGGTTAGAAAGGAAAGCCAAGACTTATAAAGAATTATGTGTACTACATAGTATACATATAAGTCTTTGGCTGAGCCGAGTCCAAAGACTTCTATGTAGTATACATAAAAGTCTTTAGACTCAGCGGTGATCTCGCTGGCTCCGACAGAGATGGAGGGTGGAGGTCACCTTGTGATCCACCACAGCGATGCTGCAAGTGTACTAATTGATGGCAGAAGCTGTAGGTGGATAGGCTCTAAACATTGACTAACGAACCACTTCAGCAAACTGTGATTTACTCCCAAGTTACTTCAGCGAAACATCACTCACTCACGAGACCCTTTAGAGAACTCTTATATGTTAACGAGATACTTCAGCATCGAGCACATAACCCAACTCGATGTACTTCAGAGAACTGTCGTTCAAACATGAGATATAGAAAGTCGTCCCGTTTGTATAGCTTATATATATGGGAGCACCTGGAATCCTTACTGTATTCAAATATTTCATAAATAATACAATATTTTTATACAAATCGCCGATTGCCGTAAATATTTTAATAAAAACTGACAGACAATAAATGGTAAAACTGTGACAATCGATACAAACATGCAAACTATCATGGTATTTAAAAATATTAAATTGTAGGAGACGAGGAAGGCCGAGACTAACCTACCATGACCAAATTGGTCGTGTTTTATCAGAAGGTGATGTTAGAAGCCCCAGGTACCGGCGAGCGTGCATGAAAAGAGCTATGAATGTCACAGAAGCGAGTGAATTATGCAAGGACCGCGTCTTATAGCGCTCAGTTTTCTCTGCCTACCCCGCAAGGGACTTGGCGTGAAGATATACATACATACATTAAATTGTGGTAAAGGATTTCTATACAAAATTGTACAAAACTGGAGATATATGCTAAAGGAAGATTATTAATGTTGGTAACTTGATAAATAACAACTATACAAATTTTATAATTTTCAAGAAAACAAGGGCATGAACGATGACTTCCAGAAACATTGAAATACTCAATACTTAACTAGATATTTATTTATATAAACTATTTATTATTTATAATATCTAGAAATGTATAAAAGAACAATAATGTTGAATACAAGAGAGTGCTGATAGCATAAAGAACCAACGCAATAATCCTGATATGTATGTAGTACCACTAAATTCATGTTTTTACATTTATGTACATATTTGTAATTATCACTTTCTCGGAGCTGATGAAAAACATCGTGAGGAAATTCGCAAGTCCAAGAAATTATATTTCGAAAGACGTGTAACCTAATCTAAGAAAAGTCTTGTTTTCCCTCTGGGCTTTGGAGGACTGGGCTGTCGCTCTATGTAAAAATCCAGTATCTACGCCAAATCCTTAGACTTAAGTGGACGACCCTGCCTGTGCTAATGGATTAGGAAATGGGATAATGCCAGGTAGCAGAAGAATTTATATACTAATATACGATTATAGTGCTCAACCAACATCTGTACCAAACTTGGTTTAGTGGTTTGTTATATAAAACTTGAACATCACGTCTGCCTCTTACTGTATTGGGGTGGGTCAAGACTAGTACCAAATCGTAATAATATAAAGAAGTAGAGGCCATCATCATCATCATTATAACTAGTCCTCCCCCCCCCACCCCCACCACCACGACGTCGTGCGTGTGAAATTATTTATTTGCATAAATTAACCTGTAGACTCCCTGACAGATATATGCTTTCTACCGTATTCGATCCTCCCCCTTTCCGTCTCCAGCCACTATCGGCCGCTCGTTTGAGGTCATCGGTCTATTTAGAAGGGGGGATCCCAACGGTACGTCGTCCATTACGCGGGCTCGAACCGTACCGTTGAGACACATATATCGATCCAAATAACACTTCTATTGCTTCGTCTAAATCAAAGATCAGAACTTTTTTTTATTCAACGTCAGGATGGATACAAGCATAAGACGACATAGGTCTAGAATTCATATGATCTGGAATGACAGTTAATCCTACCTTTCCTTAGAGGTACCAATTATATACTCTCAAAGATATTACGAGCAACTCTTAGGAGCTAACTGGTGACCTCAATCACGCGCAGGAATACACGCTCCAGGGAGTTATTATTTGACTGCGATTTTCTGTGAGGTGGAGGTAGGTACTTCCCCAGGCAAGCTGTTTTGATGATTGATGCTGCCGAGTTCATCAAAATCTGTGTCTTGTAGACCACCTCTTGTCTTTATATTTTCTCTTTTCTTTAGACCTTGCCTTACTAACGAAATTTACTGACCTTTTGCATGTTGGCATTGTGCAAATATAGATTTTCGGAATCTATGGTGTACTTACGTTCATTAACCTCGTCAACGCTTGTAAGTTCCAGATGCTTTTACAATTTTGGAGTGTATGTAAAGAAAAATGTCAAAAATACCAGCATAGACGAGGCCAGCAGTCGAGTTGTTAGCAATGGCTACCTAGGCTTGTGGGTTCGATTTCCACACAAGACAAACATTTGTCTGCACAATTCATGCAAATAACAACATCTTGGAGGATTATTGTCCTCCTGCGAGCGAGTGAGGTGACAATACCTAAGCTCCTAAGGAGATGCTATGGAACAGGTGTGCCAACGCCCTAGTGATACGTACGTAGGCTACGGCAGCTACTTCACATCAGGTGGGTATCCTTGTCTACCAGAAAACTAAATTTTGCCGATTTTGGATTTATCCAAAAATTTAAATCGCCTAATTATTTTTATATTTTAATGCCGAATTTTTATGCATGTTATGCCAGTTGTACAAATATATATATATATATATATATGGCAAGATGTGTGTTCTAGACGTATTTCTTTAACATTTACGACGACGATCACAAAAGTCCAAAAAAATTAAATAAACTTTCGTGTACACACACCAAACCGGGTAGGATCCCACCGACCCTACTCACGCTCCCCTATCCCTTTTTACTTTTGAGTCCGCCCCCACCCTGCGTTGTATGAAAAAAAGTTATCGGGCATAGTTTTGGAGTGGGCAAAAAATGACAAACCAATTTGGTACAGAATGAGGGGGAGCGCTGAGCTCGGCCGTAAGAATGCATGTACCTTTTTTTTTAATCTTTAAAAATTTAGGTTCGTTTTTCGCTCAAATGTTTCGCAATCATTTCATAAACTGGCACCATAGAAGTCTTTGACTGGCACACAAAACGTCTTTATATAGAGTTGAGAAATAAGAAATATATTGTAGGACAAATTACACAACGCCATCTAACCCTAAAAAGTAAGCGAAGCTTGTGTTATGGCTACTAAACGACTGATAAACATAAGTAAATACATTTTTTGTAAATATTACTTATTATACATAGAAAATACCCGTAACAAGACATACAGACATGTTCATGGACACAAATCAGTGAACGAACACAAATGTTTGCCCTGTGTGGGAATCGAACCCACGAGTGTAGGTGCGTAACAGCGCAACCGAGCTCGTCAATAATTTAAGTTTAATATTGAGGTATAAAGATTTGTTTGCGATATAATATTTGTAGTGGAAATGACGGCTCCGGCGCAGAACGCCTACTTTGCAAAATGTCTACCGGTCGCAAATCGTAAGTCGTAATGATTATTAGCAGAGTGTCTCTCAAGGTGGCAAGCATTATCGAGGGCATACATCCAGTAGTAGATAATAAGGGCTTATGATGATGATATGTGACTGTGATGCAGCACACCCGATGTGAAGTGGTTACCGTAGCCCATAAACGCTTGCGAAACAGGAAGTATCGCTCGCGTGTTACTACTCCCTCGCAGAAACATAAATACCTAGTATTTATTATTTGGCAGCGTTTTTAGGTGAGGTAGAGCAAGCACGTTACGCAGAGCAAAATATATGGCATGTATGAGCATTAGAATCCAATAATATGATAACAAACCTTCCTTTTTCAAAGCCAGTTAAATACACTTACATCGTAACCTGGTTACAATTTAAAAACATAAAGCAAAATGTACAAAAATCATTCACAAAGCTTCCCTTCAATACTCGCCTCAATCCAAAAATAAATTGGATCTTTGGCGCCCCTAATCTAGCATCCCCTGGAACTGTAACCCCCAGTCCCCCTCGCAGCCTGGCCCATGGGGGATCGCCCCTAAATTGGGGAGGGTTTAGAAAGGTCGCATTGGGTCTGCGTCGCTTTTACTCGCATGTGTAGGGGATCTGTAGACTGAACGGGGGGTGTATTGATTTTTAGTAAAATACACAGTTTAGAGGCACAATATTTCTATGACGTTTAGAGTGGCAGATGTATAAGAGTGGTGTGTACCTAGACTAAGCGCTCACCAACAGGTAACCAACTTAAGACGACGGCCAAAAATAAGATTTAGCAGGCAATCTTTCAGTGGGGTACTATATTTTGATCCGACTGCGCGACAGGATTTTTTTTTATACAAGGTCATGCAAGCACATGTTACAACAGCGTTAGATGAAGCGTGGACGTCGGAGACATCAGTCTTGCGAGGCCTGAAGAGAGGCCTGAGAATTATAGAATTTAGCTCGTTTAGGAGCTAAATTATGCACTAAAAATGATGGCTAGTGTGCCATCATTTTTATTTTACAAGTATTATTTGACGAGCTTTTGGCTCAGTGGCGCTGTGATTAGTAACGCTACTTTGACACCAACGTCCGTGGGTTCGATTCCCACACAGGATAAACATTTGTGTGCATGAACATGTCTGTTTGTCTTGGTCTGGATATTTTCTGTGTATCATACGTATGTATTTATAAAAAACCAGTTGAGAATGCGTAAGCTTGCATTGCCAGAGGAACACCTGGCTCGTCAATTACATAACAATTCAATCTTTTTTTAATTTGTCGGCCTATTTGACCGCGTTCCTTAAGAGATAGGAACGGTGTTCCTGAACATTCCTATTCTATGTTTTTATGCTTAATCCGAATCTGAAGTTAAAATTCGAATATTCGAAAAAAAAGCGACAGACAAACACACAGACAAACGCACAGACAAACATATAGATTTCATATAGGAACGGTGTTCCTGAAAATGTATTTACGTATATGTACCAGTTGTCTAGTACCGATAACACGAGCTTCGCTTACTTTGGGGCTACATGGCGTTGTGTAATTTGGCCACAATATTATTGCTAATCACGTATTGAAAAAATACAAAAAGCTTTTTAGCGAGTCCCCTAAGTAGCGCGGCCACTGATACGACCCACCTGATACAAAGCGGTTACCGAAGCCTATGAATACTCGCAATATATGAAGTATTCGCGCGCTGCCAACCCTGCTGATAACACAGCATCTACAGGAGCTTACTGATAACCTCATTCACTCGTAGGAACACAACAACCCTCCAGGCAATTGTTATAAGGCTACTATTGTGGAGCGAGGTGGAGAGTGCTTCCCCTGTCGCGTTTTGATGCACCTCCCTCTCTTGAAAATATTCAGACCAAGACAAATGGACAATTTCACGCATTAATCACTGGCGAGCCCGGTGTTTTAGTAGATAGCAATGGCTACATTAAGGCTCGTGGGTTAGATTCCCACACAAAACAAACATTTATGTGTACAAACGTGTCCGTTTGTCTTAGTGTTGGGAGTTTGCTCAAGAGAGGCAGGGCGCATTACAACAGCGCGACTGGGTAAGTACTCCGACTCACATATAACCGCAGCCAAATAACAACTCCATTCACGGTTGTTGTATTCCTGTGAATAAGTGGGGATACCAGTAAGCTCCTAAGTAGTTGTTAACAACAGTGGAGTCAACGCGCAAATATTACTTATTCCAAGCGTTCATAAGCTATGATAATCGTTTTACATCACGTAGACCCTATGCGTGTATGTTTTCGACGTTATATACCACTCAGATCAAGACAAACAGACATGTTCGTGCACACGGAGTCTAATACAAAGTATACACCGTAATTCGTCCATACATTGACACCCACCCAATTATTGACATCCCTACATTTATAGACAAATAATAAGATGACAATACTGTGGATAGGATGTGACTATAGTTGGATTTTAGCATGTGGATAACTTAATTTTTTTTTCTATATTAACTAAGTATTAAGAATGAAAGTAATATATTGATAATAAAAATACTTATCAGGGAGATGAGATTATCATTTCATTATCATCATATCATTGACGAGCTCGGTGGCGCAGTGGTGAAACGCGTTGCTACACTACTTTGACACCAACGCTCGTGGGTTCGATTCCCACACAGTACAAACATTTGTGTGCATGAACATGTATGTTTGTCTTGGTCTGGGTATTTTCTATGTATGATAAGTATATATTTACAAAAAAAAATGTATTTACGTATGTTTATCAGTTGTCTAGTACCCATAACACAAGCTTCGCTTACTTTGGAGCTAGATGGCGCTGTGTAATTTGTCCGACAATATTTATTATTATTATTTATATCATACCAGAGGGAGACTTTGTACAAAAGTCGTCTGCGTGGGTACTTAATGTATTATAAGCGTTCATAGGCTACGGTAACCGCTTTACATCAGGTGGGCCGTGTGCTTGTGTCTCCCGACGTTGTATAAAAAAAGATAAATAAATAAATATTCTCGGACAAATTACACAGCTCCATCTAGCCCCAAAGTAAGCGAAGCTTGTGTTATGGGTACTAGACAACTGATAAACATACGTAAATACATTTTTTTTTTGTAAATACATACTTATTATACATAGTAAATACCCAGACCAAGACAAACAGACATGTTCATGCACACAAATGTTTGTTCTGTGTGGGAATCGAACCCACGAGCGTTGGTGTCAAAGTAGCGTAACAGCGCGTTTCACCACTGCGCCACCGAGCTCGTCTAGATGTAGGCTACCCGCACCAGGATTCCAATCGGGGACCGTGGAATTCGGGTCGGTTCTTTATTCACTGAGCTGTCACTGTTCTTTTTTTTATACAACTAGATTGGCAAACAAGCATGCGGCCCCCATCAGATGGTAAGCTGTCACCGCAGCCTATTGACGCTCGCAACATCACGAGGATGATACTCTCGCGCTGAATGTTTCGTCACAGTACCCAGTAATTTTTCTGCCAAATCTCACCCTTCAAACAGGAACACAGCTATATAAATATAGCTGCTTGGAAGTAGAAATAGGTGAGACAGAGGTACCCATGCAGACGACTTTTGTACAAAGTCTCCCTCTGGTATACCTCCGTATTAACTAGCTAGTGCAAATATTTCCTACTCTAAAGGAATAATTAATACTCAAAGATGTGGGGCCCGTTATACAGACCCATCCCCGACTTCGGTGTTAAATAAAATTCCTTTGCGTCTCTACTCATCGTCATGGAAACTCAGGTATACACGAACCCTACTTTAACGTGCTATTTTAGGAACGGGGGGGGGTCTTCCAACAACGGACGCTCTACCGCGTATTTTTGCCCCTCCCCCTTCTTTTACACCTATTTACGAGCTGTAAAAGGAACTTGTGTAACAAAAACAGAAAGGCTGACACAGCTATATTGTAATAACTTTATTGACTACAAAAAATTAGAACAATGAACCGCCTAAACGTCAATTGTCTTCTCTACCACTCAGCCTTTTTGGGATTTTGAAAAAAATTAGGATGGAAAGATCCCGCGCTTTGTTACGGCGGTACGCGGGAAAAAAACCGCGAAATTTTGTTTTCGGATGAAAGTTTTTACCATCGAAGAAAGTTACAACAAACAAAATGATAAGGTGTATGCCCACAGTTGTGAAGAAGCGAGCGCGCGTATTCCCAGGTTCCACCGAGGGCATTATCCTTCATCAATCATGGTTTGGCTGGGAGTCTCATAATCAGGCGTTTTTCAACTCAGGTGTTTTTCTGTGAAAAAGGTGTAAAAACCAGTGCCGTGGTTTACCAAAATACCGTCCTAACAAACATAGTAGAACCTCTTTCTCAAATAATGTTCAAAAACTGACACTGGATATTCCAACAGGACTCTGCACCAGCTCATAAGGCACGAAGCACTCATAACTAGTTGACCGCCCGAGGAATTGACTTCATCGGCCATGAAGACTGGCCTTCTTCTATTCAGATTTAAACCCGCTGGACTACAAGATATTGCAACATTTGGTGGAGAAAACGCTAAACGTCATTAGAATTTGGAGTCTCTCCGAGCATTTCTGGTTGAAGCAGCGGCAGAAATAGATATAAATGTGGTGCGTGCTGCGATCGATGACTGCCCGCGACGGTTAAGGCCATGTATTCAAAATGGAGGAGGGCATTTCGAATAATGTAAATAAAATTTTATTGTACATTTAATTACTTTTCATTTCATATATATCTTTTACATAATTATCAAATAGTGTATCATTAATTACATCAAAAGTTTTTGACAGAACTTAGTCCTGACTAGGTATATACATACATACATATGATCACGCCTGTGTCCCATTGGGGTAGGCAGAGACTATAGAACACCAGGTGCACCGATCCAATCATACCTCTCTCGCTTCTTCCACACCCATCAACCTCTTCATGCATGCTCTTCTGTTTTGGCCATTTTGTTTTTATATACCATTCATTTCCAGACATCACTATCAGTCAGATATTTATGAATATCTCTCGAGAGAGATATAGAGATTCTATAATAGGTCTTCTTACAAAGAGTATATTTCATGTGACTTTTGAACTTAAGTATTGTCAGGAAATGACAGAAATATTTCAGGCAATTAATTATAGAATCGAATACAATTTACAACAAAAGATCTACCGGTTCTAATATTTTGACTGAATTTCTAAAACGACTACATTTTAACGAGTATACCTACCTACATACATTATTGACAAGCTCGTTGGCGCAGTGGTGAAACGCGTTGTTACGCTACTTTGACACCAACGCTCGTGGGTTCGATTTCCACACAGTACACTTGTGTGCATGAACATGTCTGTTTGTCTTGGTCTGGGTATTTTCTATGTATAATAAGTATGTATTTACAAAAAAAATGTATTTACGTATGTTTATCAGTTGTCTAGTACCCATAACACAAGCTTTGCTTACTTTGGGGCTAGATGGCGCTGTGTAATTGGTCCGACAATATTTATTATGTTTTGAATATAAATGTTGAAGAAGCGAGTGAGGTGTATCAGGACCGGCGTCTTATGTACCTCGGTTCTCTCTGCCTACCTCGCAAGGGACCTGGCATGAAGATATACACACACATACATTATGTTAACATAAATATACTGAGAGGTGATCGTGAAGACATTTCTTTGACATGTACTCTAAACGATTCCCTGGAGCCCGTGTATAAATAGGGCTACGATAACCACTTTACATCAAGTGAACTTGTTCTCTCATGATCTTGGTACAAAAATAAAGTTTGGAGACAATTCTTACCCTTTGAAAATTCAAAACGTCTGTCTAGTCTAGCGCGTCGCTACATATCTATACCACATCAAGCCTTACTCATCCCACTGCAGGGATACGGGTCTCCCTTCAACCGAAGGGGTTTAGAGCATACTCCACCACGCTGCTCAAATGCTGATTGGCTGAGTCCAGTGTTTTCAAGCCGCGCCAGGGCCACTGACTTAGCTGTCAGTGGCCCTGACTGTCATCTATCGATACCAGCCGGGACCGACGACGGTTTAACGTGCCCTCCGAACACGGAGAAACTCGAGATAGATAAACCCATTCATAGACAGGCTGCGGTTGACGTTGCTTAACCTGCGTGTTGGGTTAGATTGACACGCGCAACGACGCCATCGAGCTCTGCGCGTCGCTCACTGTTCGAAATTTTGAAATTAATTAACCTACTGGAACACGAGCGGAGGTTAGGTATTATATAAAAAAATCGGCTAAGTGCGAGTCGGACTCACGCACGAAGGGTTCCGTGCCATTATCTATAAAAGCGGCAAAAAAAAACACGTTTGTTGTATGGGAGCCCCCCTTAAATATTTGTTTTATTTTAATTTAATTATTTATTCTTAAAGTGAATTTATAACTAAATATTCTGTGAATATTTCAAGCGTCTAACTGTTGCCGTTATCCATATCGAGCAAAAATTAGCAAAAAAATCACGTTTGTTGTATGGGAGCCTCCTTAAATATTAATTTTATTCTATTTTTTAGTATTTCTTGTTATAGCGGCCACAGAAATACATCATCAGTGAAAATTTCAACTGTATATCTATCACGGTTCACGAGATACCGCCTGGTGACAGACGGACGGACGGACAGCGGAGCCTCAGTAATAGGGTTCCGTTTTACCCTTGGGTACGGAACCCTAAAAAAAAAGGCTTAAGTACTAGTTAACCTCCGGTGTCCATATCTCTGCGTCTAAAAGCAACTCGCACCTATAGTGACGACACTAACAACAGGGAAAAACCATAAAATTTGTGTGAATCCCAATAAGCACTCAACGTGTCCCCATCGCGGAGTCTTCATATTCCCGTTATGGGTGAGCTTTTTTTTGACACAGTCGACCCTTAGGGCGGAACACGTCTGCTATTTAATACGACAACGGGCAGGGGCAGACAACCCCTGAATGGAAATTTAAAATACCTGCTGCGCTTTCAGGGGAAGAGCGAATTTACTTTTAAAATGAAAATTTGAGTGTGCTCATGTTGATGAAGGAAACCTATGGAGAAACAATGCTCTTCGGGGCTCTTATTGGCTAGTTGACGGATCAATATCGCGGCATTTATCGTTTCATTGGTCAAAATAGCCTACCATTAGTGAGTAGGTTCGAATCGCTGCGATATTTTGGCGCTAAAACACAACGTTTATGTGAGCACGGAGTGTCCACAGTCGAGTGGTTTTTTTTTGGTTTGTGGTGGTTAACGTAGCTTATGAACGCTTTGAATACAAGGTGTATTGTACGCACTACAACCTTTCTCCAGCATCTCTTCAGAAGTTTAATGGTAACCTCACTCACTCGCACACAACAAGAGAGGACACTCTACACTGTATAGATGGATGCACAGAGCAGCTACTTTTTTTTATACTACATCGGGAGGCATACAAGCATACGGCCCACCTGATGTAAAGCGGGTACCGTAAACTCGCGCGATGCCTCCTCTGCTGCTTACACAGCAACTCCTTGGGAGCTCACTGGTGACCTCACTCACACGGAGAAACACAACAACCCTCTAGGGAGTTGTTATTTGGCTGCGGGTTTCTGTGAGGTGGAGGTACTTCCCCAGACGGACCGCTTTGATGCGCCCTACCTCTCTTAAAAATTGGCGAGGTCCCCTACCTAAAGATTTAGCGAAGATACTAATTTTACACGGAGCGACTGCCGGCAGACCACAACCAAGAGGGCAAATAAGACCTTTTTAGGGTTCCGTACCCAAAAGATAAAACGGAACCCTATTCGGAACCGTCCGTCTGTCCGTCCGTCCGTCTGTCACCAGGCTGTATCTCATGAACCGTGATAGTTAGACAGTTGAAATTTTCACAGATGATGTATTTCTATTGCCGCTATAACAACAAATACTAAAAAATAGAATAAAATAAATATTTAAGGGGGCTTCCATACAACAAACGTGATTTTTTTCTCATTTTTGCTCGATATTGATAACGGCAACCGGTAGACGCTTGAAATATTCACGGAATATTTAGTTAAATATTCATTTTAAGAACAAATAATTAAATTAAAATAAAACAAATATTTAAGGAGGCTCACATACAACAAACGTGATTTTTTTTGCCGTTTTTATAGATAATGGTACGGAACCCTTTGTGTGCGAGTCCGACTCGCACTTGGCCGATTATTTAGTTAGGTCACACGTCTTTCTAAATATACTTTCTTCGTCGTGTGAGTTTCCATCACCGCAGAGCAAGTGATAATTACAAATAGATATATAAATCCGGAAACACGAATCCAGTGGCACCCGCCAGGATTTGAACCGGGGACCGGTCGATCAATAGGCTGGCTCCTTAACCACTGACCACTGGGCTATCACTGCTTTTACTGAGACTATACCATATAAAACCCCAATGGTCCGTTACAGTGAACATAGTAGAAATAGGAGCGGCTTTTTGTACAGTTACGTGCACGTTAAGCTTTACCTTTATACCGTTCTTATGTCGTACGAAATTAGGGTTACATTTGATCTGCTTTTAGCTGTACTACACGGTCCTATTATGGCTCTACTACTATATGGTATATTGGTCAGACTGGTTTAACGATCAACTATTTTTTTATACACTATTTTTTTTTACAAATGGCAAGCATACGGCAAGGAAGGTAGGATTCATCATAGCAGCCCGTCTGAGGAATTACCACAAACACAGAAAACCGCAGCCAAATAACAACTCCCTGGATCATGATCCATAGAGGTCCTCATTATGATCGCCAGGCAGTAAAAAAAATAACAAATTGCAGAACGTCTATGTTTGAACACTATGAGAAGAATGGTCAGAGATGTATTAAAATGATTTCAAACATAAATACATTAGACGGTACAGTACGGCACCGCCTGCGGTCAGCGGTGCGGTGACCTCACGAGGAACCCTCCCCCCATAGGGGAGAACCCGGCCCGAAACGATAAACCTGTACTCAAAAGTAGTCCAATGACGAGACTAGGCAATATTAACCGCACTCGTGTTTCTCTCCCCTCCCATTTACTGGTCGAATTTTTTTTTATTCAACGTCGGAGGGGACACATACATACGGCCTACCTGATGTAAATCGGTTACCGTAGCCTATGAAAGCTTGTAATACACTAACTATCACTTGCGTGATGCCACCTGTGCAGCTGCAACACAGTAATTATTAGGATCTTACTAGTGACCTCACTCACACGCAGGAACACAACAACCCTCTAGGGAGTTGTACTACTTCCCCAAACGAGCTGTTTGGATGCGCCCTACCTCTCTTAAAACCCCCAGACCAAGACGAACAGACATATTCATGCACACAAATGTTTGTGCTGTGTGGGAATCGAAACCACGAGCGTTGGCGTTAAAGTAACGCAACAGCGCGGTTCACCACTGAGCCACCGAGCTCATCAACAATAATATAATTAATTAACATTATGTCCGTTTGTACCAACTTATTGTGGTCAATAAATAAAGAGCAGTGATAAATAAACCAGTGGATAAAGGACCTGCCTATTGACTAAATGGTCGCCGGTTCGAATCCTGAAATGTACTCCACTAAATTTGTGCTTTCGGATTTATGTACACACATGCAGACCTTTCTTAGGTTAAGTCACACATCATTCGATATATAATTTCTTGGATTTCCTCGCGATGTTTTCTCCCACCGCCGAGCAAGTGACAGTTTCAAATATGTACACACTCGTCAATTTGAAAACACGAATTTATGGGTACATGCCCAAGATAGGGGACCAGTTGAACAAAAGGTCACTTCTTTATGCCCGTTAAGGATAAAGAAGTGACCCCTTGTCACCCGCTAAGTTGCTACAATACGAACATAGAGCGTTTGACCATAATGTAGGCGCGCTTTTTTTATACAACATACAGTATACAAGCATAAGGCCCACCGGATGTAAACTGTATACTGTAACATAGCAATTTCTCAGGAGCTTACCGGTAACCTTTCACTCAATGACTCCCAGCGTTGTGTGTGTGTGTGTTGTTGTTGTGTTGTAAACAGTATACATGTATGAAAAAAAAATACGTAAAAAAATACGATCTTTTTTAATTTTATTCGAGCGTAAACACCATTGTGCATGCATCGATTTTGATTATTATTTTATTCATTTGGGTATATGTACTGAAATATTATTTTAAATTAAATACCGAATGGTATATAAATATACATATTCTTGTAAAAATGTGAGATATTGAAAAGATTAATAAAGATTAACATTAACCGACTTTCTTTGACTTTTGACTTTAACAGCATTACGAAGGTGCTTACATTTCTTACTCTGTAATGTATTCTTTAATGAGGATGCTAGCCTCACCCCGCGACTTCATCCGCGCGAATGTCGGTATCCCGTAGGAGCCGCTTGTCCTACTTTTTCCCCTCAGCTTCTAAGAATCGCATCGTGGCGTTCAATGACCTATAATCTTCCTCAAGAAGGGATTCCTTGGGTTGTCAAACGCATATAGAATTTTTCAAATTCGACTGGTGGTTCCAGCGATTACCGTGTTCAAACAGACAAATTCTTTCGCTTTGTAAATAGAATATTATAATAAAAAAAGGAAAATATTATATAGATAAGATCAAAAATTGTGAAAAGAAAATTATTATTATTATCTGTATCTTCCATCACTCAGGTCTGGGAGTCGGCTGGGAAGTTAAGATGTAACATTAAAACTTGAAACTTTGCTGGTAAACAAAACTTATAAACACGATTACGAAATCGAATTAACATTCTTCTTATACAACTAGATTGGCTAACAAGCATGCGGCCTGCCTGCATTAGATGGTAAGCGGTCACGGCAGCCTATTGACGCTCGCAACACCACGGGGATGTTACTCGCGCGCTGCTAATCTTGTGACCTAAGGCTGTTTCGTTACAATACCCAGTAATTTCTCTGCCATATCTCACCCTTCAAACCGGAATACAGCTATATAAATATAGCTGCTTGGCGGTAGAAATAGGTGAGACAGAGGTACCCACGCAGACGAAAAATTTACATGATTTTTTTTTATACTACGTCAGGAGGCATTCAAGCATACGGCCCACCTGAAGTAAAGCGGGTACCGTAGCCTATTAACGCTTGCGATATATTAAGTATCACTCGCGTTATGCCTCCTCTGCTGCTTACACAGCAACTCCTTAGGAGCTTACTCACTCACACACAGGAACACAACAACCCTCTAGGGAGTTGTTATTTTGCAGCGGTTTTCTGTGAGGTGGAGGTACTTCCCCAGACGGGCTGCTTTCATGCGCCCAACCTCTCTCAATCGACTTCGTATCAGTTGACGCTTTCTCATCATCATAGTATTCGTTCACTGTTGAACATAGCCCATTAGTACCTATCGATTCTGTACCACCTGCCTCCATCGACTTTCTACAAACCTCTTGAGGTCGTACACAATGCCCAAATGCTCAATGTCCCAATACTTGGACGCGATTCGAGAACCTTTCTTCCCCAACGGTTATCGGTTCTACGAACTATGTGGTCGGCTCACTGACACTTCAGCTTGCTTATCCTTTGGGCTATGTCCTTTAGTTCTGCTGCAGATATTATCATTTCCGATTCTATTACGGAGACAAATCAGGAGTATAACTCTTTTCATGCTCCACGCTGAGCGGCCTTTGCGCTTCCTTTTACGGGCGCAGTGAAAGGTCATGTCTCAGTTCCGTAGGCCTTCACTGGCGCCACACACTATTTGAAGACGTTGTTATTCAGGTGTTGACGCCTCTTCAGATAACTGCTTTTATCGACTTCAATGAATTTGGTTAGAATTATATACAAGTCTACGTACGAGTTATAAAGGACACAGAATGCAGGTGACATGACCCGTCTGACCTCACATGCCCCTCTATCGTGACAGATGGGGGAGGCCTGTTTACCAAAAAAAACGACTGAAGATCCGTTACGTTAATACATAGCTGTTTATGTTCGAAAATACAACTGAATTATCCTTAAGAAAATCGTATTGAATAGTAAAAATACTAAATTATAAAAAAAAATTCATTGTCTTTTTGGTAGGTCGTCTATTAACTGTATGATGTATGACACCAAGGCTTGTGGCTTCAATTCCCATACAGGACAAACATTTGTGTGCATGAACCTGTCAGTCCGTGGGAAGTATCTCCACCTCACAGAAAACCGCAGTCAAATAACAGTCCCCTGGAGGGTTGTTGTGTTCATGCGTGTGAATGAGGTTACCAGAAGGCTCCTAAGGAGTAGCTGTATTAATAAAACGGGTGGCATGGCACGTATGATATCTAATGTGTTTCTTAAGCATTCACAAGCTACGACAATCGCTTTTTTTATACTACGTCGGGAGGCATGCAAGCATACGGCCCACCTGATGTGAAACGGGTACCGTAGCCTATTAACGCATACGATATATATTAAGTATCACTCGAGCGATGCCTCCTCTGCTGCTTACACAGCAACTTCTTGGGAGTTTACTGTGACCTCACTCACACGGAGGAACACAACAACCATCTAGGGAGTTGTTATTTGGCTGCGGTTTTCTGTGAGGTGAAGGTACTTCCCCAGACAGGCTGCTTTGATGTGCCCTACCTCACTTAAAACATCCAGACCAAGACAAACAGACATGTTCATGCACACAATAGTTTGCCTTGTGTGGGAATCGAACCCACGAGCGTTGGCGTCAAAGTCGCGTCATTCACGACTGAGCCACCGAGCTCGTCAAAAGCTTTACATCAGGTGGGCCATATTGTCTATTGGAAGTTACAAATATCTCTGAGAGTAATGGGTATCCCTGAGAGGTATGGTAAGGATACCTGTCATTCCAGACCATAAGAATTCCAGATCAACTGGGATCCCACATACCATTATATTAGTCAACATATTTTTTTCCAATACAAACAGACGAGAGATCAGCGGCGGCTAAATGTAGATAGACATCCATACAAAAAAAACTCAAGTTTCTCTTCCATACTATAAAGTATGCAAGTTATTAAGGACCTTAACGTATGTGAATTCTAGTTTAAAATACATTTTCAAACGATAGTACGGTTACGGCGGTCAATGACGTCATTAGGGGCCCTCCCACGGTCCCTCCGCACAGCCTGGGGGGACTCGACCCGATCAAACTAGTACTCGAACGGGTATCCCTTCGGAGTGGGCAAGGCAAGCAAGGTTCTCGGCTCACTCCCACTCGATCAGTAGCGTAACTCACTATAGCTATCCGCGTTATTAACAAAATTGTATTATAATGGTAAAAGGGAAAAATGTGGGCTATTCCTTTCCTAGGGTTTCGGGCTTTTTTTTATTCTTTCCACGAAATAGGTTCACCAGGGGGTTTTAAATATGAACGTGTGGAATGGAATGTAATAAACAAAAGACATTGTCGCATGTATCACATCATCATCGTCCGGGGATTAATCCCGGTCGCGTCCTACTCTTTCCCTTCGCATTTATGACAACACTGAACGAGCTCGGTGGCTCAGCCGTGAATGACGCGACTTTGACACCAACGCTCATGGGTTCGATTTCCACACAAGGCAAACATTTGTGTGCATGAACATGTCTGTTGTGTCTTGGTCTGGATGTTTTAAGAGAGGTAGGGCGCATCAAAAGCAGCCCGTCTGGGGAAGTACCTCCACCTCACGGAAAACCGCAGTCAAATAACAACTCCCTAGAGGGCTGTTGTGTTCCTGCGTGTGAGTGAGGTCACCAGTAAGCTCCCAAAGAGTTGCTGTGTATGCAGCAGAGGAGGTATCGCGCGAGTGATACTTAATATATCGCAAGCGTTAATAGGCTACGGTAGCTGCTTTGCATCAGGTGGGCCGTATACTTGTATGCCTCCCGACGTAGTATAAAAAAAAATACAATACTAATAAAATATAATATTAAACTTCTTCTGATGCACGCACGTATTAGATAAAAAGTAAAACAATATCTAAATACAAAGTTTGATCCAAATTGCTACAACTGTTCCCGAGATACACGGTATATCTACATTTATGTATATACTAGCTGTGCCCTCGACTTCGTCCGCGTGGAATATTATTTATTTACATTAATAAAAATAGAAAGTAAAATTTCTAAAATAAAAGTAGCCTATGTTACTCCTTATTACATCAGTTATCTGCCAGTGAAAGTCCCGTCAAAATTGGTCCAGCCGTTTCAGAGATTAGTTGGAAGAAACAGACAGACAAAAATTGTAAAAATATTCATTTTGGTATATGTACCGTGTATACATTTAGTAAAAAGCGGTTATTTTAATATTACAAACAGACAATCCAATTTTATTTATCTGTATAGATACAAGAATAGCTCATTGAAAGTATTATTGTTTCTTGTTTAACTATACCAAATCTAATATATATGTAATATGTTTAAAAAGGGTACAAAGGTTTTTCTTCCTAGCGTTATCTCGTTTTCTAAAAATTAGGATTGGCGGGGTCCGCTACTAAGGCCGAAGGATTTGGCGAAGATAATGATTTCTTCGCGTATTAATATGTACCTAGATATTACAAAATTCATAATAGGAGATAGTTTATTCCTTTTATGTAGGTGAGTTTCTTATATGCCTTAAACCATTTAACAGATTTGGATAGTTAAAAATGTATTATTTTATAATAAATGCATTGGTGGGTTATATTTAATTGGGGGATTGATCGATAGTTAGTGTAAAATAATAAAATATATATCGGGTTTTTTTTAACGGGACAGGCCCACCACTCATTCCCACCATTGTGTCTCCTGTATAGCCAGAACTAACGGCGGCGACCACAGTGAAGTCCATTGCTGTCCCGGGGGTTAAGCTACAGCTGCCTTGGAACTCACAAACGAATTTAATCATAAGAAATTTGTAAGAGTAGGAAGTTTTCGAAGTCAATTCGAAAACTTGTTTTAAAATATCGGGATTATGTTTTTTGATTGGACATTATGCCATTTTGTCCTTATCGAACTTGTCATTATTGTATCATGAATATGGTCCGGGGGTGGATGTCTCCAAGTACTCATAGATACAAATTCATGAAAAAAATCGACCAAGTGCGAGTCGGACTCGCGCACGAAGGGTTCGGTACAATTATCTATAAAAACGGCAAAATAATCACGTTTGTTGTATGGGAGCCCCCCTTAAATATTTGTTTTATTTTTATTTAATTATTTATTTTTAAAGTAAATATATAACTAAATATTCCGTAAATATTTCAAGCGTCTACCTGTTGCCGTTATAAATATCGAGCAAAAACGAGCAAAAAAATCACGTTTGTTGTATGGGAGCCCCCTTAAATATTTACTTTATTCTACTTTTTAGTATTTGTTGTTATAGCGGCAACAGAAATACATCATCTGTGAAAATTTCAACTGTTTAACTATCACGGTTCAAGAGATACAGCCTGGTGACAGACGGACGGACTGCGGAATCTTAGTAATAGGGTTCCGTTTTACCCTTTGGGTACGGAACCCTAAAAAAAAACAGGGTGTATGTGGCACACTATCATGTTTGGAGTTAAAACCAACATCACCGACTCTAAAGAAAGAGAGGAGCAAATAAAAGCAGCCATACTGGAGACGTACCTCCATCTAACAGAAGACCATAGCCAAATAACAACGCCTTGGAAGGTTGTTGTGTCTCTGCGAGTGGATAGACATAACCAATAAGCTCCTGAGGTTTTGCTGTGTTGGCATGGCAACCCGCGAGCGACAGTCTCGTATTGCAAGCTATCATATGCAGCGATAACCACTGTATATACATGTTCACTGTATATACTGTATGTACAAAT
The DNA here is from genome assembly GCA_947507595.1 of Pyralis farinalis. Classification (NCBI taxonomy): domain Eukaryota; kingdom Metazoa; phylum Arthropoda; class Insecta; order Lepidoptera; family Pyralidae; genus Pyralis; species Pyralis farinalis. The sequence continues at coordinate 7,829,187 of OX382269.1, read as the reverse complement.
AATAAACAAACTCTAATGTATGTCGGCTTCGTGTCGTGTCAGCAAACCCAGGGTCGGGTCGGTCCCCCCATCTAGTCCAAGCGACGACCTCGACATGATCGCAGGGCAACGCCGGATACAGACGCCTTGGGATAATTTACTATAATCTACATGGGAGGGCAATGATTTACGAAGCTGAAGTAGCAAACGAATGACGAAATAGACTTGCTTTAGCGACTCACAAATTAATTTACTAGAACCTACAATACTTAAAATGTAAATTAACATGACTGTCGCGCGGGGTATAACTAGACCCATTTTAGATCATTGAAAGCGAAAACTTGTTCAGATGCATTGAATGATTTTTGGTATGAGAAAATCTTTTAGGCCATTGACATGACGACGAGTGAACGCATCACCGATATGCTAATAATATCAACTATATTTAAAAAATTAAATAGAACTTCAAAAAACAAACTTTGTTTTTTTTTTTCTGGTTGTTTTCGATGTACCCTCTCTCTCATTACCGATATTTGAGAAGTAAATCGTGCAGTGCTTCACTTTACACATTTCGAAGTATTGGCATTTTTACTGATCTATTTATATACGCTAATTTATGCCTTTGTTTGCGGTATAGAAATGTAGAAAATTTAAAATTACGTCTAAGCTAATGCTAAAGGTGGATAGCTCAAGACTTTCTGGGTACTGACACATTCACTTACGTTGCGTACAACAAAACAAAATATTGTTTTCCGCCCCAAGTATTGTTTATTATCATTGAGAATGTAAATGCAATAACAGTTTTGATTAGTTCGATGGGTTCTAAATCAAATCAAATATCTTTCTTGTGGAACACAGGTTACAAAAGATCTTAGAATTTATTGCGTATCACTGTGACCTGTCCTTAATAGACGTACAATAGTTTTTATGTTATACTTTACAAATAGAAAATAATAATAATAGTCATTAAAAATAATAAGTCAGTCTAAATTCAAATAAGGCACATTTTAAAATTCAAAAATAATTACGGAATTTAATAATTAACAATTTAAGAAATGAGTTATAAAAAAAAAAAAAAAATTTAGTATGTCAAAATATCATTCAAATAATCTTTTACTGTACAATAGCATTTTTGAGTCAATAATAATTTTAATTTCTCTTTAAACGTTGTCAAATATAATGATTTAAAATTATCCGGCAATTTATTGAATACGAGTATAGTGGGAGCCATACCGATTACATTTTTATCGATAATGGCAGTTTTATATTCGCCAATTACTAACTTATATTTATATTGTGATCTTACATGATTTGGCCTCGTTCTTGTTCTATCGATTAGCATTAAAAAAAGAGCAATGTTTCGCTGCAGAGTGGGTGTGTATGTATGTGATTTGTGGAGTAAATCTCCTGAAATACATAAATGATACACGGTTTTTTTAATAACTCGCTTGATAAAAAAATCTTTATCGAGACCCGCGTGGCTTGATCAAGCCATGCGCGTTACGGCAAACAGTATATAACGGGCCTCGACGGCCTCGCGGATACTTCGAATCTTATATTTTTCTTTTTTTAATCTGAAGAAATGCCGAAAGAAACTTATCAATATATAGGTTTCTTTTCAATCGTCAATTATATATTACCTAGTCCGGCCATAAGTTCTGTTACAAATTATTATGCTTTATTTTTATGAAGTAACGTAATCTTAATAAAACTTATATGTATATATTTATGGAAGTCCTATCAATAAATTAAAAAAAAAAATTCTATTCGAAATGGTCACCTTTGCTTTATACAGGCCTTTAATCTGTCTGGCCACGATTCTATTTATTTTTTCGGATTTACACACTGTTTCCATGGGAAATTTAGCCACTGCTTGCTCCAGATTTCTTAAGAGGCACAATGCCGGTGTGTCGTTTCGAGCAGGCCATGTCCTCTAAAACTGACCCTAATTGGTTCAGATCTAGACTAGATGAGGGCCAGTCTTCAGCTCTTTATACAGTCCGGAACGTTGGTTTGTGCAGTTGATGCAGAGTCCTGCTGGAAAGTCCACGGTACATTTTTTAAAAGTGTATTACTGAGTGCTTTCACAACGCGGTCCAAGACAGTCACTTGATACACTTTGGCTGAAGGTTTTTTTCACAAAAATGAAACTTTGTGACTCCTTGATAAAACACTCCCCGCCAAACCATTACAGACCTTGTACCCAGTTGTACTTTTCCGACCACTTAGGCGGCTTCTTTAGAACTGTGTACGCAACTTTGTCATTTTGCTCATTTAAATAGGATATTTCTGTGCCTTTCACCTGCGTATCAGGACAGAAGGCGTTTTAATCGATCCACTCTCTTCAACTATAGCGATTGATTTAGGGCATGTGATGTCCTAGAATCTTCATTTCTCGTGTAAAGATTTTTGGTTTCCTAAAGGGGTTTCGGCGACTTCTGGGTTTAACAGCCTTTGCAGTTCTAACATCACGCGGTCGTTTATGGTCGTTTACAACTTCTTTTATGGTCTTCAAGAGAGGAAGTATCGGTATATCTGTCGATAGTACGATATACGAACGTACGGCTGATATCAAGCTTTTGAAGTGTCTTGAATATGACCGACGGCTCCATACCCACTTTGTGCAAAGCAATCACTGCAATCCTATTTTCTTTAACACCCCATTCCATATTACAAGTTGATAATAAACACGAAAAAATATGTACAACGGCGGGAAATCGGTAGAAATTTTTAACATAATAAACGCGTTCCAAATTCAAAATAGAAAAGAAGAAAAGTTTCTATGTAACAATATTTATGGCCAGACTAGTTAGAATAAATTTATGCAAGGATATTGGTACGAGAATAATGATGTCAAGAGTGATGAAAAGCACCTACGCATCGTTATTATTACAGCCTACGGCTATGTTAAATAGATATGTTTATCATCACATCACCTTCCCATACTTCCACCGACCTTGGTCATATGAGCTGAATCGCAAGAGGTGGGCACTACACTTTGACGAGTTGACGTTGAGTTTGACGGGCTCGGTGGCGCAGTGGTCAATAAAGCTGCTTTTCTGGTCTAAAAGACCAGGGCTCGAGTTCGATTCCCACACAGGACAAACAGTTGTGTGCATGAACGTGTTTGTTTCTCTTGGTCTAAGTGTTATTAAGAGGTATCAAAAAAATCGCAAAACAACTCCCTGAACATTTGTCGTGTTCCTTAGTGTGTGTGAGATCACTAGCAAGCTCCTAAGGAGTTACTGTCGTAGCAGCAGAGATGCAACGCGCGAGTGATACTTAATGTATTGCACTTTGCACTTTACATTAGGTGGACCGTATACGTATTCCTGCCGACGTTGTATAAAAAACACTCTCTACGGGGACTTCTTTGCCGCGAGTAAGTCTTGACTATAAGATATCTATTTACTTTCTATTTCAATTTCCTATTTCCCCAATCTCCCCTTCTGCCCTTCTGGAGAGGCAATAGGTATATATCACATATATTCGCTGCCTGTATGAAGGCGCTCTATATTATCTATACGCGAATATTATGTTGGTTTGTGGGTATTATAAAGGTATCTCGTCGCGCCCTCCCTCCGCCCGCCCTCAACCCGCTCCGTTACTTCATGCGTACTCCTTTGAGTGAATCGTGCATGGGCGAGAAGTGGTGGCGCGAAAAAGAGTGTGAAGTGATTCAGATTATTTCTGTTTAAATCAGATCTCATATGACAATGATGATATGCCATTGTAGTATATCTTAGTAGTTTGATAACGTTGTATTTTTAACTTCCCGTTTTAGCTCCACCAGTCAACCATTGAGAGTAGAGAAAAACATGAGTACGATTTTATAAACAAAACATTCATATCTTTAGGTATGTACTACTCTGTGTAAAAAGTATCGGGAATATGTCAATAAAAAGACCCGCGTAAAAGAGGTCGTTCTAATTTTTTTACTGCATGTTGGTAGCACTGTACTGATTTAGCGCGCAAAATTTGAGCGGGATCTGTCATTTAATTTGTTTTAAACTACACTTTTTGTTGGTCATAGTTTTAAGTCCTCGGCGATTTTTACAATGGAAAATATTGTTGAACAAAGAGTGTGCCTTAAATTTTGTGTTTCAAATGATATTTCATGTGGTGAATCACTAAAAATGTTGCGAAATACCTACGGCGAATCGTGTATATCGAAAACAAGGGCTTATGAATGGTATAAGGCTTTTAAAGAAGGCCGAGAAGTAGTAGTAGACTTGCCTCGTTCTGGTAGACCTTCAACCGCTACGACCAGAGAAAACATCGACAGAATCAAGAAGCTAGTGCTCGAAAATCGACGTATGAGTCTGAGAGAGTTGGCTAGTGAGGTGAACATATCTTTTAAGTCCGTCCACAACATTCTCATTGACATTTTAGGCATGAAACGCGTCGCCGCTCGACTAGTTCCAAAAGAGCTCAATTTTGTTCAAAAAGCGCAGCGAAAGCATGTCGCTGAAGACATGGTTTCCCGAGCTTCTACGGATCCGACCTTTATGAAACGTATAATAACTGGCGACGAGACATGGGTTTATGAGTACGACATGCAAACAAGCCAACAGTCTTCAGAATGGCGTCTCGAAAACGAGCCGAAACCCAAAAAACCGCGGCAAAGTCGCTCCAAAATCAAGGTGATGCTGACAGTTTTTTTTGACTACCGTGGTGTGGTTCACTCCGAATTCCTTCCAGAGGGAGAAACAGTGAATAAAGAATATTATTTAGGCGTCATGAAGCGTTTGCGTGAGAGTATCCGCCGAAAACGTCCAGATTTGTGGCAACACAACTCATGGATGCTGCACCATGATAATGCACCATCACACACAGCCATTATAGTGAAAGAGTTTTTAGCGAAAAATTCAACAAAAGTTCTCGACCAAGCACCGTATTCACCTGATATGGCTCCGTCTGACTTTTTTTTATTTCCCAAGTTAAAATTACCACTTCGAGGAAAACGTTTTGAGTCGATAGAAGCCATAAAAGAAAATTCGCTGAATGAGCTAAAGGCCATACCGCAAATAGCCTATGAAAAATGTATGGAAGACTGGGTGAAGCGGTGGAGATGTTGTATTGCAAGCGATGGGGCCTACTTTGAAGGCGATAAAATAAATTTAGATGAATAATTTGTATTTTTTGTTTTATTGACAAATTCCCGATACTTAGTACACAGAATGTATGTCCTATCTAAAAATAAAATATTCTATTCGAAATGGCCATCTTTGCTTTATACAGGCCTTTAATCTGTCTGGCCACGATTCTATTTATTTTTTCGGATTTAAACACTGTTTCCATGGGAAATTTAGCCACTGCTTGCTCCAGATTTCTTAAGAGACACAATGCCGGTGTGTCGTTTCGAGCAGGCCATGTCCTCTAAAACTGACCCTAAGGGGTTCAGATCTAGACTAGATGAGGGCCAGTCTTCAGCTCTTTATACAGTCCGGAACGTTGGTTTGTGCAGTTGATGCAGTCCTGCTGGAAAGTCCACGGTACATTTTTTAAAAGTGTATTACTGAGTGCTTTCACAACGCGGTCCAAGACAGTCACTTGATACACTTTGGCTGAAGGTTTTTTTCACAAAAATGAAACTTTGTGACTCCTTGATAAAACACTCCCCGCCAAACCATTACAGACCTTGTACCCAGTTGTACTTTTCCGACCACTTAGGCGGCTTCTTTAGAACTGTGTACGCAACTTTGTCATTTTGCTCATTTAAATAGCATATTTCTGTGCCTTTCACCTGCGTATCAGGACAGAAGGCGTTTTAATCGATCCACTCTCTTCAACTATAGCGATTGATTTAGGGCATGTCCTGTCCTAGAATCTTCATTTCTCGTGGAAAGATTTTTGGTTTCCTAATGGGGTTTCGGCGAATTCTGGGTTTAACTGCCTTTGCAGTTCTAACATCACGCGGTCGCCCCCTTCTTTTATGGTCTTCAAGAGAGGAAGTATCGGTATATCTGTCGATAGTACGATATACGAACGTACGGCTGATATCAAGCTTTTGAAGTGTCTTGAATATGACCGACGGCTCCATACCCACTTTGTGCAAAGCAATCACTGCAATCCTATTTTCTTTAACACCCCATTCCATATTACAATAGATAGATAATAAACACGAAAAAATATGTAAAACGGCGGGAAATCGGTAGGAGTTTTTAACATAATAAACGCTTTCCAAATTCAAAATAGAAAAGAAGAAAAGTTTCTATGTAGCAATATTTATGGCCAGACTAGTTAGAATAAATTTATGCAAGGATATTGGTACGACAATAATGATGTCTAGAGTGATGAAAAGCACCTACGCATAGTTATTATTACAGCCTACGGCTATGTTAAATAGATATGTTTATCATCACATCACCTTCCCATACTTCCACCGACCTTGGTCATATGAGCTGAATCGCAAGACGTGGGCACAACACTTTGACGAGTTGACGTTGAGTTTGACGGGCTCGGTGGCGCAGTGGTCAATAAAGCTGCTTTTAGACCAGGGCTCGAGTTCGATTCCCACACAGGACAAACATTTGTGTGCATGAACGTGTTTGTTTCTCTTGGTCTAAGTGTTATTAAGAGGTATCAAAAAAATCGCAAAACAACTCCCTGAACATTTGTTGTGTTCCTTAGTGTGTGTGAGATCACTAGCAAGCTCCTAAGGAGTTACTGTCGTAGCAGCAGAGATGCAACGCGCGAGTGATACTTAATGTATTGCACTTTGCACTTTACATTAGGTGGACTGTATACGTATTCCTGCCGACGTTGTATAAAAAACACTCTCTACGGGGACTTCTTCTTTGCCGGGGGTAAGTCTTGGCTACAAGTTATCTATTTACTTTCTATTTCAATTTCCTATTTCCCCAATCTCCCCTTCTGCCCTTCTGGAGAGGCAATAGGTATATATCACATATATTCGCTGCCTGTATGAAGGCGCTCTATATGATATTATCTATACGCGAATATTATGTTGGTTTGTGGGTATTATAAAGGTATCTCGTCGCGCCTTCCCTCCGCCCGCCCTCAACCCGCTCCGTTACTTCATGCGTACTCCTTTGAGTGAATCGTGCATGGGCGAGAAGTGGTGGCGCGAAAAGGAGTGTGAAGTGATTCAGATTATTTCTGTTTAAATCAGATCTCATATGACAATGATGATGTGCCATTGTAGTATATCTTAGTAGTTTGATAACGTTGTATTTTTAACTTCCCGTTTTAGCTCCACCAGTCAACCATTGAGAGTAGAGAAAAACATGAGTACGATTTTATAAACAAAACATTCATATCTTTAGGTATGTATATAAATAATCTATACATTTATACAGATAAATAAAATTGGAGTGTCTGTGTGTAATATTAAAATAACCGCTTTTTACTCAATGCATATGGATATATATATACACGGTACATATACCAAAATGAATATTTTTACAATTTTTGTCTGTCTGTCTGTCTGTCCATCTGTCTGTTTGTTCGGCTAATCTCTGAAACGGCTGGACCGATTTTGACGGACTTTCACTGGTAGGTAGACGACTGTTCAGAGCACAATATAGGGTACTTTTTATGCCGTATATTTAGGGTTCCTGCGTAAAATATGAAAAACTGTTAAAATTAGGGGGAAATATCTTCCCCTTCGGGGGTGCGATTCACAAAATAGAAGAATTTCATTAAAATTAGCATAGGTATTTCTATACGCGAAATACAGAATAAATAAGTTATAGTAAACTCTGCGAACTGAACAATAAAACTTTTTTGTTAAATTCCACGCAGACGAAGTCCGCTATATAATATACTAGCTGCGCAACCCGCGACTTAGCTCGTACGTTAGCTGTGCAACGGCGCGCGTATCCCGGTATCCCATGGGAACTGCTTTTTCTTACTGTCTTTATTTCTCAAGAATTGATTTATAAAATGCGAAAATATTTTTTCAAGTCCAACTGGAAGCTCCAGTTTGGCGCATTCAAACAAACAAACCCTTCCGCTTTATATATTAGTATAGATAAATGACTCAAATGCTCAGATAGCTTTCAAAGTTTTAAAGCCATCTGAGCATTTTCGAGAGGATGGTTGTTAATGTATGTATGCTGAAAACGTCAGTAAACTACTTCAAGTTTAAAATCAAGAAATATGCAACTGTGACAGACGGACAGGCAAAACGTATTACATATAAGAGTTTTTTTATTAATTTTGATGCATATAAGAATTATATTAAAATCCAATATTTTTATGGTGTGGCGAGTTTATACACAAGAATTAAAAAAAAAAAGTTTTAGCTATGACATCCTTTCAACATTTGAGTAAAACAGTAGATAAAAATCTAATTAAAATAAAAAAAAAACAATGTAAAATGTAAAAAAAAAAATGTAAAACGTAAAATAAAAATATTGGAGATGTAAAATTAAAAAAAAATGTAAAATACAAATTAGAAAAGATTTATCTTTGTGAATTTCTAGTACATTTTATGTACACGCAATTTTTCGTCAAACACGTCTCTTATCCGATTAAATGTTAAAAATAAACCTCTATAGAACAAAAACATTTATGAAATAATAATAACAACTACTCACTTTCTTCATCATCTTCTGACTTCATATGTGTTGCCAGATGCGATTCGAAGTGAAAAACTTTTATGAAATAATAATAACAACTACTCACTTTCTTCATCATCTTCTGACTTCACATGTGTTGCCAGATGCGATTCGAAGTGCTCCTTCACCTTGTAGGTTTTCTCACACATGTAGCACGCGTAGCGACTCTCGTTGCGTACTGCTAAATTTGGTCCCGGACCGCAGTCTGATTCCTCGTAGTCCTAAAAGTATAAGCATAATTAAAAAAAAAATATATGGGACTGTATATACATGGAATACAATGATCACCTATGGGCGGGAGCACTTGTATATCAGTTAAGACCTTGTTATTCGATGTAAAGACGAACTTTTTTTTTTAACGGGACAGACCCACCACTCATACCCACCACTGTGTCTCCTGTGCAGCCAGAATTAACAGCGCGACCAACAAAAAGGCAATGAACAGTGAAGTTCACTGCCGTCCCGGGGGTTAAACTACAGCTGCCTTGGAACTCACAACGAATTTAATCAGAAGAAATTTGCAAAGTGAGAGACAGCAATATGACAAATAAGGCATTTAAAACTTTAGATTAGAAAGATGCCTAGTCAAGTGAAGCTCAACTGCCGTGCACCACGGTTTATCAAATATTTAACACTATTGGGACCTAAACTGTGTGTTGTTACCTAACACATCGATTCCAATAATATAGATTGCAGAACCGCCTAAACGCCTGGTAATTCTCCCCTGTTGCCACCAAAGTAAAGTAAAGACGAACTATGAGAATTATCAATGATCTTATATGAGATTATCAAGATCCTAAGCTCACATACGATATTGAACCCTGAGAGATTTTGTCTTCTTTTATGTGTTCCAGCCTTTGTATACAATGATTTGCATTTCGAAGTGTTGTTCGATATGATGTCAACAGCCTCGTTTTACAATCTCACCGCCTCGCCGACTACTGGGTATTCATCCTCACACACCGCGGTTCCAGAGAGGTTTTCTACGGAGAACTCGTTGTGGAATGAACTTCCCGCGGAGGATTTCTCTAGAAGCTACAGCAACAAGCGGCGACAAGAGGTTTTTAAAGTTGACCGTTTCACCGTAAATGAAAGAAAATTTAAATCGTACTGTGGAGAATGTCAATGGTATGTATGTAAGGATTTTACAGGGCGGCGATGCGCGTCTGATGTCTCAGGTGCTACAAGTGATCATAGGCTACGGGAGGCGGACCTAAGAGTACACCTACGTGCTACCTTAATGGTATAAAAAATAACTTATTTTTTTTTGTAACCAGTTACATAAGCATTCCTCGTTTCTAGTTTAAACCAAACGTGTCGTATGATAAAGAAACAAGTCGGCTGTATGCTGGACTCTATATCTGGATGTAGTCTAAACGCAACATACCTAACGTTTAAGCAGCATTGGGGATTGGTAGGTTCGACATGAATTTTGACCCATTTGTCGAAACAGTTTTAAGTTAACAGTCATTTCGTTGAAAATACTTTTTTATACAATATCAGGAGCCTAAACGTGTTGTATCGAAGGCATTTAGTGAAAACTAGATTCTGACATCTTTGTTCTTACTTGATTTTTAAAAATTCTACCTGCGAAGGGAGAAATAGCGTCACAAAGTTTGTAGGCGAAATTATATTTTTTATAGTTATTTTTTATGATCATCGTCGTCTCAGCCCGTATTAGTTCACTGCTGAACATAGTCTCCCCTCTAGAGTGCCGTTCGTCCCTTTCCTGTGTCACCTGCATCCATCGACTCCCTATAAACCTCTTGATATCATCACTCCATCTAGTGCGGGGTGGTTCCACAGTACATGCACCATGTACGGGGACGCGAATCGAGAATCTTTCTTCCCCAGTGGTTATCAGTTTTACGAACTACATGGCCAGCCCACTTCAGCTTACTTATCTTTGAGCTATGTCAGTTACCTTAGTTCTACTGCTGGATATCCTTATTTCGGATTCTATCACGCAGAGAAACCCCGAGCATAGCTCTTTCTGTAGCACGCAGAGCGACCTTGTGCTTCCCCTGGGCACGCAGTTTAATTAACAAACAATTAATTTAAAGGAGTTCCAATATCGGGTCTGTTACTTGAAGTAACAGAAAAATATTCTGAATTCGAATCTGTCTTTATACTACCACTGGAACATTTTTTTCAGCGAAATCTTGGGGAATGATTGTCTGTTGAAGTCACTTTGTGTAGGGGTGGCTAGGATATCTATGAGGATAATTGATTAAAGCAGCGGCATAAATATATATAAATGTGGTGCATGGTGCGATCGATGACTGACCGCGTCGATTAAGGACAATGTAAATAAAATTTTATTGTACATTTAATTACATTTCATTTTCTATTTTTTATTATTCTGTACGCGTGAAGGTCACTAAACTCCTACTACACGGTTGAACCGATTTTGATGAAACTGTGTTTGTATTTAAGCACGGAAACTTAAAAAAAGTACAGCCATTGAGAGCCGTATGAACAACAACAATAAAACCGCGTAGACGCTTGACTTGAATTTTTCAATACCTATGCAATTTGATCTAACCTGTCGTGTGCGGCCGCCGAAAATTAGTTCACGCAAACTAAACGCCAGCCGGCAGCCACACACAACCGTTAGCAGGCATAGATTTAGGATTGATCTAAGCTCGATAGGGTCGATAAGCGGGTTGTCTTTATATAGCGTTAGAATTTCCCATTAAGCTTTTCAACGTAGTATACGTTCAAAAGGTTGCAAATAACAAAAACACAGTACGAATTAAACTTACTATATGTACATACCTCTGAAGAGTCTGTATGACTGATAACAGGACTGACGTACTCGTCCGTGTCCTCTTGCTTTATATTCATCATCTCTTCATCAGTCATTGGATGAATATTCTGTTCCAAGAATGCTTTACTATGTGTCTGCAAATGCTTCTGTAAGTGGTCTTTGCGGTTGAAACCTAGGTTAAATAAATATTTGTGAATAGAATAATAGAAAAAGAAAAAATGATAATTTTGCTTTTACAAGATATCTCTTTGCTAGCAGTAGTGAAGTCAAGTAATTACCGCTCGAAGGTAGTCGTTTATTTTAAACGTCGTGTTGTAAACAAACATACGGGGTAACTATAGACGTTAACTTACAGATGCTTGCAGTACAAGGAATAACAACAACCGTTGCCGCGCTACTTACGCACCACTCAGCCTGCAACAACCCTCCAAGGAGTTGTTTTTGGCTGCGGTAATAGAGGTACATCGGAGTTACCCCAGGCGGGCTGCCCAGATCAAATATCTCTCTTTCTTAAACATTACAGCGGACAACATGGCGGGAGTATTTTAACGAATCTATTCGTTACATTAACCAAATAGCTATTGATATCAGGATAGCGGGTGTTTTTGATGTTCCGTAACGAAGTAAACGTAATTCCATCAAAAAAAATGTACCTATAATACTTAGTTCCCTATTTACAAAACAGCCTTAGTTGATTCGTTGTTGAGAAGTTAAGTAACTATGTCTCGTATTTACTTATTTTAAAAATGTATATATATACTTATATCCTGCGGGGTACGCAGAGAGAACCGAGCGCCGCATGACTCGATCATTACTTATCACACTCGCTTCTTTAACATTCATTGTTCCTCTCATACACGTTGACCGGTTTCTAAGGAACCATATTTTAATAATTATCAAAATAGAAAGTAAAAAATAGACCCAAAGACAATAAATTTGTACTTACTTCTACCACATATACTGCACTCTTGGGACTTGTCCCCGGTGTGTATAGCCATGTGGATGTTCAAATGTTCTTTCCGCTTGAATCCCTTGTTGCACTGCGAGCAGATGTGTGGCCTTACTTCCTGGTGTTCTAGTGTGTGCCTGTCTAGGTGCTCCCTTCGTTTCAACCTGCATAAGACACACGTAATAAATAGTGACGATAATAATGATCACTCGAGCACTGATAGCCTGGTGGATTACGAACTAGTGTATTAAACGAATGGTCCCTGGATCGTATCTTGGTGTGGGCATGTATCCGGATTTATGTACATACTACTCTGTGTAAAAAGTATCGGGAATATGTCAATAAAAAGACCCGCGTAAAAGAGGTCGTTCTAATTTTTTTACTGCATGTTGGTAGCACTGTACTGATTTAGCGCGCAAAATTTGAGCGGGATCTGTCATTTAATTTGTTTTAAACTACACTTTTTGTTGGTCATAGTTTTGAGTCCTCGGCGATTTTTACAATGGAAAATATTGTTGAACAAAGAGTGTGCCTTAAATTTTGTGTTTCAAATGATATTTCATGTGGTGAATCACTAAAAATGTTGCGAAATACCTACGGCGAATCGTGTATATCGAAAACAAGGGCTTATGAATGGTATAAGGCTTTTAAAGAAGGCCGAGAAGTAGTAGTAGACTTGCCTCGTTCTGGTAGACCTTCAACCGCTACGACCAGAGAAAACATCGACAGAATCAAGAAGCTAGTGCTCGAAAATCGACGTATGAGTCTGAGAGAGTTGGCTAGTGAGGTGAACATATCTTTTAAGTCCGTCCACAACATTCTCATTGACATTTTAGGCATGAAACGCGTCGCCGCTCGACTAGTTCCAAAAGAGCTCAATTTTGTTCAAAAAGCGCAGCGAAAGCATGTCGCTGAAGACATGGTTTCCCGAGCTTCTACGGATCCGACCTTTATGAAACGTATAATAACTGGCGACGAGACATGGGTTTATGAGTACGACATGCAAACAAGCCAACAGTCTTCAGAATGGCGTCTCGAAAACGAGCCGAAACCCAAAAAACCGCGGCAAAGTCGCTCCAAAATCAAGGTGATGCTGACAGTTTTTTTTGACTACCGTGGTGTGGTTCACTCCGAATTCCTTCCAGAGGGAGAAACAGTGAATAAAGAATATTATTTAGGCGTCATGAAGCGTTTGCGTGAGAGTATCCGCCGAAAACGTCCAGATTTGTGGCAACACAACTCATGGATGCTGCACCATGATAATGCACCATCACACACAGCCATTATAGTGAAAGAGTTTTTAGCGAAAAATTCAACAAAAGTTCTCGACCAAGCACCGTATTCACCTGATATGGCTCCGTCTGACTTTTTTTTATTTCCCAAGTTAAAATTACCACTTCGAGGAAAACGTTTTGAGTCGATAGAAGCCATAAAAGAAAATTCGCTGAATGAGCTAAAGGCCATACCGCAAATAGCCTATGAAAAATGTATGGAAGACTGGGTGAAGCGGTGGAGATGTTGTATTGCAAGCGATGGGGCCTACTTTGAAGGCGATAAAATAAATTTAGATGAATAATTTGTATTTTTTGTTTTATTGACAAATTCCCGATACTTAGTACACAGAATGTATATGTATGTATGTATATCTTCACGCCAAGTCCCTTGCGGGGTAGGCAGAGAGAACCGAGCGCCATAAGACGCGGTCCTTGCGTACTTCACTCGCTTCTGTGACATTCATAGCTCTTTTCATGCACGCTCGCCGGTTCCTGGGGCTTCTGACATATATTATTTGTAATTATCACATACTCTCTCACTCACTCGGCTAGGAATGAAAACAACGTGAGAAAATCTGCAGGAACAACAAAATGAGAGGTAGGGCGCATCAAAGCAGCCCCGTCTGGGGAAAGTACCTACACCTCACAGAAAACCGCAGCCAAATAACAACTCCCTAGAGGGTTGTTGTGTTCCTGCGTGTGAGTGAGGTCACCAGTAAGCTCCCAAGGAGTTGCTGTGTAAGCAGCAGAGGAGGCATCGCGCGAGTGATACTTAATATATCGCAAGCGATAATAGGCTACGGTACCCGCTTTACATCAGGTGGGCCTCCATGTCGAAATCAGTATATTCGTTAAATCAAGAACAAAGGATTAGGTAGCTGACCTGAACCGCCAATCCTAATGGATTGAGATACAAGATAACGCTAGAAGATAATAATGACGAGTTGTTGAATTATTGAAAAAACAAACTGTCCAAACTTAACCCACGACTGGATTTTACGCTCGAAAATAAGGCAGAATTATTACATTTACTTAACATTTTAATTTCGACCCCAATCAAATCTCCTCACTCACATTTTCTATTGTTCTGTAGATCGAAACACAATGTACAACAGTCACACTTAGATATATTTCAGGCTATTCAAACAATTTTATTAAAAAAAAAAATTAATGCAATTCCGTCATACTTCAATTTAATGGCTGAACGTGCGTTAGCAGCTAAGCCTATAGATACGCTCTAAAAATGTCATTTTTAGTTTTACCACAACTCCTACAGTTTTCCCTACTAGCACCCAATATCACCTTGAAGAAGTAGTAGTAATCGCCTTGAAGTAGGTCTTGGCAGATATCATTTTAGAAAGCCAGCTAGTTAACTCCATATTACTGGTCTAACTACACAATTTGCTGACAGCACTTACCTTGTTACCAGCTCAATATCCCTGTTTATTCTCCTAAGAATAAATTTCAATAGTTATATTTTTGCACAATTTTGCAAAATCCGTCACAATTGTAGTAATAATATAACGTAATATAACATGCTATCTAACAGCACTGTATGTATGAAACATGCTGAAACAGAATACAGGTTTACAATTAACCAGTATTCTGTTAGCAAGTTGCATATATTCAATGCAAGGCAGCATGTTATCTGACTACATATTATACCTACGAGTGTGACGGGCTTTAGCTTCTGCAGTGCATCACAGCCACGGATACATTGTTTTACAATTTGTTATTATAAAAAGTCATTCTGTAACTTAGTTAAACTTCTGACAAATTAATTAACCTGTGACGAAATTGCTTCCCAAATTTACTTACAAAAAAGTACCCGAAGTTACTAAAAGATAACAGACCCATAATTTCAACTACTGGACCGAGAGGCTTGAAAACTTATTGAAAATATAAGTTTGTGTATATATTATAGGAATGTACAAAACAAATGAATGAATACACAGGCATTACAAATAGAGTCATTTTATGACTAATAGAACACTGGCATTTCTTTTATATTGAATAGTTCTTACCCTTTCCCACAAATTCCACACAAAAATCTATACTCCTTGATGTGAGTATAAATGTGTTTTTCTAACTCCGTTTTGTCAGTGTACCGCATGGGACATTCCACGCAGCAATACTGTGTCACTCCATCGCTACCTTTCACTATGATTGCTAGCTTATTCTTCGACATGAGGTTCTTACTGATCATGTAAGGCATAGACATTTCAGGAGCTGGAACAAAAGCTTACGTTAAATATAGTAATACAATTATTTTTTATATATTAGTATTAAATTTCACAATGTTACATATAACAATACTATTATTCATCATTCTTTTACCCTGCATCTTTCTGAACTAATTGAACATGCATGTTAACATGAATCCTCTCTTTCAGACTAACCTTCTTTATTACCTTTTGTGTGACACTCACATCTCAAAAGCATTCACTTCTATGTTTTCACCATTTCTGCCATACACAGCTCTCACTTCTATATGTTGATCAAAGGATCAGCGCTGCGTTTTGTATAGCAAACTGTGCCTTCTCAATTGCCCGTAGCTTAATCGCTCTCTACTCGCAAACAATCATCTTTCGAAGTCAGCAGTGTGCCTTCTATCACACACGTCCAAGATAGACCTGCAGTCTTATTGCTTTCAAAAGTCTACCGGTAACCTTACTCACTCACAGGAATACACTAATTGTCAGGGAGTTGTTACCAGGCTGCAGTCATGTGTCAGGTGGACATAGTCATACTTCAATAGTCATGCTGCTTGTTAAAAATAGGTGAATGCAATTTCATCTAACCTGTCTCGTGTGCTTCCGCCACAAAATATGATTGTGACAAGTCTTTCACAAAAGTCTTGTTTGCTAGTCACCAGAGTGTACCCAGTTCAGGTGATAACTGAGGCACTTCTCCCAAACAGATCATTTATCAAGCGCCTATGCATAGCCCAACACAAACCAAAATATGCAAAATACTCAAAATTTTGAGCTGCACAGGTGAGAAAGCCATAAATTTCACAATGTTACATATACCATTTTACGTAAATACACATAAGCCTTTAAAATATTACAGACAAACAGAGAATACAGGACATACTAATGGGTACACCAAATCAAAATGTATCACCTATACAAAAACTTTATCAGGTTCGCAGTGTCTTTATTGCCTTCAAGTACTGAAGGAAATAATTCAAGGATAACTTAAAAAAAAGCAATGAAAATTTGACAGCAAAAGGCTAAGATGGTATCAAGTGAATCTACAGTATGTAAAATTGCATATTGTGTACAAGTTTTCAAGAAAAACATTTATGATTAAGGAAATTATACTCCTATCTAAGTCAACTTTATTTTTTGTTTGAATAAGTTAATTAAGAATTTGATTGATTAAAATGTGGTTCTTGTATATTTTACTAATACTAAAAATAATATAATACATACAAAATCTATTATTTATCGAAATGTCTACTGCATTATTTACATCACTGGCCATGAGTTATATGGGCCACATGGACATACTAATGAAACAATTCATGGGGCACTGTGCCTCATTGGACTGCAAACCTTTCTGAATAATTAGGTTTTTTTTTACACAACTAGATTACAAACAAGCATGCGGCCCGCATCAGATGGTAAGCGGTCACCGCAGCCTATTGAACCTCGGGATGTTACTCACGCGCCAATCTTGTGACCTAAGGATATTTCATCACAGTACCCGGTAATTTCTCTGCCATATCGCACCCTTCAAACCAGAACACAACTATATAGCTATAATTTAACTGCTTGGCGGTAGAAATAGGTGAGACAGAGCTACTCATGCAGACGACTTTTATTTATTTAAACTTTATTTACCACATATGTAGGGTATAAAGGCGGACTTAATGCTAATAGCATTCTCTACCAGACAACCTTAGACCGCTTTTGTACAAACAGACTTGTTTACAAAGTCTCCCTCCGGTAGCATATATTTTAGCGAATTTCTAGAAATTAGTCTTGTTTTTGTATCATAGCATCCCCATTTTATTCAAGATACTATAGTACAAAAAGTTTAAGCAGTTTCTGTGTATTTGCTAAGTAAAACATTTATTTTTTAAGTCAACAAAAAAACAAAAATTAAGTTCTATTGTTTAATTCAGCAGTAAAACAGTCATGTATGTCTAAATAGACAGAACAGACAGATGATAAAAGTATTTTATGGCTTCTATTCAAGGTCAGTTGGGTCCATGTAGTAATAAAGTTTATATTTATCATTTGATGTAACAATTAGCACCCCATGGGTATGGCCCATAGAGTGCTAATTCTTATGGGTATAGATTTAATTAAGTAAATAAAAATACATAATTACCTTCATTATTTTCATCCATGATTTCTGGTTTTTGCTGGTTTTACTGAAAAATTAAATACACTTACAAAATTTATAAATACCACAACCTAAGAGAACACTTGTTTTAATTTTTTCATGTATCGTACAATATAAGGCATTTAAAACACGAACTGGAGATAGTGGCCCTTCACCTACCAAAGGATTGCTCAAGGTCCGGGCTCCCCTACGTTTAGGGTGACTACCCTTTGTCTACCCAACATCCCCTAAGCCAAGAGGGGAGGGAACCCCACTTATGCATACCGTTAGGAGGTGGGACTTTGCATTACCCTTCAAAATTCTAATCCCAGACCAGAGAATATAATGAATACCAAAGGCAACTCTCTAGTGCAAAATATAAATGATTATTAACTCACAAACATTTTTAATTATTAAAGTTATTGGTGTATTCTTGGTTCCATATATCTACTCACTTCACCTTCACCACAAAAGTTTTTAAGTCAATGCACTCTATTTACAATAATAATTATCACAAAGCATGAAAGTAGGTATTATATCTACGCTATCAAGTTGGTTACCTACTTTGTAAAAACTTTACAGCGAAGTAAAGTCACAACAATACAAAGTACACAACATAAACATACGGTAGCCGTCAATGGACTGAATTTGAATGAATGAAAGACGATAATAAAAAAAATACGCCACTGGCCACTGGCGAACGAATAGAACGAAATGATTCCACAGCATGGACACACTGAACGACAAACTAAGACTCTTGCCACTTCCACGAATGATGATAAGACGTGTGAATTCAACAAAGCGCCATTTGCGAATGGAATGAGAACTACATTAGCGGCACGTATGATGGCCGTTTTGACATATTACAATAGTGATGTGAAATGTCAATTTATTCTCGAAAAAAATATAATTAAATCTATAAGTTTTTGTTGTAAGTAGTACCTGATTAAAAAGGTTTAATAAAATAAAAATATAAATGTTTACTTAATATATTGGAACGAACTGAATATTGGAATGAAAATGAATATACATACTTAATATGCACACAAGAAACAAATTAATACAAAAAGGTGCCACAAAAGGCCATATTTATTCAGATTCGTCCATACTGCTATTTTCACTGTCGTCACTGCTATACATTAATTATAAGTTCGTTTTCTAAAATATTATCTATTTTCACATCTCTTTCATAATCTTCCCTTATTAATTTAACAGTTCTATTCACAACCTTTTCCCAGTCTCCTTTAGTCACATATTCACAAGCTTCTTCTAATATTTTTAGCATTTTTGTTGTG